>CP139501.1:287696369-288186601 GCA_021014915.2 Artemisia tridentata subsp. tridentata
AAAAAAATTCAAGGGCTATGGGACTGATTGGAATTTTTTTTTTGGACGCTTAAATTTAAGGGGATGTCAGCAAAAAAAATCGTTCATCATGAAAAAACTTTTCCATTATATTTTTTTAAACACAAAAAATTTGGGAAGATCATCATCGTCGCTCTTTGCTAGTGTCATAAATTTTTAGAAATTTTTCCAACAGATGGACGGTTTTTTCTAAAATAGCATCAGAATCATTACTAATTATGGGATTTTTAATAGAAACTACATCAACCATCTATCATCTGAAAAAAATTCACCTTTTTTAAAAAGCAAACGGAACATCGGGGTGGGTAAGCCAAATTAAAAAAACCCCTTCAGCATCAGCATTCAAACGAACCTAAAAAAATAAAAACGAATTGAGGAGTATTATGAGGAGATTAATTGGCCAATTAATTTTCATAATTCCTCTTGACTAGGTTTGAGTAATCTCTAATTTAAATAGAGATCATCCATCCGCATGAGAAGAGGGCAGAGAACATAAACACTTGAAAGCAATTCGGTTCTTGATTTGTGCCTAAAACAAGAACATCACTTGGTCTTATCCCATAGAGATATTCGTGTAACCCAGACATAGGGTCGAATAGTTTCTATTGGAAAGTGATAACACGATTTCAAGTGAATATCCGGTACCATTTGATTATTGATTATCTTTACCCTGTTCTGGGAACACACATCAGACCCTACTCAAACTCCAACAAAAACTATATTTAAATAAAAATATTAAACATTATGTATCTATATAAAGTACAAACTTCGGCATAATGTTAAATAACATAAATAAAATAGAAAGATAAAATTAACATTACAATCTGAACTTAAACGGTTACATAAAGGTACCGATACTTAGATAAACACTTGAAATAATAAACATTAAAAATAAATTAGATAACATTTTTACTAATCTTCGTCTTCCAAAGCTTCATTCAAACAAATTCAAGTGCTATGGGACTGATTGGATGTTTTTTTGGACGCTTAATGAAGGGGACGTCAGCAGAAAATCGTTAATCATGAAAAACTTTTCCATTATAGTTTTTAACACAAATAATCTGAAGATCATCATCGTCGCTCATGCTGGTGTCATCAATTAGCAATTTCTCAACAAATGAACGGTCTTTCTGAACAGCATCATAATCATTACTTATTATAGATTCTTTAACAGAAACTACATCAACCATTTCATCATCTGAAACATTCACATTCTTAAAAGCACACTGAACATCAGCGTCGGTAACGCACAAATTAACAAAACCTTTAGCATCAGCATTCAAACGAACCTAAAAAAATAAAAATGCAAATAAACATTGAACATTTAAGTAAAACAAATTTGTACATTAGTTAGAAATTTATAATTAAAAAAAAAAAAAAAAAAAAAAAAAAAAAAAAAAAAAAAAAAGGTTACATTTTTAGGAGCAAACTCAACATCCTCGTCACAAAAGAACTGACTACGTTCAGCACGACTAGCAACAACGACTTTATCTTCAGAGCAATCGGCATTCAACGATTCAACCTACAGTTAAACTCAAAAATTAAATGGTATTACTTATTTTATTACAACAATCTTATACATCACTTAAAAGTATCTTATAAAAAAAAAATCATTACCTGATTAGCAACAACCTCAACAACCTCGCCACAAAATAAGTGACTACGTTCAGCATGATTATCAACTACTTCAAAAACTTCAGTGCGTTCATCATCATTCTGTTGATGTTCAGCATCAACAACTACAACTGATTTTTCTTCAATTCCGTCAGAACCATTCAATCCAACCTACAGTTACATACAAAATAAAATATTAAATATACAATAACAACAAAATTACCCATCATTTTAAAATATCTAAACGTTATAAACGGTAACCTTATTGGAAGCAAACTGAACTTCAACATCAGCATCAAAACTCTTCTCAAAACGTTCAGCATTAAGACCAGCCATTGAATTCTTTAAACTGAATTCATTATCATTACATTCAACCTACAGTTAAACACAACAATTAAACATTACATATTTAAAAACAACAAAATTAACCATAAGAGGGAGGTATAAGCAACATAATTCTTTACATGAACCTCACGCATGTCATCAGCAGACCTTTTTTTATACTGAAGAGCAATATCACCACCATTCCACATAATCAAAGCTTTTGATACATCAGCAACAACAGACTCAACATAAATATAAAATATATAGTAGTACGTATAAGAGGAAAAAAATAAATCATCATGAGAAGGAATATTATATCAGCAATTGTAACAACATCAATTACATTCTAATCTTTCTTATGAACCATAAACTCGTCATGTTTGCTAGCATTAATGTCATCAAAAGAAGGTTTGGAAACAACACTATCATCACTCAAATATGAATCCTGAAAAGAAACAAAATAAATCATTAAAACAATAGAAACAATTAAAGGTAGGAGAAGAAACGAAACAAATAAGTAACATTGCTCGAACACACATACACAATCAACAACCATGTAAGACGAACCAAATGACTTATTGCTTGCCATTGGATTGACAGAAACTTAGACCTGGGAAAACTAAAATATTTAGGAATGAGTATTTGGATTGATGATTAAGGGGGGTATTTAAACAAAAGAACAAACCGTCAATCATAAATTTGAAAAATAACTACACCCGCTCAAATTTGAACAAAAAGTTGCAGTTACTGACCTTTTACATGGGCGCCAAATTTAAATATACTCCTATGCATGGAACTGAACTTTCAAATAAGCAGTTGGGAGCAGTTTTTTGCATCCAACGGTTGATATGTCATGAGATTACATCTACGACCAATATTCAAAGTTGAATTAAAGCGGCTGAGATTAAAAGTTGGGAGATCAAACGACCTAGAAGGCTGCCAAGTGACCCCATAAAAATAAGACGCACCGGCAACAATAATAAGGTTAATTCTTTATTTACCTTACATAACACCTTCTTATCTATACTATTACATCAACCAAACATATTCTTACAACTTATATGTTTTTCATCATTATTTATATTCCTTTATCAAAATTGGTAACAAAGAATTTCTTTTAAAGTCATGTAAAATTTAAATTTTAACAAAAACTAAAACCTTCAAATAAATAGGGAACAAATACAAACTTTTTAAAAAAATTATTTTTTAACTAAAGAACACTAAAACATTCAATTGCCAAGGGAAAAGAGAAATTGCATGTTTTACAAATTGAAAATTTAACGCATGAATTTGGATTTAAACGTCCATCAAAGGATCTTATCCTCAATAATATCAAGCTTGCCTCCTTCAATTGGATTTCTTCTGGAGTGAGAACGGTTACGCTTAATTGGATTGAATGGTTTGATAATTCATGTAATACTCATTGTAACTGAACATTGTTCCAAATGTTTCTAGCTTCTTACTAAGTTGCTCTTTTGTTTATATGTGTGAGCTAACTAAATTACAAATAATCAGGACAAATATGAAACAAAAGATTAATCAAGTTTTTGGACATTCACATGGTATTAGAGTTAATAAACTGAAACATTCAATAAATGAAATTATCATAACTACACCTCTTTATTATAATTATCAAAAAATCTAATTATCAACAAATATGTTTTGACGAATGTTTGTTTTCCGCAACTTTTGCAACTAAACATGCAATAAATATATATCCGACAACCACATTAATCGTTCTTTGCATTAAAACACTAACATCGGATATTCAAAATGTAATTTGGTGATCAATTTTCAACGTGTATACACTTGTGACATAATTTTGATAGCAAAGTTACATTTTTCTAATTAGTTGGTGGTAAATAAAAAAAGTTTTAGCAACATGTTAAATATAGATGGATATATTTTTTTTCTTTTCAAGTTGGGTTAAAAAAATTATAGTCTGTGAAAAGACAATTCATCACAAATTAAACCCTGGCCACCATTTTTCTCATAGATTTGTTCCCCTCTCTCATACAAGTGGTGGCTGTCGATATCTTCAAGAATTAATATCACCGCCCATATGCACCTGTCATTGCACGTGTTGGAAAGATAACACCACTCATATGTAGCGAACGGGCAGTTTATACATATCTATACTATCTATAAAATAAAAATATTCAAAGTAAAATATTAAAAAAATTAAAAAGTAAATATTGAAACAATTAATTATAAGCAATTTCAACTATTAATACACATATATTTCAAAAGGAAACTATTAATATAAATTGAAAACCCGGTTGACCCGAGACGCTTCAAACCCGGTTTAATTTGACCCGTTTTTTCGGCTCAACCCGTCGGGTTGATCCGGTTTAAATTGACCCATTTTTTGACCAGAACCGTTCGACCGGTTGAACCAGCCGGGTCGAACCGGGTTTCAAAACATTATGTTTAATCTCCAAATCCTAAAACTTTTATTATTTTTTTTATCACTAAAACTATCTGCCGCTATAAAACCACGTTGCTATGTACAGGTACTCATCTAGTAGGCCATAGAGAGGGTATATATAACATGCCCCATGTAGCAAAACTGATAAAGAAAACCCTATTCAGATTCCTTATCTTTTCTTGAAAAAAAAAAAAAAAAAAAAAAAAAAAAAAAAAAAAAAAAAAAACTAGCTAGATGTTTCTTCTTGTGTCTGTTGCTGAAGGTTGAGTTCTCAGATCTGATTAAAAAATGGTTCTTTCACTACAACAGTAAATAGGACGGGCGAGGACACTTTCGGCGGGGAGGCCCCTGTCCCCGCCGAAAGTCGCTAAACAACAAAAACGCCGCTAAGCTGGCACATAAACTCGCTACCGCGTCCCCGCCGAAAGTCTCCAAACAACAAAAACGCCGCTAAGCTGGCACATAAACTCGCTACCGTTTACTAAATTTTCAACGCAATCTTTTGGCGGGGACATATCCCCGCCGTAAGTGTTTTTGATATTTGGCTAAATTTGACCAAACTAGTAACTCTCAATTGTTCCCGGGTTCTTTTCCCACCCTCACTTTTAGCGAGGACGCGTCCCCGCCAAAAGTTTAGATACACAGTGCCAAGTTTTTGCCAGGGACATGTCCCCACTAAAAGAGTTTTCCAGTTTTCTCTCCTAACAATTACTTTATCCCGCCAATATTTTCTGCTACTGATATTGTCCCCGCCAAAAGTGTTGGCGCCAATTTATCCCGTCAAATTGCAACTTTATCCCGCAAAAGTTTTACTTATATATAACCTTACCGATCATCCTCAATTCGGTAAAACACAAATAGCCCAATCGTAAATTCCTACAAAACACACATAACAATGGATGGTTACACGCCGGAAGAGGAGTGGTCAAAGGTTTTATCGTCGATGTATCTCTTTAATGAAGTTCTTAATACATATGGCTACGAAATTTATGGTGAATATGGTTCTTATAATAACATTAGCCCGTGGATGAGAGACCAGATTCTGGAATGGTTGAGGAAAAAGCAATACTACAGAGAGATGTTGGACGCTTAAGCTGATGATGTTGGAGGAGAAAGCACATTGGAAACCAAACTTGATGATCTAGGAAATAGGATAACAAATCTTGAAGCTATGTTTGAACATTTCACCAAGCAAAGGAAAGCAAGGAAAGGAAAAGATGGTGCAGGTTCTAGCAAAGTGGGAAGTAGCAACAAAAAAAAATGAATGGGCGATGTTTGTTATGATCTATGTCGTGTGTTTCGTTTGATCTGTTTTGTTTGCTTGTCAATTTGTTTCGTTGATCTGTTTCGTTTGCTTGTCGAGTTGTTTCGTTTGATCTGTTTCATTTGTTTGTCAAGTTGTTTCGTTTGCTTGTCGAGTTGTTTCGTTTGAGTCTGTATGAAATGTATGTGGTTGAGAACTCTGGTGTGTTTTAAATAAAAGGTTTGCCTTTGTGTCTGTTAATTATGATATTGTTCCTTTAGTTCCAAGAGACGAGTGTATATCATGTTTGATAACTTCAATAACAACAATATTTTATTAAACAACAACAACAACAACACTACATACGAAGATTTTCCATGTCACCTAACAGCTCATAGAGTATTGCACCTGACTGACATGCGTGGTCGTGATCGTCGGGATTCCTTGCCATTTCAAGTTGATGCGCGTGTGCGTAGTGCTCTAATTTATACCCACGGTATGTCGTTGTGGTTTTAGCAGTATTCAAGTTTTAAATTTATATTTAGCCGACTTATCAATAACACACACACTTTAACGAGCAGTGTACCCGGTCAGTATGAATATAATGGTAAGTAGAGTGTCGATCACTAAGAGTGAAACGTATTATCTAGTTATCCTAATCAGTATTTTAATATCTTAAGTTAGCTATACAACCTAATCTAACGCAAGGGGGTTCAGCCTGAGAGACTGGCACGGTTTGGTTATGATTAAATATAAACTAAACTAATAAGCACGAATCAGCGAATAGCACACACGTACACAGATAAATACTTGAGACAATAAGAAGACCTGTCCTGATAGTTAAGTAGCTTGTCACTTGTTTTATTGCTAGTTTTATATGAAGTGTATAGTTCGATGCAACACACCGAGATTAATTCCTTTCTCGTTGGCTCTAATCTTATCGGCGAGTAAATCCTTAATGATCACTTATGACTATCATATTTATCTTTCTTCCTACTTTTCTACAGACGATAGAATGCATAGGCGATCTAATAAATAGGCGAGGAAGGGGCATGGCGACCCAAGCAATGCTCAGCTAGACACAGAGGTTATCAATGCACTAATAAAAGTCACCAAAGACATCAACATATAAACTTTAATTAATGGGAAATCAATTTTAAGGGGAGTTGAAGTGCATGATTAAATCAATGACACAAGCCCATCAATCCTGACCAATTAAAGTGTACTAATACAATAAAACAAAACTACTTAATGAATTGAATACATGCAGGACCTTCTTACAGGTCTTGTATCTTCGTTCAAGGTGTGTCTTGTGCTGCTACTTTGTCTGAATTCGACTTAGGGTTTCTTCTGTTTCGTACTTAGCTAAATTGTCGAACTCCGAAATTCGTCTGACTTTGGGGTATTTATAGTTTCTGTCTGAGGGCTAGATGCGGCGCATAGGATAAGTAGATGCGGCGCATTGACTTAACTTCGCGTGGGGTCCAAGATTAATATATTCAGGAATATTCGTACACCGCCAGAAGATGCGGCCTAACTCCATTTCTAGATGCGGCGCATGTCCTTGCTGTCTTGGATCGTAGCTTGTGAAATCTTGATAGTGATGCGCCGTATATAATAAGTAAGATGCGGCATATCTGGAGCAGAATGATCTTGATCTTGTACATTTCAGTAGACTCTTAACTTCTTGCATGTTTTGCTCCATAATTAGTCCAAAATCGCCAAGTTTCACATAATACTTGTTTTTACCTGAGAATTACAAAAGTAAACATTAACGTATCAATTCTCACAGATAATATAATAAAACAAGTCAAATAACCAGGATAAATGATGGTAATAAAATGTACTTATTTGAGTTCATCAAAAATCCCCCACTTGAACTTTACTTGTCCCCAAGTAAACCTTAGAATTAATCTTATGAAAATGTATCCTAAAAGATATTAGGATTTATTTTTATATTTAAGCATGTATTCATTTTTGTCATAATCACACAACCAAACACTTAACGAATTAGAAGTAAAATAAAATATATTTGATAAAAGCAAATCTAATCGTTTAACTGTCCAGTCGTGACGAATATTCTATCATAAGCTTGGCAAGTATACGCATCTCCCCCACTAAAGCTAAGGAATAACAAGTCTAAAGCGGTAAATAGGGTTTGTTGGTTAAGGGTTAATCATTCTCCTTAATCTCTATCGATCTCAAATTCCAGAAAAGGCGACAAAATCACAAATACATGATCGAATCCACGAACACGATACTTGCAATTGCTCAAATCCTTAACTCGAATAGGCTAAAGATAGGACCAAGTAATCTTCACCAATAATATTATATCAAAAAGGGCGACAAAATCATAAATACATAGCCGAATCCACGACTACGATACTTAAGATTGCTCAAATCCCTAATCTCAATAAATCAAAGGTTTGGATAAAGAATAATATAGGGTATGGATAATATTTGGGATATAAATTGGTGTAAAATGAAAAAATATACAAAACAGATAAATTAAAATCCTAAGTGTGGTAAATTGCTATCCCAACCATCCGATGAATAAGACTCATATCATAGAATAACTCACGCTTTAACACTTGAAACACACTCTTTAGGTAGACACGAATTATACTCAACAAGATCTTAATCAAAGAATAACCTTAATTGGCGTTCCCATAACGTCCAACTCCCATTCAATCCATAGATATAATATACAACAACTAGTGGTGATATCGACCACTTAATACAAAACTTTACATAAGTTGGTTAAAACAAACATCCAACTTTTCCTTTTTCTTTTTCTTTTCTATTTTTTTTTTTTTTTTTTTTTTTTTTTTTTTTTTTTTTTTTTTTTAACTTGAAACATAAACATAAATGTGTAAAATTTCACCACATCACTATAATGATAACTCTGGATAATTTTTCCATACTTTTCATGACTTCAGAAATAACGGTAATAGTGAAAGTAGTAAACACACGAAAAATAAACTCAAAGATATACAATATTTACTTTCACTCCAATTGCATTGTGCAATTTCCCAACTCAACCAAAGATAATGAATTACGAACGCGAACACAGGTAATGTAAGGAAACACACTTTGCCTAAAGCAATTAACCAACCACGGATTTTAATCTACAGGGTAGGCTAAGGTGTAAGGGTGTAACGAAACATTATAACAAAGGTGTAAGAAACGAAAGGAATGGCTCTAAGTGTTTTTCTAGGGGTATCTTACTCTAAAAGTGAGAGTAACAAAAGGGTTTATACGGGGGTTAACTAACCAGTGTAGTTAGCTAATAACACATAACATATAAAGGCTATTTGGGTGTAATCCTAGAAATTTACCAATTTAGACAAGTCATTCCAATTATAAAAATAATACTTATTATGGTGGTCTCGAATAGTATACAAGCCAAGTTCTAAAGTTTACAAGTCACCGGCACACTAATAGATTTGTGAATTTTGAAAAGTTCACAATTTTTGAAATAATGTCATGTGTGCAGCTATGTAATTTAGACTTTAAACAAAAACATGCTAAAAATTTTAATTTTGATATATTAAGCACATTTTAAGCATATTTTGAAAAAGTTTAGGACAAGTAAGTGTTCTAATTCTCCAATCCCCCCACTTAAGTTAAACAACGTCCTTGTTGTTTGTATCAAAGATTAAAAACTGGAAAATAAAAGAATTAGAACAGAAAAACTCCCCTGAGATTTGCTCGGTATGATCCTCCATTATTTGTATAAGAGCAAAAATCATCTTCCTTGTGGATGAGAACGTTTAAGCTTCATATTTGATGTATCCACAGGAAATGCAGGAATCTATAATACCATCAAGACTTTAACACACCTAAGTTAAGAAGGTTCAAACTTGCATAATACATTAGTAGTTAGTAAAAATAAAACTTAAAAATTAAAATGAAAATCATCAGGTCAGTCGATACGCCGTATCTTATGGAAGAAGATGCGCCGTTTCGAGCCTGGAATAAATACGAATCAGAATAGAAGATGCGTCGCATCCTTAACCAGGGATGCGCCGCATTAAAATAAACTGATAAAAAGTTTTAAAGTCAAAAATAAAAATGCAGAAAATAAAGTAAGATATGACCAGTGCAGGAGATGCGTCGCATCTCAGGATTGAGATGCGTCGTATCTTCTGCGGGCCTGACTGACTCGACACAAAACAGAATAGTAAAAATTTTCTCCGGGTTGTCTCCCGGTCAGCACTTGTCTTTATTCCAGAGTCTTCAAGTTGGACTCACGTTCAGCTCTTTATTCCGATCTATTGATCCCCACATGTCCGCGCACGATGTAGTTGCGAATTACATCGTCATGAACATATTCCGGCCCCAATTCAAGTACACCTTTGTAGAATCCTTTCATCTTTTGGTACGGATACTCGATCCCTTTCTCAGCATCATTTTCATCTACAAAAAGAAATGGTGTATATTTGTAACAAAATTTGTTAGGGGCATGTTCAAACCTTGGGTGAGCACGAGGCATCATGTAAGTGATAAAGTTGCTTCCACTTTTAAAGGTGATCTTTCCTTCAAATCTTTTAGCGTTAATTACTACCTCCTTACAGAATGGCTTCCCAACGATCACGTCACCCATCTCAACATCACGATAAGCATCCATGTTTTCCACCACAGTGAAATCTGTAACAATAGTTAAATTCCCAACAAAAATGGGTACATTCATGAACATTCCAACTACGTTTTTCCCTCTATACTCAATTTTGTTTTCCATTATAGAATTATAGAAATCTTTTGACATTACATTAATTGGTAAAATAGGGAAAAAGTTGGCACTAATTTGTTTAAATCCTATCATGCAAGGAAATTGTAAATTATAAGCACAATCTACATGGATCTTTCTACCATAATCACAGAAACTAGGATATCCTTCAAATTCATCATAATTCTTAGTGTTGATCATATTGACTCTAGGTATATCCATAATTTCTCCTTCTTCAATTTCGGGTTCAGAATCCTCCATAAATTGATCATTGATTCCTAATGGTAGATTAAGATCATTTAATTCAATGTAGTCTCCACTATAGGTCTCAAGTGATTCATTATTTACCAAGGTTTCTCCCATAAAACTAGCTTCTAGATCGATGTCCACATGTTCTCTTAATCCTAGCACATAGACGCCTCTAATTATGCTTTTAACAGGATTTTGGCACTTGTAGACTAGTTTATTATTCCCTACCCTTAATGAGATTTTTCTTTTAAACACATCAATCTTAGCACGGGCGGTAGACAAGAAAGGTCTTCCAGGAAAAGGAATGTTAGGAGTGACTTCTTCAGTGGTGCTTATGGCCTTGACATGATCTCTTGGGTTGGTTTCAGTTGAGCTAGGTAAACTTCCATATCCCCTTTCTTGAAGAACTTTGCTCATTTGTCCAATTTGTTGTTCCAATGCTTTGATCGAAGCTCCTTGATTTCTTGTAATAGTGTCCGTTGAAGCTCGGATTTCCTTGATCATAGCAGTGTTCTCATCATGTCTTTTAGCAGCATCGGCCATAATTTGCTTTAAAGTGTCATCTAAAGTCTGCCTCCTTTCTTGATAAGCGGGATTGAAGTTGTTCTTTTGATAGAATCCCGGAGTAGCTTCCCTAAATCTTCCTGAAGGTCGGAATGGTTGTCCAAATTGTGTGTAGTATGCTTCTTCAAAAGTCTCACTTTCATTCTTATTAGGGCAATCTTTAGTGTAGTGAGGTCCTTCGCATTTTTCACATCCAACTTGGGCAGCATACACTTTCTCATCACGCTTCTTCATCTCTCTACTAATTTTATCCAATTGAGCTTGAATAGCAGCAAACCCGTCAAAATTAGTGCTACTCTTAGATCTAGTAGAGGTCCCATCGTGCCATTTTTGAGAATGATCAGCAGCTTCTTGGATAGCTTTCCTAGCATTGGCTGCACTCATTTGAGGCACAGCTCCCTTAGCATCCAAGATTTGTCTAGTAGGCACGTCCAATCCTTGATAAAACAATATTATCTCCTGCATTTCACTTAGATAATGTTGAGGGCATTTCATCAATAGGTCTTTGAATCGTTCCCAAGCTTAATAAAGAGTTTCATCAGGCTCTTGCTTGAAGCTGTTGATAGCCTCCATCTTTTTAGCGGTTTTAGCAGGTGGACAATATCTCTTCAGGAATTTGCTCTTCAAATCTTCCCATGTAGTGATTGAACTAGCAGGTTCATTCCTTAGCCACTTGTTTGCAGCTCCTTTAAGTGAAATTTGAAAGATTCTTAGCATGAGTTGATCGTCAGAGACTCCTTCTGTAGTAAACAAATCTGCAATCTCGAGGACCTTTTCAACATGCTCATTAGCATCCTCATGTTCCGATCCACTGAAAGCATTTTCTCTTAGCTCCTTGAGAAACTGACCCTTCAACTCAAACTTAGACTTTTCATCAAACTTTGGTCTAGCAACTCCTGAAGTGTAATCAGCACGGGTTTTGTTCATGTATTCCTCCATAGTTGTGTTTTCAGCCATTGTTTCTGTTTCTACTTCCTCTTTCTCTTCAGAAAAATAATCAAGCTCGAATGAACTTGAGATATCAAAGCTTTTTGTGTTGAAAAGCCTTCTAAGCGAATGAAAGGCTCGTTCAGGGTCTTCGAAAGGTTGAATCAAGTTCTTTGTAGAACTCCTGGTCATGCACTTCCTGAAACTATCACAAAAGCATCAGTAGGGTATGTTCAAGAAAGTAATATATCAGAAAATCAACAACGAAAACGGAATACGAAAAATTAAAGTTACTGATATCCGCAGACGATGTGCCGTATCCAAAAAGTTGGATACGCCGTATCTTATAATCGTTAAAATTTAATCAGACTTTTATTCAGAAAATAGATACGCCGCTTAGAAATTAGAATGCGCCGTATCAGTTTTAATTATCAAAAATCGATATTTATTTAAAATTAAATGCGTCGTATTAACAAAAGTTAATGCGCCGTATTTTCGTTACGTTTCAAAATACCAGATTTTTTTATTCAGAAGATGCGCCGTATCGATAAAAATCGATGCGTCGTATCTGTTTAATAATTCGAAAATTGTTTTTAATTAAAATAATAGATACGCCGTATCTGTGAAAACAGATGCGTCGTATGGCGTAATCGTTTAGAAATTTTTTTTATTAAAAACAGATACGCCGTATCTTGGGGAAAAGATGCGTCGTATCGAATTTACTAAACGCGTTGTATTTTATAAAAAGTAAACGCAATACGCCGTATCTATGAAAATAGATGCGCCGTATCGTTTGAATTAGCTCAGTACAACGATAGCAGTATGCAAGAAAAATAAAAATAAAAACAAAAATAAAAACAAACGAAAATAAACAAAAATTAAAGAAAAATAAAATCACACAAAAACAGAAAATATGCAAATAATACAATGAATGCAAATTAATTAATATACAACAGAGTTAGCGGTTAGAATAAAAATTAAAAAGAAAAACCTAATTAAAATACTAATCAAATTAACAGATAATAACAATTCACTCCACGGCAGCGGCGCCAAAAACTTGATGCGCGTGTGCGTAGTGCTCTAATTTATACCCACGGTATGTCGTTGTGGTTTTAGCAGTATTCAAGTTTTAAATTTATATTTAGCCGACTTATCAATAACACACACACTTTAACGAGCAGTGTACCCGGTCAGTATGAATATAATGGTAAGTAGAGTGTCGATCACTAAGAGTGGAACGTATTATCTAGTTATCCTAATCAGTATTTTAATATCTTAAGTTAGCTATACAACCTAATCTAACGCAAGGGGGTTCAGCCTGAGAGACTGGCACGGTTTGGTTATGATTAAATATAAACTAAACTAATAAGCACGAATCAGTGAATAGCACACACGTACACAGATAAATACTTGAGACAATAAGAAGACCTGTCCTGATAGTTAAGTAGCTTGTCACTTGTTTTATTGCTAGTTTTATATGAAGTGTATAGTTCGATGCAACGCACCGAGATTAATTCCTTTCTCGTTGGCTCTAATCTTATCGGCGAGTAAACCCTTAATGATCACTTATGACTATCCTATTTATCTTTCTTCCTACTTTTCTACAGACGATAGAATGCATAGGCGATCTAATAAATAGGCGAGGAAGGGGCATGGCGACCCAAGCAATGCTCAGCTAGACACAGAGGTTATCAATGCACTAATAAAAGTCACCAAAGACATCAACATATAAACTTTAATTAATGGGAAAGCAATTTTAAGGGGAGTTGAAGTGCATGATTAAATCAATGACACAAGCCCATCAATCCTGACCAATTAAAGTGTACTAATACAATAAAACAAAACTACTTAATGAATTGAATACATGCAGGACCTTCTTACAACTCTTGTATCTTCGTTCAAGGTGTGTCTTGTGCTGCTACTTCGTCTGAATTCGACTTAGGGTTTCTTCTGTTTCGTACTTAGCTAAATTGTCGAACTCCGAAATTCGTCTGACTTTGGGGTATTTATAGTTTCTGTCTGAGGGCTAGATGCGGCACATAGGATAAGTAGATGTGGCGCATTGACTTAACTTCGCGTGGGGTCCGAGATTAATATATTCAGGAATATTCGTACACCGCCAGAAGATGCGGCGTAACTCCATTTCTAGATGCGGCGCATGTCCTTGCTGTCTTGGATCGTAGCTTGTGAAATCTTGATAGCGATGCGCCGTATATAATAAGTAAGATGCGGCGTATCTGGAGCAGAATGATCTTGATCTTGTACATTTTAGTAGACTCTTAACTTCTTGCATGTTTTGCTCCATAATTAGTCCAAAATCGCCAAGTTTCACATAATACTTGTTTTTACCTGAGAATTACAAAAGTAAACATTAACGTATCAATTCTCACAGATAATATAATAAAACAAGTCAAATAAATAGGATAAATGATGGTAATAAAATGTACTTATTTGAGTTCATCACAAGTCTTGCCTCCAGCATCCTTACTCTTGTCTCTAGCACCTATTTTTGTGATTCCAGCATGTTTATCCTAAGATCTTTGGCATTACAGTTTGAGCACTCTGTTGGTGCAGATCCAGAACCTTGAGATATTGAAGCAGAAGAGATTACTCTTAATTGGTCATCAAATTGACTCTTCTACATAAAATATCCACATCCATGATCTTTTTGTCTTGGCTGTTACATAATAAGAAAATTATAAGAGATTACAACCTAATTATTTGTATATTTACATAAATAAGAAATATATGATTGTTCACCTTCGAACGAGGACATGCATAATATTTTCATCCAAATGTATCTTCTTGATGTGATGTTCTTAGTTTTATATTTCCTGTTCCACAAGAACACATAAAAGGATTATATCGCTGCATCTCAGGTTTTGAAATTGGTGTGAAGATAAGAGGTTGTGAGGTTGAGTGGTTTTGAGGATAAGAGTGTATATAATGTGTTTGTGAGGATAGAGCAGATCTACTAGCTTTTGGTGGGAAGTTTTGGCGCCAATATTTTGGTGGGAAGTGTAGGCGCCAATATTTTGGTGGGAAATTTTAGTGGGAATGGCATAGTAAATAGATAGATAATACTGATGGGGTAGGTGACTGTTGGAGGTTGATGTCACAGTAAATAGATAGATAATACTGATGGGGTAAGTGTGTTGAGGGCCCTACACCATATATGATCATATCATCTCGGCTCATTCGTTTAACATCTCGTGTATAACCATATCATACATCATGCTCATTCATCTTAACATTCCTTACATCATGTATAATCATATCATCTCAACTCATTCGTTAACATCTCGTGTATAACCATTCATCTCGGCTCATTCGTTTAACATCTCATGTATAACCATATCATCTCGACTCATTCGTTTAACATCTCGTGTATAACCATATCATCTCGACTCATTCGTTTAACATCTCGTGTATAACCATATCATATCGACTCATTCGTTTAACATCTCATGTATAACCATATCATCTCGACTCATTCGTTTAACATGTCATGTATAACCATATCATCTCGGCTAATTCGTTTAGCATCTCATGTATAACCATATCATCTTGGCTCATTCGTTTAACATCTCATATATAACCATATCATCTCGACTCATCCGTTTAACATGTTATGTATATCTATAACATATCGACTCATTCGTTTGACATATTATGTATATCCATAACATCTTGACTCATCCATTTAACATGGGATTTATATACATAACACCTCGACTCATCCGTTTAACATGTTATGTATATCTATAACATATCGACTCATTCGTTTAACATCTCATGTATAACCATATCATCTCGGCTCATTCGTTTAACATCTCATGTATAACCATATTATATTGGCTCATTCGTTTAACATCTCATGTATAACCATATCATCGCGGCTCATTCGTTTAACATCTCATGTATAACCATATCATCTCGGTTCATTCGTTTAACATCTCATGTATAACCATATCATCTCGGCTCATTCATTTAACATTTCATGTATAACTATATCATATCGGCTCATTCGTTTAGTATCTTAACTTCTTCGTTTAACATCTAGTATAAATGATTTAACTTAGTTAAAAAAGATTTAAATCAATTAAAGATGATTTATAAAATATTTAAATTAAACTTAAATGATTTAATAGTGATTTAACTTAATTAGTTAAAAGTGATGTAAATAATTTTAAATCATTTTAAATTAATTAAAGATGATTTAGAAATTTTTTAATTAAATTTAAATGATTTAATATTGATTTAAGTTAATTAAAATGATATAAAAGTGTGTTTTTTTTAATAAAAAAGCTTTCGGCGGGGACATGTCCCCGCTAAAAAATTTCACCAAAATTATTTTTTTCCTTCTTCGCATTTACTTTATCCCACCAAAGTTTTTGGCGAATGATAAAAACTTTTAGCGGGGACGTGTCCCCGCCAAAAGGCTAACTAAAAGACAAATTTTATTTTGGCGGCAAATGTGATCGCTAAAAATTACCCTCAATTATTAACAGATCTGATCTAACACTTCGTATACAAAAAAAAAAAAAAAAAAAAAAAAAATTAACTCTCATAGTCTTCGTCTTCCTCTCATTTACACCGCCACATCACCACCATCTCCACCACTACACCACCATCTCCACCACTGCAACCACCATCTCCACCACATAAACCCACACTCGCACCACTGTGCACAATGCCCCTCCTCAAACCCTCTCCTCGTATAATTTTTTCCTCAACCCCTCTCCTCATTTAATTCTTTCTTTTTCTCATCTCTTTCTTCCTTTATCCGTCTCGTTTACAAAACCCAGGTGATAATTTTTGTAAATTTATTGATTTTTGTTATCTTTTTTATATATGTTAATTTTTTGATATGTTAATTTTTGATATAAGTGTATTATGTTTTTTGTTATTTTTTTTAATTTTTTTGTTAATTTTTTTTTGGTACAGTTGCTGCTGAGAACTGAAGCCGAGACCCGAAGCCGAGAACCGAAGCTGAGACCACATATTTTTAGTGATTAATTTGTGTTTACTTTTTTTGTGTTTATGTTTGTACCGGGGACATGTCGCCGCCAAAAGTTTATAGTCATTAATTTGTGTTTATGGTTTTTTTAGCTCCTTGTTGAGATCGAGACCGCCTGTTCACACCGAGACCACAACACAACCTTGACCACCGAGACCGAGCCGACTCCAACCGTGTGCCACAGCCTTAACCATAGCCGTGACAAAAGTATGCTTTTTTATCCAATTTGTATCCATTCTAATTTAATGGTGGATGAACTATGAACCTGCCATGCCATCAATATATTGTGTGGGTTTGCTTATTTTCTGAGTTATCAGTCGTAGGGGTGTTTGTTAGAATGCGTTGTAGTTGACACATAAGTAGTTGACAGTTGGTGAGTTTGTGAATTATTAGAATTGCTAGGCGGTACTTGAGCGGTTGGTCCCTTGAAACCACCATGTCATACAAGCGGCAATGTTACAAGGCCTTTTACACAAGACATTATAAAAGAGCTTATCAGCTTATGAGTTAAATAAGCTCCTTGATCATGGCTTATCTAAAATTCCTTGACCAACTAGTGCTTAAAACTTAGAGTCGTCACACACAAAAAATGGTGAAACTGGTTAAGTGGTTATCAGCCTAAGCGTTTCTTTTTTTTTCTTTTTCCTTCAAAACCTGCTATTTCCAATCATTTGCTAAATTTAGACAGCTATATCTATAATAGCTAACAAATAATAAAGAAAGCAGCTGCTAATATCCGGCCTTGTGTGGTTAATAGCAGCAGCAACTCGAAAGGTTGCGTTTGGTTAGCAGTAGCCCACAAGGGTGCATTTGGTTAATAGCAGCCCTGAAAGGGTGCGTTTGGTTAACAACTGCCCCGATTAGGGTGTGTTTGGTTAATAGCAGCCCCGAAAGGGTGCATTTGGTTAATAACAGCCTCGAAAGGGTGCATTTGGTAACAGCTGCCCCGAAAGGGTGCGTTTGGTTAAATATATAGTGTTGGGTGAGTCGTTATTGATTTTATTTATAAAAAGTTGAGCCACCCCACCGAATCCATGGATGGTAGAGACTTGATCGAGCTCTACAGACACAACCATACGAGAGGCGACGTCTTTGAGTCACCAGTATCCGAGGCTAGATACGTAAGTATAATTTATTTCCAAAAACTCACCCACATTAATGCAATATAATAAATCACGACTTATATATTACTTTTCTTGTTTTTTTGTAACTAAACAGAATGAGATGATACGGATGCGGACAGAGAGCACCTCCGCGGGGACGACTATGTCCGACCTGTTAGACCCGTTTCCCGGGTGTTGGGACCCCACCCTAGATGAAAGTGGTCAAAGGCATTTTGTGATTAGCCAGTCAACAAATGTTGCGTTTCAGTCAAACCCGATAGTCAAAGTGATAGTCAAAGAATATATTGTAAAGATATGAAAAGTGTTATGTGCCACAAATAAAAAGGGAATAGACTTAAGGGACTTATGTGTCATAAATTTATTATGTTATAAAGTTAGTTGTGGCTAAAATAAAAGGAAAAGGACTTGAGGGGCCATTCTTGCCTTTGGCCCAAACTTGTGCCTAACTAGTTATATCTAGCAAATTCTAGAGAAGTCCACATATTTCTTGGGTCTTTTGGGAAGGCCGGTTCTATAGGAAGAAATGGGAGGGAAATGCTATGATTCTTGGATGATCAAGTGATGAAGAGATTGAGGTTCCATGGCAAGAGTTAGTCTCTAGTTATGCTTTCCTTCAAGTAAGTAATCCTTGTAATGATTATAAGTTATAGTTTAGTGGATTTTCATCATATGATCAAGATATGATCATATGATGATATGATTGGGAAGATGAGTGTATTTGATGGGTTTTGATAACCCTTGTTATGCTATTTATTGTTATGTTGTTAGGTTTTGGTATATTGTAAAAGATGAAGATGATGATGGTTAGAAGATGTTGATGGTGGGATTATGTTAGTAATTAGCTTGGATTGAAGGTAAGTAACTCTTCTTAAAACATGTGTTATATATGTATTTATCATGTATGTATTGTGAAGGTGTAAGAATATGAGACTTGGATTTGGAGTGGTTATGAGTTGGGAATAGATGGTTAGTGACTTTGGCTAAGAGTAAGTTAGCTTATTAGCTTGGACTAATTAAGGTATGTAGTTGGTTATGGTTATAGTGAATTGGTATTGGTTTATGTTATGAAGTGGTGTATGATATGAGTGATATGATGTAGCTAGAGGCTTTTATGTGATATTGATGCTTATGTGGAAATATGTGTATGAGATGTGTTTTATGTCGGGTTACTTACTAAGCGTAAGCTTACCCTTTTAGTTGTTAATGTTTTGTAGGTTCATGTGCGGCGGAAGGAAGGTTCATGGGTTATAGCATAAGGATTTGGAAATGGATTTGGAAGATAATAAGTATTAGGAGCTAGGTAGAATACCGAGCTCGAGACAAGGTTGTACCCCCGAGAGTCTTTCTTATGGTTTGTATAGTGTGTGTCAAGGTCGTCGTAAAGTTTGGGTGGTCAATGGTGGGTCTAAGGGTGTCAAATGGTTTGCGGTCAATATTTAAGGGGGCGTTTGGATTTAAGTGTGTTTGTACCCATTCAGAACATGTTTGTTATGTTAATTTAATGCTTTTGGTAAAGTTTAATGTAAAACGGAAGTCGTATGGGTCGTATGTAGCGAAAACGGGATGAAAACGAAAAGTATTTTGGGAAGTGCAGGTCAGGTGGCCATACGGCCGTATGGTATTTCCATACAGCCGTATGGTTTGAATCACAGAAGGGTCAGATGGCCATACGGCCGTATGGTATTTTTCCATACAGCCGTATGGTGTTTTCCTCAGAACTGTTGGTAAGACCATACGGCCGTATGGTCTTTTTCCATACAGCCGTATGGTACTTTTCCAGATTTTTTGTCGGTTTAGCCGATTTTCGAAAAATCATATCTTTTAATTCGTAAGTCGTTAGAGGTCTTGCTACCCGTCATTTTGAAGGTATTTGAGTCTACTTTCATTTAAAAATAGCCTCAAGGGCTGAATATTTATAGATTTTTGTCAGTTGTTAAAATAGTGGTCGGATGTCCATAAAAGTCAATCGTTTCCACGTAAAAAGTTTTAAATTTTAGTCTAAGCGGGCACGGGGTGTAACAACTTGGTATCAGAGCTTCGGTTTAAGTGAATTGGGTTTTCTTTAGGATTGCCTAGACTTAAACCACTCGTAGAAATATTTGACGTAAGTATTAGTTGCGCGGAAATTAGTTGCTAAGTGTTAAACGGATTTTGATTTATGCTAGTTGAGCTTGTTAAGGATAGGTGATGTATGTGTATTATAAGGTTGTTGTGTATGAGATAGAAGTCCGTAGAGGACTTGAAGTGTTTGATTGATAGTTAGCCGAGCACCTTGGTTGGTGTCGGGGATTGTATTGCGATTGTGAATGTATAATAGAACCATAGTGATGGATTGCGAGTAGCAATGATGAGTGGTATTAGAGACGGGTTGGTAAGTGAACTAAGGTTTATGATGACTTAGTTATAAGATGGGCTATTGCTTGCGGTTAGTTAGGATGTTGATGCTTAGACATAGATTGATTATGCTATACGATATATGATGCCATGGACTTCATGTTTTGTTTATGTCATGAATGTTTTAACGCATGTCGGATAAGTGTTAAGTGTTATGTTAGGATTGCTTATGTGATGTTAAGTCTATAGTAGTTTATTATATGTCTAAGTTTTATGTGATGTGATGTGCTTGAGAGCACGATTGTATAGAAGTGTATGAGTTGAGATAGATGCATTGGAATGCATGTTACGTGATGACTTAGTGTCGAAGGAAAGTTGAGAGAACACATTGATATGTGAAATAATTTAAGAAGCATGATAATTATTTGAAAAAGCATAAATGCTTAAAAAGATTTAGATAAGTAAGAAGTGAATAGCGAAGTATGTTTGTAGTTTGATGTCTTGAGAGGCATGATTGATATAATAACGATTAGATGCTTGAAGACATAAATTCTTATATGAGAAAGTTAAGCGTATAGTTAAGACGTGATGAGGTCATGTATCATATAAAACATGATAAGTTAAACACATTAATAATAAATGGCTAAGCTTGATGAGTAGAAGCGATGATTGAGATATAGATTGCGCTAGAAGTCATAGTGATATGAAGTGCGCTAGAAAGAATGGTAAAACATGAATATAATCGTGCTAATATATATATATAGTTGGAATGGATATGATGAGAATTGTGATAGTGTTAAAGAATAAGCTTACGTAAGGTTTATATGCGTAAAATTTAAATAAACTAAATGGAGCGATAGTCTAATTTGAGAATATGGTCAACAAGGGGTTGACGGGTATTAGTAAGAGTGTGTTGTAAGAACACGTAGAGATGTGTAAGTTGTAATGGATAAGCATTACATATAAATGGTCTAAATAAATATGGCACGTAGAGAGGGCGTGAGTCAACTTGGGGTTGACGGAAGAATGATAAGTTGCATTGCGAGAATGCAAATATAATAAATCGACAAGTGTTATATAGAAACTTGTCTAGATAATAGAAAGCGTGATAGTGAATATTGAAATTGCTTAAGGCAATAAACATAGAGAAAATGATAAGTATAATGTGACAACTTAGATAAAACATAACGAGTATATTCACATGTTCGGAAGCATGAAAAAGATAAGTATTGCTAAGATGGTGTCAAGGTAATGAAGGGTGATAGGTGAGCGATCGGAGGTGCTTGAGGCAAAGAGAAGAGAAAGTGAAATCGTGGTAGACTAAGAAATGCTTGCATAAGGAATAAATTGGTGATCCATAGAATTAGTGAATTAGAGGCGATTAATTGGTGATGACACGTATTGAATTGTTTACCGTGCACTTGGTTAGTGCCGGTGATTATATTATGATTATACAAATATATGTTAAAACAACGGCAATGGAATATAGGTAGGAACGATAAGCGGTATTAGAGATGGGATAGCAAGTGAATTAAGAAATAACGCTCTAAGTACGGATCGTAATGGTATTAAGTGTACTAAGGTATAGCGTGAAAAGACAAGATGAAACTAACGAAATAATGATTAAACGTTTAATGACTTGAAGGTTAAAGAATGAGGTTAGAGAATGATAGCACGAAATGAGACCAACATATGGTCTCATTATATTTAGTGACTAAAGACTAACATGGAAGTGGTATAGAAACGGGGTAATAGTAAGGTAAAGTATGTGAGGCCTAAGTGTGAACGCGAGGTGGTGAAAACGAGTATTGGTATATATATATATATATATATATACATATGATGTTACTCAAACGAAAAAGTTTGAATGCTAAAGGCTAGATGTGATAACCTAAGAATGTAAATAAGAATGAGATGAGTAGGTAGGAGGATTGAGCATGTGCATGAACGTATAGTAATGATAACGATGTTATGGTGATATGCAATGAAAGTGAGAATGACTTGGCGTATTGAATAATAAATGTCTAACAAATTAAAAGTTATAGACTGAGACTAAAGCAACATGATATGTAAAGAATGACCAAGAGCGGCATTGCTCTAAGCGCATAGATAAGTAATAAAAGAAGAGAGATAAGATACGAGGACAAGAATGTGATGGATTAAAAATGTAAGAAAGAATGAGAGGAGTGTATATGAGATAAAGGCGTTGTCTTGAAATTATCATATTACGGCTAAGGCGATTAGCTGTGATCACTATAATGAATGCATGAGTTACGGTTGGTAAAATGTGAAAAGTCTAGATGTAAATGAGTTGAGTAGACTAAAATGTAATGTAAGAATGTGAAAATGAGTAATGTGGGCTAAGAATGCAAGAGGTAAAAAAGAGTGAGAACACATAGAAGTGTGTAATTATAACAAGCAGGCTCATATGCTCTATGCGCTTGCACTTCACTAAAACATATGAATGTAATAATGTATGTAAAATGTTAATGGCTTGGATTCGATGTTAAAATGTGAAAGTGGTAAAGTGATGAATGTTAATGATCCTCTGGGATGAATGTTAAATGTGGTATCCCTCGGGATGACCAAGTAAAGGAATGTTAAGGAATCCTTTGGGATGAATGTTAAAGATCCTTCGGGATGGAACGTATTGCCTTCATCGGCAAATGGAGTTGCCTACATCCTTGGCAATAGAAATATCCCCAGAATGAATGTGTTAATGATACGGATCCAAGTCTAAAAAGGAAATGGGAAGTATAAAAAGAATGAAAGAATAAAATTTAAATTAGGAAATAGGAGTAGTGGTGTTATGTCGGGAGTACATAACCATGAGTTTATATTTCTTGATTTACATCGATTGGGACGCCTTTCCATGTAAATGAGGAAGTATAAATGAGGGGGCTTATGTGTTGCCGACACGGCACGAATAGGGTTAGAGAAGTAGAAAGCGGAAGTCTAGAGTTAGTTAGGAATTTTAAGGACTAAGATAGGAGGATTAAGATCAGAGTACGTCTCTTAGTGAAGACATATGAGAAACCTATGTTTTGAGTGTTAAGTTTAAGTTGGCGAAACTAAGGAATTGTAATGATGTTTAAAATGTTATAATACTTAATTATGCCGTGGTGCAAAATGTGAATAATGGAAATAGTTGATGATAAATGTCATGTGTAATGTGGCGACAGATGTTAAAGTATGGTGCTACAAAGCTAATTCATTTAATATTTCTATAAGTCTTAGAAGGTAATCGAAAATGGCATGAATAAATGAGTGGGCTTATGTGTAGCCGATATGACGTGAGTTCGGATAGTGATATGAGAAAGTGAAAACTAAAATGTGTTAGACGTCATAAGAAAAGATAGATATGAATAAAACTTATAGTGGCGTTAAGGTCATGTGTGAAACCTTAAGATAGACGTCTAAAATGAATTGTGCATTAAGTTGATAAGTTAATTATGAGTATTCCCATAATTTGATAAGAAAGTTTGCTTAAGTCTAGCGTGAGAAAGAAATTTTGAAGGTGCCGTTTGTATAGTACCTTGTATATTTTGGAATAAGTTGCCGGTTTTTGGCATAGATATGTATTTGGTATTATGTGTAATGTGAGATTGGCCGGAATAGGATGTTATGTTATGATTAGTGCATTGATGATAGCGTGTTTATAGTGATGAAGCTTGACTTGCATAGAGTCAAAGTAGTAGATGTTCCCGGGTGACAAGTAGTCATTGTGGGAAATCTTAGAAAAGTTGCGATGAGAAGTGTTGATTATAGTAGATTATGAGCTGAGACTATGGTATAAGTTTAAAATTGCAAGATCATTTGGATCGTCGCAATGAAATGGCTAAGGACTTGAAAGTGTGAGAACATGTATATGTTGTGAATTGGTTTTGGATAGTGATAGACGAGAGATTTCGGGGACGAAATCTAAATAAGGGGGTAGAATTGTTAGACCCGTTTCCCGGGTGTTGGGACCCCACCCTAGATGAAAGTGGTCAAAGGCCTTTCGTGATTGGCCAGTCAACAAATGTTGCGTTTCAGTCAAACCCGATAGTCAAAGTGATAGTCAAAGAATATATTGTAAAGATATGAAAAGTGTTATGTGCCACAAATAAAAAGAGAATAAACTTAAGGGACTTATGTGTCATAAATTAATTATGTTATAAAGTTAGTTGTAGCTAAAATAAAAGGAAAAGGACTTGAGGGGCCATTCTTGCCTTTGGCCCAAACTTGTGCCTAACTAGTTATATCTAGCAAATTCTAGAGAAGTTCACATATTTCTTGGGTCTTTTGGGAAGGCCGGTTCTATAGGAAGAAATGGGAGGGAAATGCTATGATTCTTGGATGATCAAGTGATGAAGAGATTGAGGTTCCATGGCAAGAGTTAGTCTCTAGTTATGCTTTCCTTCAAGTAAGTAATCCTTGTAATGATTATAAGTTATAGTTTAGTGGATTTTCATCATATGATCAAGATATGATCATATGATGATATGATTGGGAAGATGAGTGTATTTGATGGGTTTTGATAACCCTTGTTATTCTATTTATTGTTATGTTGTTAGGTTTTGGTATATTGTAAAAGATGAAGATGACGATGGTTAGAAGATGTTGATGGTGGGATTATGTTAGTAATTAGCTTGGATTGAAGGTAAGTAACTCTTCTTAAAGCATGTGTTATATATGTATTTATCATGTATGTATTGTGAAGGTGTAAGAATATGAGACTTGGATTTGGAGTGGTTATGAGTTGGGAATAGATGGTTAGTGACTTTGGCTAAGAGTAAGTTAGCTTATTAGCTTGGACTAATTAAGGTATGTAGTTGGTTATGGTTATAGTGAATTGGTATTGGTTTATGTTATGAAGTGGTGTATGATATGAGTGATATGATGTAGCTAGAGGCTTTTATGTGATATTGATGCTTATGTGGAAATATGTGTATGAGATGTGTTTTATGTCGGGTTACTTACTAAGCGTAAGCTTACCCTTTTAGTTGTTAATGTTTTGTAGGTTCATGTGCGGCGGAAGGAAGGTTCATGGGTTATAGCATAAGGATTTGGAAATGGATTTGGAAGATAATAAGTATTAGGAGCTAGGTAGAATACCGAGCTCGAGACAAGGTTGTACCCCCGAGAGTCTTTCTTATGGTTTGTATAGTGTGTGTCGAGGTCGTCGTAAAGTTTGGGTGGTCAATGGTGGGTCTAAGGGTGTCAAATGGTTTGCGGTCAATATTTAAGGGGGCGTTTGGATTTAAGTGTGTTTGTACCCATTTTGGATTGTAATCGGGTCAAGTGTTGTTGGAACATGTTTGTTATGTTAATTTAATGCTTTTGGTAAAGTTTAATGTAAAACGGAAGTCGTATGGGTCGTATGTAGCGAAAACGGGATGAAAACGAAAAGTATTTTGGGAAGTGCAGGTCAGGTGGCCATACGGCCGTATGGTATTTCCATACAGCCGTATGGTTTGAATCACAGAAGGGTCAGATGGCCATACGGCCGTATGATATTTTTCCATACAGCCGTATGGTGTTTTCCTCAGAACTGTTGGTAAGACCATACGGCCGTATGGTCTTTTTCCATACAGACGTATGGTACTTTTCCAGATTTTTTGTCGGTTTAGCCGATTTTCGAAAAATCATATCTTTTAATTCGTAAGTCGTTAGAGGTTGTGCTACCCGTCATTTTGAAGGTATTGGAGTCTACTTTCATTTAAAAATAGCCTCAAGGGCTGAATATTTATAGATTTTTTTCAGTTGTTAAAAGAGTGGTCGGATGTCCATAAAAGTCAATCGTTTCCACGTAAAAGGTTTTAAATTTTAGTCTAAGCGGGCACGGGGTGTAACAACTTGATATTATGCGCCACGTGATTGGTGGTAAGCAGCGCGGTTATATTCCTGGTGTAGGTCGAGTGTTACCCGGCAGTGGTCAGCAGACGACCCTTAGCGCCTCACGAGCCCGCGAGCAAGCCTTCTCGTCCTCGCTGTAGGAAACCGTGCAGAAGCAATCCGAGGAGCTCTCTACACAATGGGCACAACTTGATCAGTTGATGGAGTGGGCAAGGAGTCAGCCGGGTTTCCCCGATCTGCTAGCGAGTGGCATGCCAGGGACATCGGGATCACATGAGGCTTCACAAAGTGAGTCTCGAGGTACCAGGGAGGGGAGAGGGGGTAGTGGGGGGAGTAGGGAGACTCGGGAGTAGCATATGGGTTGTTTGGGTCCCATGGGTCGGTTTATATGTGTTGTAGTGGTTATGGACAAATTTGTGGAGATTTCATGGATTATTATGTGTTAGGATTCCCGTTAAATGGATTACGCGTATAGTTTTGGACCATTTGCGGATAGCTAGTTTATGTATACTTTTGTAGAACCATTTGCGGATAATCATGTGATCACGGTTTTTGAACCGTTTTGGCGAATTTGGATACATATGATTATGTTTATCGAATTTGGTTATATATGATATTATGTTTAGCGAATTTGGCGGTGTTGTAGCATAAAACAGGTTCTATTACCAGGTTGTTTCGTATCGAACTACAAAGATTTGGATAGTTGTCAAAATTCGTCAAATTTGCTTAAAAACATTAAAGGTCGAAATTTTATTGTTAGTTAAGTGTTTTTGAAGGTTTTTGGTCGAAAGAAACTATTTAGAAGTTTGATTTTAGTCGTAATCTTGATCTCTAAAGAATCAGTTCATCTGTCGGAATTCAGATTTTTGAGGGTTTGTCGGAATTCAGATTTGAGGGTTAGTCGGAATTCAGATTTAAGGGTTTGTCGGAATTCAGATTTGAGGGTTTGTCAGAATTGGATTTGTAGGGATTATCGGAATTCAACAAGAACACGGTTACTTCAAGATCCAACGAGAACTCATTATTCCATTGCTTGTATAAGTGTGTGGAATACTTCGACTAAGAAAATCTTTTAATTTGTACGAATTAGATAGATTCTATCGGAATTGCAAATTCATCGAAATTGCATATTTCTTCGAAATTGAAATTTCATCGAAATTGTATAATTTCATCCAAATTGAAAATTTCCATCGGAATTGCTAATTTCACATTTCATCGGAATTGTACAAACTTATCGGAATTGCAAGTAATCTATCGGAATTCACCAAAATCCATCGGAATTCAACATAATCCATTAGAATTGACTTCTGTTTACGACAAAACTTCAAACGGCTATAACTTTTGAACCGTAACTCCGTTTTCAGCCCACAACCTATCAAAATGATCGTTAAAACGAGCAGAACGACTCATTGAAACAACTAAAGTTCATTCAACCTAACCTTCGAGGCCCAAATCCACTCCAAAAAGAAGTTATCGAGGTTTTTAAGTTTTTAGTCCAAAATTTCACTGCAACAACTGCCTTTAACCTTCACCAAACACAACTCCTATATCGTTGAACCAATCCAAAATCAACTTTATCATACATAACTTCATCAATGGCAACTCAGCAAGACATTCATGCAGCCGGTGCAGAAAACCGTCCTCCTATGCTTGAAAAAGGTGGATATCTTCCATGGACAAATCGTATGCTTCGCTACATCAAAACCAAGCCTGATGGTAAACTCCTACTCCAATCTATTAAAAATGGACCCTTCAAGCCTCGTCAGATTCAAGACCCTGGAGATCCAAATGGAACACCTCCTGTCCTACCGTTCTTTCGTGAACAATCCGAAGATGAATACACAGAAGAAGACAGGAAGCAGATCGCAGCTGATGATATGGCAATGCACTTAGTCCAACTAGGATTACCACGAGAGATATTTACTGCTATCGATAGTTGTGAAACTGCCTATGACATGTAAGAACGAGTTAGAAAGCTTTGTCATGACACAAAAATTGGGAAACAAGATATTGAAAACAAGCTACTAACTGAATGGGAGAAGTTCACATCCACTCCAGGAGAATCTATTGAATCATATTACACCAGGTTTTGCACTATAATGAATGAACTTATCAGAAACAAGTTAACACCAAGACCAATCGTGAGCAACATCAAGTTCATCAACAATCTTCAAGTAGAATGGGGACGATATGTCACTATTGTCAATCAAACCAAGGATCTACACCAGGTGAACTATGATTGGCTCTATGATATTTTGAAGCAAAACCAGACTGAAGCTAATGAAATCAGGAAAGAAAGATTAGCAAAGAATCATGATCTTCTTGCATTAATTGCTCAAACACCAACACCTGTACCAGTGAATATACAACCATCATCATCTTCCACTCACAACTACATGCAACAACCATATGCTCCACAACAACAAACTGCTGTCATACCACAACAACAATTCTACCCACAACAACAAGAAGTTATTCCACAACAACAATATCCACAATTTCAAGAACCAAAGTTCACCGAAAATGATGAGTCTACTGCTGCTTTGACACAAGCATTTGCTTACTTGACAAAGGCATTCCAAGGACACTATTCTACACCAACTAACAACAACTAAAGGATTTAATCGAACACTCGCAGCAGGAAAATTGCACAGCCAAGTTTCAATATGGGTCAACAGGGACAAATGGTTGGAGTTATTGGGAATCAGCAAGGATATGCTACTAGATTTCAGATAGGTAATCAAGGGCAGTATGCAGGAAATCAGATGGGTCAGTATGCAGGAAATCAGATGGGTCAAGTTGTTGGAAATAAGAGGGGTCAGAATGTTGGGAATCAGACAGTGGGTCATCAGATTGGGAATGTTGCTGCTCCAGTTGTTGGGAATTATGGAAATATGAATCAGGGTAATCCGGTAAAGTGTTTCAACTGTCAAAGAGTCAGTCACATGGAAAGGAACTGTCCCACCAAGCCGAAAAAGAAAGATCCAGCTTATCTGCAAAAAGCATTGCTGTTGGCACAAAAAGAAACGACAGGTCTTCAGTTGAATTCAGAAGAAAATGATTCAATGGCTCTCGTGGATGATATGGAAGACATTGAAGACATCGATGCAAACTGCATATTCATGGCAAATCTTCAAGAGGCTAAGTATGACACGGATTCTGATACACCTCATGTTTATGCCACCAATGTAGTCTCTTAGGTACCATCATTCAACATATGTCACAATAATGAAATATTTGATATGTCCCCTCATGAGGAACATCATCCTGAGACTCCAGCACCCAATTATGATACATACATGGACACGCCAAGCAGTAGCTATATTGATTTGGCAACTCCATATATGAATCCTAATGGAGGCTTAGAGTCACAGCATACTGAGAATGATGAGGAAACACGTGCTCTATTTGAATCATTATTGAACAACTGTAATATTGAAATTGAGAAAGTAGAAAAGGTCAATCGCGATGTTAAGGCCGCGAATGAGAAAATGACCGCTGAGCTTGAGAGGTATAAGAAAAATGAAAAAGCTTTTGAATTTCATAAAAAACGACAGTCAGAATTAGAAATTGGTTATAAAAACTCCGTTTTAAGAGAAAAATAATTGCAAATCAAGTTTGACACACTTGATGTTAATTTAAACATGAAAATAAAATCCTTAAACGCGGAATTTTCAGATTTGAAAAACCAACTTTCTAAACAAAAATCAACTTGTTCTGATCTTGAAAAAGAAAAGAAACAGTTGAAAGCAGATTTTTCAAAACGAGAAAATGATCTTCTTGATGAAATCATTGAGAAACAAGAAACAATTAAAAAGTTGGAAGATTTGCTTGTAAAAACGGGTCATTCTGCTCAAACAATTCATATGCTAATTAAAGATCCAAACCCGCTTTTGCACACAATGAAGAAAATGGCTATCGGTTGTGAAAACCCTTATACTCTCAAGAAAGCTCAGAAAGAACAGAATGTTTTATACAATGGTAATGTGATATATGCTAAACATGATCCTTCTGCTTTTCGGCATTCTGAGAAAACAATTGAGCTTGCTGAAGAGAGTCTAATCAAAATGAAAGAAAAGAACCCAGAGATAAAATCAATTGATTATAACAAACTCAACATACTTTCTGGAGTCAATTTTGTTCAACAAAAACAAACACTAAAGTTTTCCAAAAAAACCAGTTGTTACGACACCAGTTGCAAAACAAAACGTTGTTTCTAATAATCTTTCAAACTTGGAACAAATGTCCTCAGGCAATCCTTTTAACACAAGTGCTGCTAGAGGATATTTAGACGATGTTAAAAAGAGAATTGAAACACTTCAAAATATGTTGCATCCAAAACAACTATCAGTATTAACAACTGGCATTCAAGTTTTCATGTAGAAATGAAAAAGGTGTTTGAAACAGAAATTACTACTCCATTGAATAACATCTATGCGAGAGTAATTCATTTTGAAAAAAGCATTTTTGAAAGAAACAGCCGACTTTGTCAAGGACCACAAATCCATGATTAAGGAAGCTAATGAAAATATTAAAAACATCAAAATTTTGGAAAACCTAAATGATTCTCTCCTCGAAGTAGCTTTGTCGACCGATATTATGTCCATCATTTTACAAACATATTATGTTGAAGACGATGGAAGGCTCCGAGCTGAGACTTCTGCAATTGTTTCAAAACATGAAAATGCTCTTGTGAAACTTGAAAAAGAAAATATATCATATTTTAAACAACTTGATCAAAAAACTGAGGAATGCAAGTATGAAAAACTGTCAAATGAGCGTGCCTACAAGGACATGAAAGAGCAAAATGATCTTTTGAGGTCTCAGCTAGAAAGTCATAAAGGGAAGGGTGTGGAAAATAAGTTTGCAAAACCATCAACTATGGATAAACCAAAAATGTTGATTTCCAAATTAATTCCAAAAGTTGATGTGAAAATGATTTGACAAAACCAGTCACTCCAACACCCTTGCCCAAGTCAAATGAAAAAGTAAATATTGTTGATAAAGGAAAAGCGGTTGTCGAAACATCAAATGTGATAGCACCTGGTCTTTATAGGATTAGTTCTACTATTGCGTCTGCCTCAACATCTCAATCATATATGGCAATAGACAAGGGCGTTAAAGATAATCCAAAAGAGACAAGGAATGCTAAAACAACTTCTCAGGACAACAATATAAATCCTAATGTGTGTGCCTTACCTTCTACAGGTTTAGAAAGCACCTCTAGGAGTAGTAGACTACAACCTAGGAGCAATACAAGGAACAATAGAGTCTCGCCTGTCTCTAAGAGTAGATGCCAAAATAAAGTGGAAGAAGTAGAAGAACACCCTAGGAATTTATCGCTTTCTAATAAGAAACATATGTCATCTGAATGTAATGTTAAAAGTACTGTTTCTAGTGCATGTAATGACTCTGTTTGTTTAATGTGCAAGAAATCTTTATCTAATGATGTTTGTGATGATTATGTTTCTAAGAATGTGAATGTTACGTCTGAACAGAAGGAAGTTCCTCAAGGAACTAGTGCTAGATCTAGATATATAAAATGACTAATTGCAGGATGTAGGTCAACCACTAGTAGTCAAATGCCTAGGAACTATCTTAAGTATTGTGTGTGGAAACCAACGGGTAGAGAATTCATACTCGTGAATGGCAAATTGAAAGCGGTTCAAACTGAACAAGTAGAAACCTTCTATGAGTGTGATTCGGATGTTACCTCTAACCCCATGGAACCAAATGTTAAACGGTTTCCAAATACAAAATCTTCTGTTCTTCGCAGGTTATCGAAATATGTCTTTGGATCGTCGACTCGGGTTGCTCCAAGCACATGACTGGGAATCTAAATCTGCTGATCAATTTTGTATGGAAATTCATGGGAACTGTACGCTTTGGAAATGATCATGTAGCAACCATTCTGGGTTATGGAGATCTTCAATTTGGAAATTACTTAATCACTCGAGTTTACTACGTCGAAGGGTTGGGACACAATTTGTTTTCAGTCGGATAGTTTTGTGATGCAGATTTAGAGGTTGCATTTAGGAGAAACACATGTTTTGTTAGAAATTTGGTTGGCAATGATCTCTTAACTGGAAATCGTGGCACCAACTTATATGCTATCGACATCAACCAAATGGCCTCTTCATCACCAATTTGTCTTATGACAAGAGCATGCGAAACAAAGTCCTAGCTGTGGCATAGAAGATTATCCCATCTTAACTTTGACACCATTAACAATCTAGCCAAAGACAACATCGTCAACGGACTTCCCAAGTTCAAATACACCAAGGATCACTTATGTCCATCATGCGAATAAGGAAAAAGCAAAAGAGCATCATATAAACCTAAAACCGTACCCAGTTCGGAAGTAAAGTTACATATGTTGCACATGGACTTATGTGGCCCAATGAGAGTTAAAAGCATAAATGGGAAGAAGTATATTCTTGTTATCGTCAATGACTATTCAAGATATACATGGGTAAAGTTTTTGAGGTCAAAAGATGAAGCACCAGGCATCATCATCAACTTTCTTAAGCCCATTCAGGTCCTACTTCAAGCTCCAGTAAGGATTGTAAGAACAGAAAATGGCACGGAATTCACAAATCAAGATGAATCACACATCAGACATCTATTGTCAGAACTCCATAGCAGAATAGGGTAGTTGAAAAAAGAAATCGAACTCTTGTGGAAGCTGCTCACACAATGCTAATTTATTCTAGTGCACCCCATATGAACTAGTGAACAACAGAAAACCCGATATCTCTTACCTTCACGTGTTTGGCGCTTTGTGCTATCCAACGAACGACAGAGAAGATCTAAGGAAACTGAAAGCTAAGGGTGATATTGGAATCTTCATTGGATACTCAGAAAACTCGAGGGCATTCAGGGTGTATAACAGAAGAACTAAAAGGATAATGGAGACGATGAATGTGAAGTTTGACAAGATTTCACAGATGGCTTCTGAGAGACTCGCTCTAGAACCCGCGCTTAACCCGATGGCTTTTAATCAAAACATATTAGGACCTGTACCAAACGTGCAGACTTCTGGACATATTAGTTCAGGACTCGTACCTCAAGGAGCTCAGTCAACAAACAATGAAAAACCTTTAGAACAAGAGTTGAAAAATTTCTTCAAGTTTATGTTTGATGAATACTATGGTGAACCTTCAAGGCCAGTTCAGACGAGAAAACAACTCGCCAAAGAACATTCGGGAGGCGATGGCAGACAATGCATGGATTGAAGCGATGTAGGAAGAACTTCTTTAATACCAGTTACATGATTCATGGGAATTAGTTCCAAGACCAATTGACAAACTCGTCATTGATCTCAAATTGTTATGGAAGAACAAAAAGGATGAAGGAATGACTGTCATTCGCGACGATGAATGTGAAGTTTGACGAGATTTCACAGATGGCTTCTGAGAGACTCGCTCTAGAACCCGCGCTTAACCCGATGGCTTTTAGATGGACATCAGACAGCGTTCTTGGATGAAACTCTGAAAGAAGAAGTGTATGTGAGTCAGCCAGAAGGATTCATTGATAAGGAACATCCAGACTACGTCTATGATTATATAACAATTATAGTTCCAAAAGGGATACACAAAGGAAATATGTGTAACCTCGGTTCGTTGTCCCGATGAAGGATGAATGGAATATGTGATTTCGGGATCGTTAAACGTGTTGTGAATGGATAAAAGAGTGAGATTTTTGGTTTTTAATCTACAAATATGAAATAATAACTAAAAACAATTAATTAACTAAAGCAAATATTAATCTAAACACTAATTAATAAGCAATTTTTAAAACCCTAATAAGCACTAATTAATAAGAAACTTTTGAAAAGACAACTAATTTAGAAACTACTGATAAGCTGAGATTCATCTGAGGAAATCAAAACAGTAAGCCTTTTTTTTTAAGAAAGAAGAAAAATGAATTTTTTTTAAAAGAAAGCACCTACAATACTATGATTAAGCTAAAGGGAAACTTAATTAATCTAATTTGAACAAATCTATTCTAAAGGACCTACAATACTCAGAATAAGCTAAACCTACAGCAAATAAGCAATGATGAATCCACAAAAAGCTAAAAATCTATACTGATGCAGTCCTTAAAGTGGGGTTCTGAGGTGTTTTTTGCAGCTAGAAGAAGCTGCTTAAAAGCTGATTTAAAAATCTTCAAAAATATGAAACAAGTGGACAAGCTACCAGAGATCAAGTGTACCAAATTCCAGCTTATTATAGCTTATATTGAAGATTTGAAAAATGAAAACTCAGGCTGGATTTAGCACTTAGGCTACTTGTGCAGGCTGCAATATGGTTACTGAGCAGACTTGGATCAATTCAAGGCAATACTAAATGAAGCTCTACCAGCTATATAAGATCACTATTATGCACTAAATGGGACCTAAAAACACCACAGAAAAAGGCTTAAAAGAATTGAGCTTATAACAAGCTTATCACCACAGTTCCAACCCTATAATTGCACTAACTGATGCAAAACCTCAAACCCCATCAAATCAGCTTAATAAACTCTACTAACAACTTATATAACTGATTATAGACTAAATAAAAGCAACTAAAATGACCAATGAACAGTAGCCTTAAAATTTTAACCCAAAATAAGCTAATGCCAAACACTACCAACACAACTGATTTTGCTATTTTAAACTAGAAGTGACTGATTTAAGCTATGTGATAACGCTCAAATCTAACATGTTTTATTAGCGTTATTTTAATGATTGTGCATGATATTTGGTTGTATTTGTGAACATTTTACGCTTAAAAGGTGCAAAAGATGTATTCAGGTTCAGGTACAACTATGTCGAAGGAAATAGAGAAAAAGACGAAGAAAAGTCGACAAAATCAAGTATTTATGCACGAAGAGAAGCTTTCCGTTCAAATATAAAGATTCATGCTATGATTATTTCCAAGTTCAAGAGAAAGAGGTTAAAATGAAGTCAAGATTAAGTGCCAAGAAGTGTGTTAAAAGTGGGAATTATATGCTAGCTTAGAGTTGAAATTTATGTACAAAAGTCAGTCTTGACCCAAGTTTCACATTCCAGACCCAAGGTTGAGCAGTCAAGTCCAAACCCAAGGTTTAGAGTTCAAACCCAAGGTCCAGCAGACGTTCCGACCGCAGGTCCTAGGTCCCAACTGTGGGTTCAGCCACTTAAAGTCTTCCAAAGTTGCATTTAAGTGAAGAATTAAGTACCATTACTTCCAAGTCCGATCATATACTCCTAATAACTCATTTTCCTGCATCTTTATGACACTTTGTGGCCAAGGAACATGCTTGGTGACCAAGGAGTATTCATCTATAAATAGGAGTGCTTGGTTAAGTGTTTGAACAACCTAATATATCATCAAAAAACCTTATAATCTATCATCAAATTCTCTTAACACTTGGAGGATTCTCTCCTACCACTCCCCACCATTTCTAGAGGTGTTGGGGAGTTGGTTTGGTCTACATTAGCATGACATATAACTTGATCATTCCTACACCATAAGGTTTGATTATAGTTCAAACCAATTAAACACCACATACATCACCAACATTCCTTATTACCAAACACCCCTAAGTCATTTACTCACAACATGAGGTTGATTTCCAGGAAGGTTTATGGATGGATGATTTGTATTTTGGTAGTTTCTTTTGGTTGGAATCACATGGTTGGAATTGTAGCACTCGATGTCTTGACTCTAATGTTTAGTATTGTTTCTATTTAAATTCAATCATATTAATGTCTTTGCTTATGTTGATTATGAGAATTCCTTTGTGTGTTGTGTTACATGTTTGATTACAATTATCTCTTTATACTAGTTTGGGAATTATGTATACTTTCGTGTGAATGATTGACTAGTTGGTTAGAGAAAGTGATTGTTCTCATAAGTTTGTTTAAATATAATTCGTGTTCTAAAACTTGTTAATTAAACATTGTTGGATTTAAAGGATGAAAAGATTTCTAATATTGTTTAATTCCAAGAAGTTGGTGGCCAAAATGGATTGGTATTTGATAATTGACAACTATTAAGTATTCAAGTTTTTAAATGAATTCGGGAATATTTAATCACGAGATTGGTTTGAAAGAACTCCTAAGAACTAATGAAACTAATCATCTTTTTCATACATTTGATAGCCATCTCATGCAATCCAGTACAACACTCGAAGACCAAGCATATTAGAGTCCGCTATCACTTCATCAAAGAACACGTAGAAGAGGGCACGGTTGAATTATATTTCGTGAAGACTGAATACCAACACGCCGATCTATTTACTAAAGCCCTTCCAAAAGAAAGCTTTGAAAATCTAGTTCGACGAATTGGCATGCGAAGCCTAACTCCTGAGGAGCTAGAAAGTCTTCTCGAATCTTCTTGAAAATTATTTCAAAATAGCTTCGCTGTAAATATTTTTCAAAAACAAAATTCAAAATTTGAAAAACCAACAAAAACAAAATATAAAAATAGAAAATTTTCAAAAATACAAAAACAATATAAAATCAAAAATCCAAAAATATTCTTCTCACGACATGTCTCTCGTATAATCGATATTCTGTACGTATCTAGAAATGTCATTCAACAATGATACGGACATGTACAGATGCTTGAGCGAGAGTTCACTAAAAATGTTTTTCTAAAACATGTCGTTTCTCAAAATTCTTCACTATGGCTTTCGTATACTTCAGTACGAAACCCGGGCTACAATGATGACTTCTGATTATTTCAGATCAGGACTCGTAATTTCAAAGACAAAATAAAGAATCCTTGAGCACATGATCAAGATTTCTCAAAATCTTTCACGTTATTCTGTGCTCAAGATAACTCCCTCCAAACTCGTAAAATTGATGTTAAACTTTATGTTTAAAAATATGCTTTATTTAAGGGGGACTATAAAAATTCAAAAACAATATATTCCAATTTCATGCTTAACCAAATCCGTCTATCTCTCCAAAAAGCTTTCCTTTAATCAGTTGATATCAAAAATATCACGACATGCTATTTTTGAGGGGGAGAAGACGTGATTAAAATGTGATCAGAAATGTTTAATGATCGTAGTTGAATCTCAAAAGAGCTCGACTCAGATTTTACCCTCGAATTGACGAAAGTTAAAAGTCGTTTATCGAAAAGACTTGTCCGGGACGGGTAATAATTTCAAGCTGGTTTATCCAGTGATGTAAACGTGTCTCGCAAAGGACTTGTCTGAGTAGAATGTACCAATTCGAGAGATTCTCTTTGAATATGACCAGGATGGGTAATAATTTCAAGCTAGTCTAACTAGTGATGTAAACGTGTCTCGCAACGGTCATGTTCACTGAAAATCGATCAATTCAAAATGTGAGAACTCTACCCACCATGTGCAAACTTATCTTAAAATGCATGAGCACATGTGAAGGGGGAGTATTTCAGAAAATGCAAAACTCTCTAAGTGTTAACAAAATGTGTTTTATTCATAAACACTTTGAGAGATTTTCACAAAAGGTTTTATGGCATGCGATCAATAAATCTAGAATAATCATGGAGTAATAAGGTGATTATGGTTAGGTTTATGTCCTATGATCCGCCAGAGCCGGAGGGATCTACCCAAGGACAACTCCAACATATTAGAATTAGAAGTCCTTAGGTGAAATTGAAAAAAGGAGTAAATGAGAAAGGAGAAAGAAGGGGTTGAAGAATGAAAAAGAAAAGTTTATGAAAGGGTTAAAAGAAATAGCCCTCCATGAAAACTTAGGGCAGAAACCGGGTCAATACATCTGCTATCGTTTATCACAAAGATGATACTGATATTGAAGACAAGACGTCATGGACCCAGTGACGCGCTGCACAACCCCTCCTAGCCACTCAGATATATCTTAAAAGATATTTGTTTCATTTCTCACGGAGAACCTTACATGATCTATCGGCCTCTCACTCTGAGATGTGTTGATATTGAAAAGGTGGCGCTCTGCTTCATGCCTCCGACTACTAAAACCAAAACGCACATAATCGAGTCTAGAGCCATGAGATTCATTAAAATCTCTTAGGACACACTTCCAATATAATACACCTGTGTTCGACAAAATTGACACAAGGTGTACAAGAGTCTTAATGAGATCTACGGATCTTGTCTTATCTATCATGATGGTTATTTGCTTCAAACGGTCTACTGTCGTGAAGTGATACCCCGGTATACTTCAGCGGCTCACCTGAATCGTTGATACACTTCTGTGTATCTGAGTTAGCTCTCTCGGGGGCATCCGGTTCAGGAATGGCCTTGGCAAGGATTGGAGAAAGTTTTCACACTATACTGTTAACAATCTCGAAGTCCGAACCTATAAGTGTTGGACACTTTATTACTAACTATTTTATACGGGTACTGAGGAAAGTCCATTTACCATCATCATATAGCTCAACATCTACAACAACTCATACTCATACTTATAAAGATCATCCTCAACAAACTCAAGTGAAAAATGTTCAAGACAAAAAGATCAAAGTTGAAGACAAAATGTTACGACAACGTCAAAAAGCTAATCAAGATGTTAAGAACAAGTTTATGTATCAAGTGAGGAAGATACACGTATGAAGTTTAAAGTAATATCAAGAAGTATGAGTATGTTGGAAAAGACGACACTGTAAACCTGTAAAGATGTTGATCAAAGGCAAGAAGGACTGAAAGACGATACTTTGAAGATCACAAATCATAAAGGAACAAAAGAATCAAGACTATTCTACACCGACACACAAAGCTCAAGATAATGAAGACTAAAGACCTAATCACATAGAGCATCATTTGAATGACCATCCCTTAGGGGGAGATTGCCAGCTTTGTTAGAAAGTGATGGTCATTTATGTTGTTATATCTTTGTAATGTGTCGCTACTTATGTTATAGGATAGTCAAAAGGGCTCATGGTTTGGACTAAGCTAAGAGATTAATAGTTAAGTTATGTTAGTCCATTGTATGTAAGATGTAAACATAGTCCAATCCATGATCATGTTAAGCCCATGGAAAGCCCAAGTGGCTCATTAGCTTAGTACTATTGTTATGAACAAGAATCGCTTTCTGGAGGTCGAGGTTGATCGAAATACATCATATTTATAGAGAGAGAAAGTAGAGAGAGAAAGGTGAAGAAACACACAATGTATATTACATTAAAGAATGAATGAATACACAATGATTTTCCACACCCCTCATGGACAGTCGTGAGGGGTATTTATAGCCCTATTACATTACTAGTTTGCCACTTAAACAGTAGTAGTCCCTGCGGGTACTACTTACTACAAATCTAGTCCAATTCATGTGTAAGATGATATCTTCATAAAAAAGCAAGGCTAACAATCTCTCTCCAAGGTATTGTCATACGTGAATGGTTACAATGAGACCTATAAACCAAGTAAATTACAATAATAATAAACTTATGTTGACGTTGTTGAAGCGCAGAGTCTCTGTAGACTAGATACTGAGGCAGTCTTGAAGTTCTCTCTTCCGAAGATCTTGGTGGACGAAACTAATCCTTGTAGCTCTGAACTTCAACTGTAATGGTCTAGTTACGTTATTACTCCCTCCTAACTAGTGAGCCTTTTCTTTTTCTCTGCTCCCTCCTAAATCGACAACTCTCTTTAGTCTTCAAACACGCAGCGGAGAATGTAGACACTAAAGTGTAGTACCATGGTTGTCGTTCGGGGAGCATCATAACAACATACCTCACAAAGTATTGCATCCAAGTTGGTAATAAGTCTCGATGTACCCTCAACCAAATTGCTGAATATGAAACACTACTTTTTCCTTCATATACTTCTCCCTCCTGATGGTTGCGAGTCATCAGAATTATCATACTTTTGTATACATGCCATAGAATTACCTTTTACTTGTGCAATATTTAAGCCATAACAACCCGTGTAAGCATAATTTTGTGAGAATATGTCGAAAAAATATGACTCTCTTTTTCTACAATCTCATCTCTTTTCTTCAACCTATAAGCGACCTCTTCAAAATTCAACCAGCTAGTAAATGACCACTGTAGGGAGACAACCCGATATGACCAACTTGAAAAAGAAGTAAACACCCTAACTTTGTGACTTAATGCTTGTACTAACGCGCCTTTTGAACAATCCACAACTTCGTGTAACACTGAGTACTACAACGTAACTCCTTAAAGTGATAGCTATACATTGTGAGCACTACAACGTAACTCCTTGCATCACTTATAACTAGATTGTTCGTTCTTAATCACAATGAATAAAATTGCCCAGACAAGTTATCTTGAGAGTAACACCATATCTCAAAGATGAATATGTACCCGTGAAATGTCACTTCAAAATCCAATCAATAATACTGTACAAAAACCTCGTAGTCACAAAAAAAACTTCGATACTAGCCGTTGTAATTTGATTGTGATTCCTGATCAGGATCTTTTAAGCTATACGTGTTTTGTGTTGAAAGTGTAGACCAATAATATCATATGTGATTTTGGTGTGAAGGATGAGTTTGTTATATGCCCTAATTCTTTAGATACCCCCTGTTCCGCGGATCGAACTAGGGTTTGAAAACTAACGTTTTGTATATTAGATATTCTGTAACACCCCCAAAATTGGGTCCAGCGGAAGTATACATGTCGCTGGGGTGCTACTGAATTGGTATCACAACACAAAGTATAAAGAATGGTTTTATCTCAACCATTTAAAATAGATTTCATATTTCAAAGTGATTTGTTTACAACATTTCAAAAATGGTGCAGAAATATAAGGCCATAAAAGATTTCAAGTGGTCCCAATTCATCAGAGTCTTCTATGACCATGCTATGCCTTGCCAAGAGCATCCACAACTAGTTTATCGCCTTAACCTGAAAATACATGCTAAAAGTGTCAACACGAGGTTGGTGAGTTCATAGGTTTAGTTTAACTGTAAAGCATTTGAATGAAGATTTCCCAGCAAAGGCATTATAAATTCACTCAGTCCCAAGCCCCGCCCATACAAGACTTGCAACCTGTGTGTTTACAACCCACTGCCAAATAAGTTTAGGTTCTGGTAAACAAAAATAACATATGGGCTACAAGAATTCAAAGACCAATATATTCCAAATATGGAAAAAGTTATTATCGTGTTAAGTTCATGACACCGAAGCCTTAAGATTTCTAGTTTCTAGTTCCTGTCCGTTTGACATACCAGTCAAGTGGGGAAACCACCCAGAGTTTCTAGTTTTCTGGTAAGCATCCGTTTGACATACCAGTCAAGTGGGGAAACCACCCGGACACCCAAAATTTCTGGTAGATGTCCACCTAGGACATCCAAGGTTCCTCAAATAATTATACGTCCGTTTGACATACCAGCCAAGTGGCGAAACCACCCGGACGGGGAGTTCAATCCCAATAGACCTATTCACAACATTCGCGCTTAACGGGTCATAACATAGGCAATTAATAGTCTGGTGCACTGGTGTCCATGAGAAAACAATCAGGTGTGTAACAAGTAACACATAATACTTTCGAGTAACAAATCAAGGGTTTCAACCATTTAGTATTGTTTGAGAAAACAATTCACATTTCGAGCAAAATACGCATGGAGTTAAAATAGAAACGAGCATGTATTCTCCCCCAAATAGTTGTAAAACAAGTAAAAGTAGGGGCTATGAAACTCACCTGGAACAACCGATATGATAACAGAAGTAAAGCGCATGAAAATCGAGGTACGGACGCTCTAACCGCGACCTAAATGAATGATATGATCTATTGTAAGTCATGAAATGATGCTACACATGCAAATACGTATGTTATCGATACCACTTGTGATATTTGGAAATAACGTTTATCGTCGAAAAATATATTTTTGACGTCTTGTTAAGTTGTAACATATTTTACGTGTAAATATGTTGCAACGATATCCTACGATAGTCGTTTGGTGAATTATAGAAAAATAATAGAGTTTTACGTCGTAAATTATCACTTTTCACAACTTATAAAAATGACTAAATGGACTCGCAAAACTAGCCATAAAACGGTGTACATTGAGTGTTAGTAAATAAGCTCGGCGTTTTTAGAAACCTTGTAACAATATCTTGAATTAGTATCTTTGAACTTTTGTCCATACGAGTCTCGATCAACGAGCAAAATGGCTTTCAACTTGGTCACCCGCAAAAACAGTTTTTATACTTTGAAATATTTCTATTAAAAGCAGAGAAAAATGTTTGGTGAACGTCGGTTTTCAACCGCTTGTATCTTGGTCGTTATAAGCTCGTTTTCTATGTTCTTTTTGTCCTCGGCTTCGTATTACAGTGAACTAATATATTTTTGATTAGTCGGCTTGTCTGTATCGCGTTCAACGCCTCGTTTTACCCGTTGAAATTCGTGTGACAGCACGCAAATTTTCAGAAAAATAGTTTTCGTCGTCAAACTTAAAATTAGCGTATCTTTCTCGTCGTAAGTTCGTTTTTACTCATTCCAGCGGCCACGGTTTCGTTTTTGAAAGTATTTTCTAAATATTTTGGCCAAAATAGTCCATGGTCTACTGAGATTTTCAGATTTCACAAAAACGGACAGAACCTTTTCTATAACTTGTAAAAATCAATTTTTCTAGTTCAAGGCTTGAATATATCTCTTCCAATCAACACCAAAACTATTCTAAGCCTACCATACACCTTATTAGGGTGTCATGGGTTCCTAATCTTCACCAAAAATGATAGATCTCATAAGATTACTAATAAAAATTTATTAACTTCATTTTTGTGAGAAAATAAATATTAAGTGGTATATAACATATGTACCTTTGCATGATTTGCTACTAGCACATCAATATAAATCAAACGAAAGTATAAATGAGTAGAAATTTTATTTAGAAGCTTACTTGAAGTTTTGATGAGTTTTGGAGCAAAAACACTTAATTATCGTTGAGGTTTTTATTTCAAAACCTTAACTAGGATACTAATTGGACTCTAACTACTAAATCTTGTAAATTTTGGAGAACTCCTTCTTGTTCTGGTGTTCTTGGCCGATCATATGAGAAAGGAGAGTAAGAGAGAAAATTGCTAGTTGATTTGGTAACTTGAATGTGTAAATGAGATAATTGGAAGTAAATATCTATTAGTAATATTTGTAGTCAAAACAATCAAGTGCTAATTGGACAGGAGGGGGGGGGGGGAAATGGGGCGGCAAACAAGGAGGAAAAAAAAAGTTTGTGTGCTCATTAAAGATCTTGTCCCATGGATGATTAGTTAGTTAGTTTAAGTTGTGTATTAGGTGTTACCGGATACCGAGTTAGCTAGAAATAAATCTTGACGGAATAAAATAAAGTATGACGAAGTTGTAAAAATTATAAAATCACATTCCTTGCAAGAATCGGGTGTTCAAATAGTTGTCGTTTTGAAATTACGTAAACCGTCGTAGTTATAAGTGTTTAACGGAAAATATAGCAAATGATTTCAGAACACCGGGTAAATTAATAATATAATTTTTATATCATTATAATGAATGTGAAAATATATTAGGACCATAGTCTGGAGTGTCGGGTATATTGTTCGTAGTAATGACTTAGTGGTAAGGTTTATTTAAATAATTAAACATACGTAAATTAAAATTATGAAAACCCATGAATGTCCTCACATGAAGATGATGTTACTGATGATATGTAGACTACTCTAGTCTATATGATGTGTCCTAAGTGATATTCCATGAATACGCAGCTAAACCCTTACGGTTAAACGAATTTTTGAATACTCGTAAACCTAGTTTACGAAATGACGAATGATAACCATGAATAGTGATTTTCCTCCAAAAATAAATAGTGTTTCATGAATAGTAAAAATTTTGAAAACATCTCAAAGTCGCAAACTGACTTCAAAAATGATGAATAGTGAATGTCGAAGTTTGGAAAATGACCTCAAATTACGATTTGTCACAGTCTTCCACCCTAAAAGGAATTCAGTCCTTGAATTCAGTTAGTGTTGGTCTCTGGAGCGGACTTGGTGAAAAGATAAGGATATTTGAGTCGCGTTACGGTGTTAAAAGATAAAACATTCATTAGATAGGATTGCATAGTAGTATATGAAACTCATACGATAGAACTTAAAGTGAAACGCAAAAGAAATACAACACTAGAGAGTTTAGGCTTCCGTTTTCTTGTTCTTTAGCTTAGGGCAGTCCTTCCTGAAGTGCCCTATGTTCCCACATTCAAAGCAACTCCCCGGGAACCCCTGATTTACGGGATTCCTACAGTCCTTGGTTTGGTGACCACGCTTCTTGCACATCCCACACGGTTCGCTGCAATGACCTAGGTGATGGAGATTGCACGTGTTGCAGTAGGGTAAATTCCCAGCATATCTTTTCTTGGTGTGCGGTCCTGCAGCATAGGCTCTAACCACTTCTTGTCCCTTGTTTGGCTGTCAAACTTGATCTTTCCTTTGGTTTTCATCCCTTTTCCTCTTGTTTTCGTTGTTGTTGTTGTTGTTTTTGTTGACAGTAGTTCCCTTCTTCACCACTTGTGCCATAAGCTTTTGAGTTATCCTGATAGCTTCGTCAAGTGTGTGTGGATCAAAAGCAGTTACATCCCCACTGATGATGTGCGGTAGCCCACCAATGAAGTTTTCCAACAACTTCTCGTTATCTGGAACCATATTTGGACAAAACGCGGCCAACTCTTGAAATCTCCTGATGTAGGTTTCAATATCATTGCCTATGGTCACCAACTCATAAAATTTTGTTTCTAACTTCTTTACTTCTGTGCGTGGACAAAACTTCTTACTCAATAGTTTTTTGAATTCTTCCCACGTGAGCTTGTAAGCGTTTTCCATACCAATAGGCTGTGCATAAGAATTCCACCATGACATAGCTTCCTCAATGAGTGTACTGGTAGCGAACTTTACCTTGCAGTCATCTGGGCAATTGCATAGGAGAAATACAAATTCCGTCTTCTCAAACCAACGGATCATAGCGATGGCTCCTTCTGTGCCTTCGAATTTTATGGGATCGCCGTTCTTAAAGTCCTTGTATGTGCATTTGCGAACATTAGTACCATTAGCAGCTAGTCCGGCAGCTTCTGCTGTTTCTTGCCCGAGAAGCGGCTTCAGCAGCCCGTGCAGCTACGGCCTCTCTTTCAACTACTAGTGCTGCCTCTATACTATCGGCAACAAGTTTTCGGATTTCAGCTGGTGTCATTGCTTGAGTAGCTTTCTTTGGCGGCATAATTCTTCAAAACAAGAAAAGAAGAGTGAGACGTAGTAAGGATGTTTCCTAAAAGTAGGTGCCCTAAAGTGGCTCGTCATAAAATGAAAGCTTGAGGTCGAGTTATGATTGGCTGGCGTGCTTCTAGGCGGTGGTTCACGAGGTGATGTAGATGTGAATGTTCTAGCAACGATCGTGTACACACACCGGAATTTTTGAAACCTTTAGAAATCGAGTAGAGAATCAACCTGGACATATTTCTATTATAACTATTCCCAGTATCGCAAAATTCACCTCTGAGTCGGACATAGATGATCAGGCTATGTCCCACTATCCCTGGTTGAATATAGGTGATCAGTTTATATTCCACCGAGGTTCAATGAACTTTGAAATGCTCAGCTTAGTTATACTAATAATATGTCCCTCACATTTAGAAGTCGTTTTGAAAGACTAAGGTAAGTGACCAAACTCGAGGTCGGATGATGAGATTACGTAAGGAAAAGGCATAACGCTGTGACGTGTACGATATGCAAGCATACTTATACGGAAGAAAATTATAGTAATCAACGAGAATAAGTGGGTATAATTGATTCGATAATAAGACACAAATCTCATCAAATATGTCAGCAACAAACCACAAATGAGGCATCAGCTTGGCAGGCAGGCACGTGGCAGTCATAGGGTTAAATTTCGTAAAAGTAGTTATAGTCTAGGCTTTAAAATTACCCAGTTTTCTATAACCAAGGCTCTGATACCAATCTGTAACACCGCCAAAATCGGGTCCAGCGGATACATACATGTCGCTGGGGTGCTAGTCAATTGGTATCACAACACAAAGTATAAAGAATGGTTTTATCTCAACCATTTAAAATAGATTTCATATTCCAAAGTGATTTGTTTACAACATTTCAAAAATGGTGCGGAAATATAAGCCCATAAAAGATTTCAAGTGGTCCCAATTCATCAGAGACTTCTATGACCATGCCATGCCTTGCCAAGAGCCTCCACAACTAGTTTATCGCCTTAACCTGAAAATACATGCTAAAAGTGTCAACACGAGGTTGGTGAGTTCATAGGTTTAGTTTAACTGTAAAGCATTTGAATGAAGATTTCCCAGCAAAGGCATTATAAATTCACTCAGTCCCAAGCTCCGCCCATACAAGACTTACAACCTGTGTGTTTACAACCCACTGCCAAATAAGTTTAGGTTCTGGTAAACAAAAGTAACATATGGGCCACAAGAATTCAAAGACCAATATATTCCAAATATAGAAAAAGTTATTATCGTGTTAAGTTCATGACACCGAAGCCTTAAGATTTCTAGTTTCTAGTTCCTGTCCGTTTGACATACCAGTCAAGTGGGGAAACCACCCAGAGTTTCTAGTTTTCTGGTAAGCATCCGTTTGACATACCAGTCAAGTGGGGAAACCACCCGGACACCCAAAATTTCGGGTAGATGTCCACCTAGGACATCCAAGGTTCCTCAAATAATTATACGTCCGTTTGACGTACCAGCCAAGTGGGGAAACCACCCGGACGGGGAGTTCAATCCCAATAGACCTATTCACAACATTCGCGCTTAACGGGTCATAACATAGGCAATTAATAGTCTGGTGCACTGGTGTCCATGAGAAAACAATCAAGTGTGTAACAAGTAATACATAATACTTTCGAGTAACAAATCAAGGGTTTCAACCATTTAGTATTGTTTGAGAAAACAATTCACATTTCGAGCAAAATATGCATGGAGTTAAAATAGAAACGAGCATGTATTCTCCCCCAAATAGTTGTAAAACAAGTAAAAGTAGGGGCTATGAAACTCACCTGGAACAACCGATATGATAACAGAAGTAAAGCGCATGAAAATCGAGGTACGGGCGCTCTAACCGCGACCTAAATGAATGATATGATCTATTGTAAGTCATGAAATGATGCTACACATGCAAATACGTATGTTATCGATACCACTTGTGATATTTGGAAATAACGTTTATCGTCGAAAAATATATTTTTGACGTCTTGTTAAGTTGTAACATATTTTACGTGTAAATATGTTGCAACGATATCCTACGATAGTCGTTTGGTGAATTATAGAAAAATAATAGAGTTTTACGTCGTAAATTATCACTTTTCACAACTTATAAAAATGACTAAATGGACTCGCAAAACTAGCCATAAAACGGTGTACATTGAGTGTTAGTAAATAAGCTCGGCGTTTTTAGAAACCTTGTAACAATATCTTGAATTAGTATCTTCGAACTTTTGTCCATACGAGTCTCGATCAACGAGCAAAATGGCTCTCAACTTGGTCACCCGCAAAAACAGTTTTTATACTTTGAAATATTTCTATTAAAAGCAGAGAAAAATGTTTGGTGAACGTCGGTTTTCAACCGCTTGTATCTTGGTCGTTATAAGCTCGTTTTCTATGTTCTTTATGTCCTCGGCTTCGTATTACAGTGAACTAATATATTTTTGATAAGTCGGCTTGTCTGTATCGCGTTCAACACCTCGTTTTACCCGTTGAAATTCGTGTGACAGCACGCAAATTTTCAGAAAAATAGTTTTCGTCGTCAAACTTAAAATTAGCGTATCTTTCTCGTCGTAAGCTCGTTTTTACTCATTCCAGCGGCCACGGTTTCGTTTTTGAAATTATTTTCTAAATATTTAGGCCAAAATAGTCCATGGTCTACTGAGATTTCCAGATTTCACAAAAACGGACAGAACCTTTTCTATAACTTGTAAAAATCAATTTTTCTAGTTCAAGGCTTGAATATATCTCTTCCAATCAACACCAAAACTATTCTAAGCCTAACATACACCTTCTTAAGGTGTCATGGGTTCCTAATCTTCACCAAAAATGGTGGATCTCGTTAGATTACTAATAAAAATTTATTAACTTCATTTTTGTGAGAAAATAAATATTAAGTGGTATATAACATATGTACCTTTGCATGATTTGCTGCTAGCACATCAATATAAATCAAATGAAAGTATAAATGAGTATAAAATTTATTTAGAAGCTTACTTGAAGTTTTGATGAGTTTTGGAGCAAAAACACTTAATTATCCTTGAGGTTTTTATTTCAAAACCTTAACTAGGATACTAATTGGACTCTAACTACTAAATCTTGTAAATTTTGGTGAATTCCTTCTTGTTCTTGCGTTCTTGGCCGATCATATGAGAAAGGAGAGGAAGAGAGAAAATTTCTAGTTGATTTGGTAACTTGAATGTGTAAATGAGATAATTGGAAGTTGTTGATATAAATAATGCCTAAACACGTTATTAATATTTTTCGATATCTCTACGTTTTGATAATTACAAAATGTAAAATCATTAAACGAAAGATTATGACGTAAACATGTATTTAGTTGTAAATATATATTTTAACAACTTAATCACTTAAGGTATGAATAAACAAATGCCTAATGCATTATATGATCAAATGAACTTTTTCTTAATCACTAGATTTTTTATAAAATGACACAAACATTTTATATCTTTTACAAAATCATTTTTGAAAATTCAAGGAAAATGTTTAATCCATAATAAATTTATGAATTAAAATTTTCAACCAAAAATGGCAAAAATGTTCCAGAAACACCTTCCCCACAAAAAGACAAAGCTAGGCAACGGATATAAGGGGCGGCCCCCTTAATTATCTAGGTAGCCCCCTTAATTATTAAGGGAACCGGCCCCCTATTTAAGGGGACCGCCCACGCTCCTCTAGCCCCCAGCTTTGCCTATAAATACTGGTTCATTCCTGGACTTTTTCCTCACCTTTTTGCACTCCAAACCTTCTGTTCTAAATCTCTTCTTATATCTTTCTAAATCCTTTGATCATATAATCTTAAGCTTTTGTTTCCAAGTGATTCAAGCTTCAATCATCCAAGTGCAAAGAGAAGAATACTTCTATCAATCAAGACTAGAAGTATTACAACTTAGTATCATCTTGTTACCTAAGTTGTTAGTTTAGTAAACTTTGTAAATCATTCATTCATTTGTGTAGAAGGTGTGTAGATTAGGTGTGAACATAAGTGATTAGATTAGTATAGTGGGTAAGTAGTGAAGAAGGTGTAGAAGTAGTTATGTTGTAAAGAAGTAGTGTAGAAGTATTGTAAAGTTGTGAAGTAGTTGTGGTGTGAAGAAGTTGTGAAGCCGTCGTAAAGAAGTCGTGAAATAGTGAAGAAGTAGAAGTCGCGAAGGAGTGAAGAAATACAAGGAGTGAAATAGTGAAGAAATAGAAGTCGTGAAGAAGTGAAGAAATAGAAGTCGTGAAGTGTTGAGAAGAAGTTGTTGGAAGTCGTGAAGTAGTCGTGTTGTGATTGAAGTTGTGAGATTGGTTCTAGCTACGATTAGAACTCGACATTTAGCTTTGTGTCGTTAAACCGGTTTAAGCGAAAGTTGTGTAAGGTTTTCTCCGCCATAAGGGAGCTTGTTGAAGTAGTGAAGAAAACTCTCGAGCTAGGTGCTCGGGGAGTAGAGTAGGGCAAGGAAGGTTTCCTTGTAGCCGAACCACTATAAATCCCTCGTGTCTCGGTTTGATCTCTCCATCTCTTACTTACTTCTTTATTTATATCGTCATTACTTTCATACATATAGGCATATATAATTGTTAGTATTATTTAGAAGTTGATTTCACATAAAGATCAATTTAAAACTCCATTCATGAAAACAAAACTTTTATAACAAATCTAAAAGGATACACATATAATTAATAATATTGTTCAAGTATTATTTTTCACATAAACTCGAATATAAGTTTTTAAAAGGAAACAAAGTTTTTATAATAAATTAAAAAGACGTAAAACTATTGAACCCCCCTCCCCCATTCTTATTTTCCACAATTGGTATCAGGAGCCAAGTCAAACAAGATTTTTAAAATATATTGTATTTTAAAACTTGAATCGATCTATGGAATCGAAAAAATATTTAGAAGGGCAATCTATGCAAAAACCACCATTATTTGAAAATTATAGCTTTCTTGAATGAAAAAATAAATTTGAAAATTATGTGAAATCAATTGATCTAGATCTTTGGCATGTCATTTCGATTGGTGATTTTCAACCAACAAAAACGGATTTTGAAAGTCAAAATGATTATTTCAAAACAAAGAATGACAAAAATAATAAAGCTAAAATAATTATTTATAAAGCTTTGCCGAGAGTTGAATATGAAAGAATATTCTTCTGTCAAACGGCTAATGATATTTGAAAAAGTCTCTTAAACTTTCATCAAGAAAAATATCAAGCCAAAAATGAGGAATTTGATCTTGTACATGAATTAGTTGTCCTAGAAAATTTAATAGATAAACATTTAGATAAAATAGATACATGTGCTACTAGTTCAAATGTGTTTAATGAAGGTATTAATGACGAAGACTACATGAATCAACTCCGAAGTGAACTCAATTCAAAATCATGGAGTGACACAGACAAAGAAGAAGATTACTATCCGGTATGTGAAGAATGCAAATTAGATAAAACTCCAAATAAGGTACAATCCGAAACCGAACATTTTTGCTATGATCAATTCATTTAGAATTTTCAAAATTAGAAAATGAGTTTAAACATTTTTGCAACATAGATCTAAAAACCATTTCTAAACATGAATCATCAAAAACTTTTGAAAGTAATTTTGAAAAAGAAATAATTTTAGAAGATAAAATGTCTAGACTTGAAAGTAATATTGAAATTGATCTAGAATGCAAAACATGTCAAGAATATAAGCATGAAATTAAAAGATTAAATGAAAGAGCAAAAATATTAGCTAAATTTGAAGAAAGTTCCAAATCTCTTAAATACCTACTAAGTTGTCAAAAGCCATTCGAAGATAAAACCGGTTTAGGATTTAGTTCGGATAACTCATCAACAAGTAAATCAAAACAAATTAAATTTGTAAAACCGAGTAGAAAAATTTAGAAATAAGGTTATTTACAATGATTATAAATAATATAAGTCAAGAAATCCATTGTTTGTACATTAAAACAAACTGTTAAGGAATTCTTGTACTTCTTGGCGACATCCTCACCATGTGCATACAAATGCAATGGGTGTCCTCAACTAACCATCTCGGAACCATAAGAATCCGGGTACCAAGCTGTTTTACTTGATTAGGTGATAAATGCACAAAGGAAAGAAACTCAATCTTACGTCAACCTACTCACATTCGAAACGTGCGCGTGAAGACAAATGAATTATCTAATCTTGAATCACACTCAATATCTCACATGATAATCCATCTCAAGAAATAGCTAATGACGTAGTGAAATATTTATGGTGCGGCTATTGAAGAATTAATGAAGATATCCCCACTACTTAATCGGAAATTTTGAGAAATCTACAAAGTAACCTTTAAACAAGTACTTTAAGATAATGTAAAGGAAGTGTCGAAACTTAGGATTCTCTAGCCATCTCATCAAAGTATGTCCGATGTCATCATGGAGTCAAAATAAAAAAGTACTTGTTGAAAAGGCATGATGTGGTTGCAATGAAGATGTGAAAGTCTCAACAAAAGACGTTATATGCATCAAGACTAAGACATCAAATGAGTCAAGTACAAGACATGTTCGGGTCAAGCCGTTTTAGTCTAATAAGGGGTTAAAGCCTGCTATGATATACTCAAATACCTTGGCTATCTTGAAGACTCATCTATCATTCACTACTTCGTTTACCATCCTGGATATTACGAAGAAAAGCTGGACATAAGGTACGTTTTCGTTTTAAATTTCATGAGTAGTTACTTCATACATATAGTCTTATTAATCATTACCTTAGGATATGCTTAGTTTGATAGGTTGCATTGCCTTTACACTTTTAGTTATATCCGTTTTACGATTTAATAAACTAGAAACCCTTTAGTTAGCCCCCTAAGTATTAAATGAAGTATTCATTGTCGAACACATTTAGCCTTCTCAAATTGAATATGGAAATCTTCCATGTCCACTAGTAGAGAGCTCATGTAGATAAAGCAAGTAAAGTGGATTAATTGTCAACATAGAAGTAGGATTAGATATATCACAATATAACCCATGGATGAAGCAAACTCTTATAAACTATGACATTAAGATAGATAATGTGCGTAATCAAAGAAGCCATATTAGCATATATCCCATTCTCGCATCAAACATATAGAATTGAGTCATCACTTTCTTACGATCACTGGATATGTAGAAAGGGGTAGCATGTGACAATAGCCTTAACCAATTCCCTTGAGCATGAGATCTTTTACAACCATTTTTTTATATGATTAATGGTATTTGTTTTTAAATATGCAAAAACTTCACATTTTGGAAAAATTATTTTTCAAAAGATTATGCCACCTTTCTATTTAACATGTTTTACCATCCCACCTTTCTTCCCAACTTTTGTCCATAATTATGTGTTTATCAAAGCCAAAGATTGAAAATTTTGTTTTTCTTTCCTCATAAAAACATTTTGAAATAAAACCATATCTATTTTGTTAAAATAATTTTCTCATCCACATAAAAACCTACTCTCAAACATTGTTGAATAATGCTAAAAATGCTTATTTAATTAATGCATGGTGATCTCGCATCTGTCATCTATATTTTTGTATATGACATTTATAAGTAAACTAAATCAAATCTGAAAAATCATGGTTTACTCATTAAGATCTCGCTTGGTACAAGTCTGGAAGTCCATGCTATCACAACTCCCCATTCCTTTGCACATAGACACTCATTAGGATTAATTAACTAGATTATTAATCTTCGTTAAAATGATATTATGAATTACTTGGTGTTATGTATTGTTTTCTTGTCCATATATATATATATATATATATATATATATATATATATATATATAATATATATATATATATATATATATATATAATATATATATTACTTGCTTAATGAGTAGGTTGCATGCTAGATAAAAATGCTTAATGTCTTTAATAAATATGCTTTGCATACATAAGTTATTAAATGCTAAATTGCCTCAAAGAGTTGGACTTGCTTGAAACTAAACCTAAAAACACAACCTTTTCTACAATTTTCTGCCAAAAACCCATTTCTGGTAATCTGGGAAACAACAGATGGGCGGCCCCCTTAATCCATCAGGCGGCCCCCTTAATATTTAAGGGGACCGGCCACCTGATTTTCGAGGACACTGTTTTCTTTTTCACTTTTTAGCCCATTTCATCCTACACTTCCCAAAATTCACAAACATATTTTGTCCTAAACCACCCACCAAAATTTATCTTCCTCAACCACATCATTCTTACACTATAAATACCTTTCTCCATCATTAATGCTCATCCATCCAAACATGTCATCTCCTAACAACCCAAGATCCAAGCCTTCAAGAGTTGCTAAAATCTCCGTAAGGCCCGTTTGGAGAAGAAAGCTTGACACTTGTCATAACTTCAACTCAACAAATGATGTTGTTCAAAATCAACCCACACCTAAGCCTCATGCTCACCCTAATGAACCCTCTCATAAACATAACCAATCATCCATTCTTGCTCCCAAAAATACACCTTCACCTCACCCATATGATTCATATGAAGAGCATGATCAATCCCAAAACAATAATCCCAATCTCATTCACAACACCTCACATCTTATTCAACCTACCAATGCACCATCCAAAACACTCACCACTCTTGGAATATCCTCTTCCTTCATATCTCCATCCTCATCCACTCATGATTACCCAAGCTCACAAATGTCTCCACCACCAAGAGTATCACCACCACCTCCTACCAACTCACATGTTACTCCTATGTTGCATGTCCAAACATCCATCCCAAATAACAACCACACTCCACCATCATCACCTTCCTCTAAACACTTGAAGTTCATTGAAGAACTCAAAGAAGCCCATGAGCTTAGTGCTCTTCTTGCTCTTCACCTTGCTCAACGCAACTTAGATCAACCTCCATCTAGCTCTCCCTCATCACCCCACAACTTGAATCAAGTTGAGAAACATGTCAACAATTTTCCTTGTTGCATCTTTCTCCAAAAACAAACCATTGCATTGAATGAGCACTTCACTTGGATTGAGTATCTTCTCACTAGATCTCATCCAACACCCTCACTTGAACAACATCAAAACCCTCAATCAACATGTTCCGCTCCAAACTCTCCACCTCCAATCACTCCACCACCAAACTCTCCAACACCTATGCACCCAAAAATACACCTCCATTAATCCAACGTTATTACCCTCACTCAACCATCTCCATTCCAAACACTCCACCATCAACCATCCAAGCATACTATATGCTTATATTTCTTGTTTCTCAAATAAAATAGTTCAAGTTCTTATGTTCAAAGCAAGTCCGATGGCTCTCTTTGGCAAATTAGAATTTTCTACTTATTGTATGCTCTAAGCATAATAAATGTTATATCAATGATTATGTTTTTCACATAATCACTTTGAATTAATGAATGTTTTGTTTCATGTCCTTAATATTTGATTGCTATGCTTGTTGCTCTTATATTTCATATTATATGCTTGTGCTTCTAATATTTTTCTTGCAAGTATTCCATATCTCGATTCCTTGATGCCCTCAAACGAGGGGGAGCACACATCAAGGGGGAGTTCTCGTTCCGACAAATTTCGTATCTAAAACTTGTCGGCATAACCTTTTTGATTCTACAAAAAGGGGGAGAAGTAGATATAAACTCACTAAATACTTGTCTAAAAATTAATTTTTCAATTTAATGAGTTTAGATTTTGTAATCATCAAAAAGGGGGAGATTGTTGATATAAATAATGCTTAAACACGTTATTAATATTTTTCGATATCTCTACGTTTTGATAATCACAAAATGTAAAATCATTAAACGAAAGATTATGACGTAAACAAGTATTTAGTTGTAAATATCTATTTTAACAACTTAATCACTTAAGGTATGAATAAACAAATGCCTAATGCATTATATGATCAAATGAACTTTTTCTTAATCACTAGATTTTTTATAAAATGACACAAACATTTTATATCTTTTACAAAATCATTTTTGGAAATTAAAGGAAAATGTTTAATCCATAATAAATTTATGAATTCAAATTTTCAACCAAAAATGGCAAAAATATTCCAGAAAAACCTTCCCCACAAAAAAACAAAGCTGGGGAACGGATATAAGGGGCGGCCCCCTTAATTATCTAGGCGGCCCCCTTAATTATTAAGGGGACCGGCCCCCTATTTAAGGGGACCGCCCACGCTCCTCTAGCCCCCAGCTTTGCCTATAAATACTGGTTCATTCCTGGACTTTTTCCTCACCTTTTTGCACTCCAAACCTTCTGTTCTAAATCTCTTCTTATATCTTTCTAAATCCTTTGATCATATAATCTTAAGCTTTTGTTTCCAAGTGATTCAAGCTTCAATCATCCAAGTGCAAAGAGAAGAATACTTCTATCAATCAAGACTAGAAGTATTACAACTTAGTATCATCTTGTTACCTAAGTTGTTAGTTTAGTAAACTTTGTAAATCATTCATTCATTTGTGTAGAAGGTGTGTAGATTAGGTGTGAACATAAGTGATTAGATTAGTATAGTGGGTAAGTAGTGAAGAAGGTGTAGAAGTAGTTATGTTGTAAAGAAGTAGTGTAGAAGTATTGTAAAGTTGTGAAGTAGTTGTGGTGTGAAGAAGTTGTGAAGCCGTCGTAAAGAAGTCGTGAAATAGTGAAGAAGTAGAAGTCGCGAAGGAGTGAAGAAATACAAGGAGTGAAATAGTGAAGAAATAGAAGTCGTGAAGAAGTGAAGAAATAGAAGTCGTGAAGTGTTGAGAAGAAGTTGTTGGAAGTCGTGAAGTAGTCGTGTTGTGATTGAAGTTGTGAGATTGGTTCTAGCTACGATTAGAACTCGACATTTAGCTTTGTGTCGTTAAACCGGTGTAAGAGAAAGTTGTGTAAGGTTTTCTCCGCCATAAGGGAGCTTGTTGAAGTAGTGAAGAAAACTCTCGAGCTAGGTGCTCGAGGAGTGGAGTAAGGCAAGGAAGGTGTCCTTGTAGCCGAACCACTATAAATCCCTCGTGTCTCGGTTTGATCTCTCCATCTCTTACTTACTTCTTTATTTATATCGTCATTACTTTCATACATATATGCATATATAATTGTTAGTATTATTTAGAAGTTGATTTCACATAAAGATCAATTTAAAACTCCATTCATGAAAACAAAACTTTTATAACAAATCTAAAAGGATACACATATAATTAATAATATTGTTCAAGTATTATTTTTCACATAAACTCGAATCTAAGTTTTTAAAAGGAAACAAAGTTTTTATAATAAATTAAAAAGATGTAAAACTTTTCAACCCCCCCCCCCCATCTAGTTTTCCACAGAAGTAAATATCTATTAGTAATATTTGTAGTCAAAACAATCAAGTGCTAATTGGACTAGAGGGGGGGCAATGGGGCGGCAAACAAGGAGGAAAAAAAAAGTTTGTGTGCTCATTAAAGATCTTGTCCCATGGATGATTAGTTAGTTAGTTTAAGTTGTGTATTAGGTGTTACAGGGTACCGAATTAGCTAGAAATAAATCTTGACGGAATAAAATAAAGTATGACGAAGTTGTAAAAATTATAAAATCACATTCCTTGCAAGAATCGGGTGTTCAAATAGTTGTCGTGTTGAAATTACGTAAACCGTCGTAGTTATAAGCGTTTAACGGAAAATATAGCAAATGATTTCAGAACACCGGGTAAATTAATAATATAATTTTTATATCATTATAATGAATGTGAAAATATATTAGGAGCATAGTCTGGAGTGTCGGGTATAATGTTCGTAGTAATGACTGAGTGGTAACATTTATTTAAATAATTAAACATACGTAAATTAAAATTATGAAAACCCATGAATGTCCTCACATGCAGATGATGTTACTGATGATATGTAGACTACTCTAGTCTATATGATGTGTCCTAAGTGATATTCCATGAATACGCAGCTAAACCGTTACGGTTACGCGAATTTTTGAATACTCGTAAACCTAGTTTACGAAATGACGAACGATAACCTTGAATAGTGATTTCCCTCCGGGAATGAATAGTGTTTTGTTAATAGTAAAAATTTTGAAAACATCTCAAAGTCGCAAACTGACTTAAAAAAAATGATGAATAGTAAATGTCGAAGTTTGGAAAATGACCTGAAATTATGATTTGTCACATATTCTGCGAAACCTTAAGAAACACAAAAGAATTTCACTCCTTGATGCTCGGTAAATACCCTAGAAATTCGGAAACATAACTCCTTACTCGAAGTTTTCCTTGCTCGAAGTTTTCATTGCTCGAAGAATCTTACTCGAATTTTAGCTTACTTGAAGTTTTAAAAGTTCCTTACTCGGAATGTTCCTTACTCGGAAAATAGCTATCCTTACTCGAAAGTTTCTGCCTAACTCGGAAAACAATTCCTTACTCGGAATTTTTTGCTTGCTCGGAGGTTCTGCTTACTCGAAAGTTCTTCTACTAACTTGAAGATTTTAAGTTCTAACTCGGAAACACTGTCTTGCTCGAAGGAACTTTAAGAACTAACTCACAACAATTCTTCTTACTCGAAGAAAGTTATGAACTAACTCGAAAAAAACTTCTTGCTCAAAAGAATTTACACCTAACTCGAAAGATACCCTTCTAACTCGAAGGTGTTTAAATCCTAACTTGAAAATGCACTTTGCTCGAAGGTATTTATGCCCTAACTCGGAAAAAGTTCTTCTTACTCGAAGAAACTCATGTCTTACTCGAAGAAACACGTACTTTTTTCCGAGAAAAAACACCAAAAATCATATTTTTTGGCCACAAAACACCACGATTCGCCCCTAGTTAGCTCTGATGCCACTTGTTATGAACAAGAATCGCTTTCTGGAGGTCGAGGTTGATCGAAATACATCATCTTTATAGAGAGAGAAAGTAGAGAGAGAAAGATGAAGAAACACACAATGTATATTAAATTAAAGAATGAATGAATACACAATGATTTCTCACACCCCTCATGGAGAGTCATGAGGGATATTTATAGCCCTATAACATTACTAGTTTGCCACTTAAACAGTAGTAGTCCCTGCGGGTACTGCTTACTACAAATCTAGTCAAATTTATGTGTAAGATGATATCTTTATAAAAAAGCAAGGCTAACAACTATATATACCACACTTCACCTAATTTAGAGAGTGGACGTGTGTGTGCTTGTGTGTGTGTTTATTAATAAAAGCTCTCTTCATCTTTTACTCTATTTTACATATACACGACATAAATACGATCAATTGTGCTTTATAAGTCTCGTATAGTGTGTGATATAGTTAGATACACGGTCCCACATGATCTATCTGTCATCTTCTTCTTCCTCCATGAGTCCATGATTGGTTATTTTTTCATTTTTTATTTTTTTGTTGATATTTGCTAATGCTTTTTGCTTGTATTCTTCTAGCAAAGTTTAGGCGTCATGGGTCATTGAAGTGAAACATCTGATAAGATGGTTGAATCCCAATTAAAAAATATATATAATAGTGACACATATGGATTTAATAATGTGTTAGTACTTAAGTTACATGTAGGGTTTGGTTTATAAAATGGGTCGTGTTATACAAACCCTTCTTATATTGTCATATCAGAAAAGGTTTGATCAAATCGTATAATTCGCGATGCACACCGTATAAACCGACGATGCGTCCAATGATTGGAGACCCTCTCTCCCACCCTATGAGAGGGTCCAAATAACTTGCCCCTTAGGCTGCTCACAGTGTCAACCTATATTGCATCATCTTTCCGGCTGCCACCTCAGCTTTCTCTCTCCTCAACCTATATTCATCTCTTTCATCACAGTGGCAACCCATATTGCATCATCAAATTTTTTTTTTTTTTTTAAACATTATTTAACACAAACACAAAATTTATTAATAAAACGTAAATATTACATAAACGAAACGATACGAAATTACAATTAAATAAAAAACTTAAACAACTAAAAATTAAACACGCAAACACTTATTTAAAAACTAATAATCTAGATTATGGCGTTCCTTGATTTCCGCTTTAATTCGCATAAGTTCCTCTTGTTGTCGTTCGGGCAAATTGGGGTCGATTGCCGAGTTGTAGAAAATCAATTCTTGATCCCGTTTGGTAATTTTCAAGAGTTCCTTTTGTTCCTCCTGGCATTGCAAGAGCTTTCGTTGATATTCCAATTTTTGTTCTTTGAGTGCTAGCTCTCGTTCCTTGATTTGTCTCCACGACTCATCACGCTCTTTACCTTTTTCCTTCTTTGACGGTCTTGATTTCCACAAATCCGCTATTAGGCCACTCACGAATGATTTTGATGTTTCACGAGAGGAGGAGGTGGATGATTTCCTCCTTGCTTGGTCACGACCTTGTGGTCGTGATTCTCTAGTATCATCCTCCGTTTCATCATCGTCATCATCCAAGTCTTGATAATTCGGGGGGCCTTGTGTTGACCCCGAAGTAGTTGTTGAACCCTTCAGTTTCTTTCGAACGCCCGATTGAAAAAGGGGTACCTCTTGCTTCCAAGCATCGTGCCCCCTCAAAATTTTCCAACACTCCACCATAGTGAAATTTTGACCGTAACGCGCACGATACTCCATATGAGCTTTGGACATATCGTCAAGGTCATTCTCACCACTTCCATGCGTCTTGTTGATATTATCAACAATAGCACCAAAATTCGCAACTTGACAACGAATTCTAGTCTTCCATTTGGAAATGATCGAATTCGATGTCCGGTCTGTTGAACCAGTTTCTCTATAAAAGTAGCCTTCCACTTTCTCCCAAAATTTGTGTCTGTTCATAGCGTTTCCTTTTTTTTTCATTTTCAGAAACAAAGACGAAAGCTTTACAAAGAATGACCTCTTCTCTGGTAGTCCATGGTTCAATTTTTTTGGCCGGTGCGGGTTCTTTGCCTTTGCCTTTGCCTTTCGCCTTTGTAGCACGCCGCGAAGGCTTCTTTGGCTTGACGGGTGATGTCTCTTCGACTTCGACATCGTCATCGTCATTAACGGGCATAGAACCATGGAAAGAACCGTGGTAAGAACCGTGACCCGAACCTTGCCCCGTCGAAGCATCTTGACTCGGGTAGTCTTGGCTCGGATAGGGTTGGGTCGAATACCCATAGTTATGATAGTCTGCCCAATCATCCAAATTCATATCAAGATTAGTAGACCGAATCGGAGAATGTTCTTGATACGGTTGGGAAGAATGCAAAAAATCCATGTTAGGCCGATAAGCTGCCTCACTTGGTTCTTGATTGTAATCAACACGTTGCGGTGGGACAAAAGGACGACGAACGGAAAACAAGTTTTCTCTTTGATTGACTTGTGGTAATTGTGTTGGATATTCAAAAGATTGTGGACGAAAGCGTATGTTCCCTTGTTGTGGTGGTGTTATGCCGGTTAGTTCAAAGTTGTTTTGCGGAGAGAAATTTATGTCTGGTGCATTTTGAGGTAGTCGGGATCGTCGGTTTTTTGATTGTGGAGTGTTTTTGTTTGACATTGTGTGTTTTTTGATGTGAATTTGGATGAATTGTTTTTGAAATTGTGTGTTTGAAAGTGGGTTTGATGTGGGTATTTATAGGATGAAAAGTGGTAATTTTTTTGAAAAAAAGTTTTTTTTTTTTTTTTAAATATAGAAACGGATAGTTTTTTAAATCAAGTGGGATATCATTTTGCAACATCGAGCGTTCAAGCGAACGATTTGCTAATTGTGCAACCGGCGATCGATATTGACGATCGATCCACAGTGGCACGATCGATCCATGTGAACGATCGATCGATATACCCGATCGATATTTTCAGTCCCACTGCGTATAGCCTTAGACTATGTGTAGTGAGCGCCGTTGCTCCCAATTTTGCCCAAAAAACGCCCCAACAGCGCCCCTATACCCAAAACGTCGGGGCGCTGTTGCCCCAAAAATTGCTTCCCTGGTGGTTTTAACAACGCCCCCCGCCCTTCACTTTCTTTGTGTTTTTTTTTTTGTTTTTTCTGTAAATTGCACCAACAACCCCCCACTCTCCACTACATCACTTTTTTAACAAAGTCCCACAATACCACACATGCCACGTGGCAAACAACCCCTCACTCTCCGCTTCTTAACACTACACATAGTCTTATAAAATGGAAGCGTGACTTTTTATGGTTTACTGTGCTCTTAATCAACTGAAATCTGTCATAATCTTGGAGTGACAATTCCACGTTATGTAGGATGGTCCTTCTCTTTGTCTCTCACACACAAAAACATCTTTTGAAAAAAAGTTTAGAGCATGTTATAATTCATTAAGAAGATATGGTTCTTAAATGGATTATGTTCTTGAACTGGATCTATTATGGGATTAGGGTATCCTATGTATTGCTAAAAGTTTTTTCTTGCAGTTTCTGCTTCCATTTCGATAGCAAATCATCAAGATTTTATGATATTTCATATACATTTATTATAGTTGGCTCCTTTTAAGCAGATTAATAAGCTAAAGACCATATCAATCATATATATGGATAATCTTTGATTACTAGAAAATATAACAAAAAGTGTTTCTTTATTTCTACAAGTTTAAACCAAATAAAGAATAGAATATGCCTACTAATTCTGCTAGCTAGGAAATTGGTATCATAAGTCTTCTTGAGAATCATTTCTTGACTTGGTGTTATTAGATGATAAATAAAGCCAAGCCAGGTATGTTTACAGTGGTGACCTGGGTCATAAGCTGTCACATTAATTTTCTTTCTCTGGTGACCAGACATGATCAAGTTGCCACAGTGGTGACCATTTTTTTTTTTATTTATTTTTTATTTTTTATTTTTTTTTTAATTCAAACATTTAAAAAAAAAACTTATAATTCATTAAAAATAAAAAAATTACATATATTATTTAATTAAACATTAAAAACATTACGTAAATTATTCAAATAATATTAAAAACATTACAAAATTCTTCATCGTCGTCCTCATCGTCATCATCACTACCGTCTTCGTCTTCATTCTCTTGATTGACTTGATTTCTACGATTTTTTCAGATGTGTTCGATCAAATCAGATTTTAAGTGTAGATGAGTTGATGAGTCCTGGAGCTCCTGAGTAACTACTAACGATTCTTCATGCGTTCTTAAGGGATCGTGATCACGATGACCCTCATCTTCGAACCATGTAGGACATATCGCCCGCTGCTTGTGTCGAATGATCATATTATGTAATATGATACATGTATATATAATATCTTGGAGATTCTTTTTTATACATCACTCAAGCCGGAACTTTAAGCATTTTTCACTTTTTCTTCAACATACCCAAATATCATTCCACATCTTTCCTTGCTGCTTCGTGCTTCCAATAAAATGAATAGATGTGGCCCACGATCACTCCTAGCATATTGACCTCTCAAACCATTTGGACAATTCTCCCACTCCTAACTTGTACAATCAATGCTTCCTATCATCCCAGGAAACCCATGCTTATGCTCGTGATGAGCATATAACCTTTCAAGGTCAGTATACGTGGGCTTTCGCAAATACTCGGCACCATATAACTCAATGATAACATTGCAAGACTTACGGAGACATTCACGGGATGTTGTTGCAACCACAGTCAGATTCTCGTCAAGAGAATCAGGAACGGCCGCTTATCTTAATTGACGAATAGCCGCAGTACACTTGACCAATGGGCTAATACCAGGCATGCCCCCTACAATCATGAGTTTGTTGAAAATAAGGAGAATAATCGGTTACCTCTCGAACAGTTTGTGTGAAAAGATCTCGGCTCATTCGGAATCGCCGAGAGAATGTTCTTTCGTCGAATTGCGGGTTTTCGGAGAAGTATGTCGCCACTAAACGATTATGAGCACCCGAATGATCCCTACGTATGTACATTCGTGGAACTTTTGGCTGTGATGCTTGGTAAGCGTTCCAAGCAAACTCCGCAAACTCACTCATAACTTTATCATCGTCGGAAGACGAAGAACCAAAAAATAGCTCGTAAGACATAATTAAAAGAATGTGTTTGAAGGTATTGATAGAAATGTTGTTTGAAATTGTGTGTTTAGAAATGTGTTTGAGGTTGATATTTATAAAGTTGTAAAGTGGTAAAGTTACAAAAAAAAAAAAAAAAAAAAAAAAAAAAAAAAAAAAAAAAAAATGTCTTTTTATTTTTATGAAACGGTAAGATTTTTGAAATTAGAATGTGTATACTATCGATCGAAATTATGACCGATTTTTTTTTTTTTTTGGTTGGCGATCGATATTTGCCCCTTGTCACACAATGGCCTCGACCGATCTTCAAATCGGTCACCCAAATGTCTCGACCGATATTTATAGGACCACTGTGACTAGCCTTAGGGTTTCATTATGTAATGGCTTTATATATATCGTATCAATAAAACATATTACGTACGGGTTTGCAATGCTTAACATGGTATCATAGCAGAATCATCAAAGTTTGTTTTTTTTCGTCCCCACCACACAAAAAAAATAAAAATAAAAATAAAAAAAATATAAATAAAAGAAAATAAAAATAAAAAATCACCACTGAATAATCCTCCCTTTTGTTTCTAGTCTACACCAAATTCCACCACGTCTACTTATTATTTTTGTTTGTTTTCAGTAGTCCCCACCAAGATCTATTATTCTCTTGTTTTAGTCGATTAACTTGCACTTGCTGTCTTTCTACTGATTAAATGGCACAGTATGGAATTTATCCATTGCATTCTACTTCATTTGTTCCACTTTTCCAGCGTGTGCCTAATAGCCACACTACTGCCTTATCAAGCCCACCTGGCTTTGGTCTAACTCCCACTGTTAATGTACCGGTTACTGGGCCAGTTATACTGTTTCAGCTGGTTGTTTATACTGTTGGCGGCAAGCAATAGATATGGGATTTAAGCAGCTGGATCTGAGTAGGAAGTTGTGGTTGAGAGATGTTTTGTTGGCATCTGTTTTTATCCTTTTTATATGTTTTTGTTTTATTGTTGAAAAAAGAATAAAAAATTGTTATAGTTGTTTTATGAGTTAATAACATTTTTGGTCCTTGTGGTTTACCGGATATTTCATTTTCAGTATAATTTTTTGAAAAATCTCGGATCCACTATAAAACCCGGCGACCCGTAAAAAGTTCAGTCCAATTTTTGTTGACTAACAGTTTAACTAGTTAAAAAACTGTGAAATGACTAAAATACCCTTGAATGATGATGTACAATGACTAAAATGCCCTTTCATCTTCTTCTTGACTTCCAAACCACCCAATCCTCATACTTTTTGACTTCCACAGTTCCATAACTCATCAAAAAACAATTCCTTAGAACAACTTTTGCAATACAAAAACTAAAATTTAACATAACAAAAAAGCAGAATTCAAAAATATAATCGAATTCACTATGTATCAAAAGACCAAGGCTTTCAAATCAAGTTACAGAGCCATCAGATCCGCAACTACTTTCCTCTTCCAAACACTCTGATTTACAGCAGACATCTTTGATGAACATTGTAGATATGAGGATTAACCAAAGGATAAGGCTAAGGACCACTACAAGATAGAAAGGCTTCATCAATCTGCTCATAGCCATCTATCAATTTTACCATTCAACCATTACTTCCAATGCACATTCCATATTGCAGCCACATCTTTAATAACTCAGACGCATCTATTACCTACCTTATCACTCCAAATCACACGAATCAAAAACACATAAACAAGCTCCTTCCTTATATCTCCATACGAACTAAGTTATCACTTCATTCCTCCCAACGCATCAATACAAACATAATGCATCTTTCTTGTTGCCACGAACCATAAAACTCAGGCGTAAGATATTACACAACCCACCTTCATAGTCAGCCACCATCACCTCGCTCACATCCACTTCCACAGCCAACGGCCACCACCAATATCCGACCAAACACACCAAAATCCACTACACCTATAAACCCCACATCCAAGATCTGACCAAGATTCACCACATCCACAACCACACACACACCAAGATTCTTAGTGACTCAACAAAACCACTTCAAACCAACATCAAATCCAATGTAATCTTAAACATCGTCACCAACAGCCAACACAACAAGCTACAACAAATCTAAATCCCTCGACTAATCCCATATTCAACACAACCAAACTACAACAGTCTTATATCCCATCTCCAACAACAAGACTTGAAATTAAATGAAATTAACAAGATCTCAGATTCTTTCTTATCGTGTGATACAAAAGTATATCATAACCAAAGAAAACTCTTCATCGATCTTTTTGAAGCCTAGCTTCATTCAATATCCGAAACATAAAGATAAGATTAATAACAAATCTGTTACTACCTTATCTTGGTTCGTTCGAAGAGCACACAAACAAAGCAAATCATATGAAGCACCTACCCGAGACCCATCCTAGGATCTTGAAGCCATATCAAAGTGAAAATACGTCTAGTACTCTGTCTTCGAAGAACAAAATCGAACCAAGGATGTTTTTTGTGGTTCGATTGTGATAAGTTAACAAGGGTTGTGTTTGTGTGTGATGGCTGATGATGGTGATAAAATCTTAGATCTAGTGAACGGGTGGAGGTGTGGTGGTGCGGCGGCTAACAAGAGGGAAAGAGAGGGTGTTAGGTTTTGTTATATGTATGTGAAATGTTCTTGCAAAAATGATAAAAGTACTGGTTTTATTATCGTTGATGATAAAAGTGTTTTATGTTTTATGTTAGATGTTATATGTATGTGAAATGACGAATGCACCCCTTTATTTAACGGTCAATATCAGTCAACTTAACGGTGTTAATAAATTTGGACTAAACATGTTACGGGTCGTCGGGTTTTGTAGTGGATCCGAGATTTTTCAAAAAATTGGACTGAAAATGAAATACCCAGTAAACCACAAGGACCAAAAATGTAATTAACTCTTGTTTTATTGTTTGGTTGTTAGTGGATTGTTCATACGGCTTTGCCAGTCGATTAAAGTTGATTGTTGGTACCAATCCTTTATGTAGACCCCGTTGGTACGGTTTTGTTACCAGTCTATTTAGCCGACCGTTGGTATCAGTCGACTAAAGTCGACCGTTGGTACGATTTTGTCACGAGTCGAATAAAGTTAAGTTTTTATTACGTTAATGTTTTTTTTTTCTTTTTTCTTTTTTCTTTTATACTTTACTACTCCAGTACGAGTTTTCGCGATTTCGCCGCTTAAACTGCGGGGAGTATTAGATGATCAATAGCGCCCAAGTGGGGTTGGGTGGGTTTCACAATAAAACATATTACCTACGGGGTTTACAATGCCTAACAGGTGTTACATGAATCATAACTAGATCTGCTTGCTAATACTTAAAGGGATGATCATTGTTGATCCTCCTTCCTTTTTATAATATCTTTTCGATTCTAGGTAATTTGTTGATCATGTAGATTAATCAAGTCTATTTTTTTGAGAATCATTCTAAGTATGTGTGCAACCCTGTGGTCATTCTGTTGATCTTTCTAAGCTAGTGTTGGTTCAACAAGCTATTGAAAGACCAATCAATTCAAAAAAAAAAAAAATTAAAAAGTTGCAGGACTTCTTTGATTTGTATTAAAACATGCACTAGTGAATATTATTTGGGGGTTGATGCTGATTAGTATTTAGCAATAGGTTGTTGATATATTGATGATTTATGATCTTGATACTACTTGTAATTGGTAACTGAAACATGACTCTACCTTTATTTGCTAATCGATCTTTTTCTTTCTTGGAGGTTAAAAGTGTTTAAGGACCATGCTTTTGAACAACCACCATATGTGTGGTAACCCAATCCCTTTATTTTTCTCATCAAAATGTCTGGTACTATGCCCTATTGCCCATTCTTGATGTATTTGTGCGTTTTGTGGATGTCGAGCAACCCACATATTTGTATTACCTTCAATTGTCTTGTGATCATTTTACAATTCTTAGCATTTTTAGTATTATAGGACTAAAATCATTGCATTTGTACCATCTGTTACGAGTATGTGGTTTTCTGTGCAGGGCCACCATAATCAGCTGCATTTGATTGAAGCATACTTGTACTCCCCGGTTTGGAGAGTTAAATTCTTGACATCAAATAAAAAAATGGTTAGTTGAACTTCTGGCATTTGCAACAAGACATAGAAGCCTTAGCAATGCTGTATCTATGTTACTTGTCATTTTTCAATCGTAGTAAATTTATGTGTTTGCCAATAGTTCCTGGGATCATTTTAGCATAACTGAGGTGTGAATGATGAAACTTTCTCTAATTTGAGTTTTTCTAGACTTGCGAACACAAAGTTCTACGATTACAAAGTTTAGGCAATAAGTGGTTTAATTTGTTAAAAAGTAAAAGGAAAATGATTTAATCTCCTAAAAATTGTGTTTTCGGATCACTAACATCCATCATCAGTTATATAGAGGGGGTGTATCAAATACTAGGTAAGATCTTTAAACCCATTTCATGTATGTGATTAGTTTATTTCTGATCTGAAAACATGCAGGCACAATATACTCTTCTGAGTTGTAGTTGTGGTAGTTGTCGTGGTTCAAATCCTATGGATCAAGAATTGCTTCTGGTTTCTATCATCTTGTACCTTTACTTCCCACTACTATATGTAGTTTCATATATGAAATATGCCTACTTACAAAAAAGTACCATCTTGAACCATTTACTTTTTTATTGCAGACTTTACTAACGAACTTTCAAATTTTTTTTTCGACTTGAACCATTTCGTTAGACCGTTAGAATTCATGTGGCAACGTTAGTCCTATTAGTCAACGAACGTTTGCAAAGTTAGTCCTTTTATACTAACGATGTCAACGAACGTTTGCAAAGTTAGTCCTTTTATACTAACGATTGTTTTTAATTAACTAAAAATTTAGAAAAAAATTCAAAAAAAGTTATAAAATTTCGAAAAAAATTTAAAAAAATTCGAAAAATTTTTAAAAATTCAAAAAATCTATATAAGTTCGAAAAACTTATAAAATTTCGAAAAAAATTAAAAAAATTCGAAAAATTTATAAAAATTCGAAAAAAATTTAAAAAAATTCGAAAAATTTATAAAAATTCAAAAAAATTTTAAAAATTCGAAAAATTTATTAAAATTCAAAAAACTTATAAAATTTCGAAAAATTTTTAAAAATTCAAAAAAACTTTAAAAATTCGAAAAATTTTATAAAATTTTCGAAAAATTTTATAAAATTTTCGAAAATTTTCGAAATTTTATAAAAATTTCGAAAATTTTTTTTTGGAAAAATTTTATTAAAATTTCGAAAATTTTTTATAAAATTTTATAAAATTTCGAAATTCGAAAAATTTTATAAAAAATTTCGAAAATTTTTATAAAATTTTATAAATATTTCAAAAAATTTTATAAAATTTTATAAAAATTTAATAAAATTTTATTAAATTTTCGAATTTTTAAAATTTTATAAAATTTTATAAAAAATTTCGAAATTTTTATAAAATTTTATAAAATTTTTCGAATTTCGAAATTTTTATAAAATTTTAAAAAAATTTCGAAATTTTTATAAAATTTTATAAAAATTTTCGAATTTCGAAATTTTTATAAAATTTTATAAAATTTTTTGAAATTTTTATAAAATTTTTCGAATTTCGAAATTTATAAAATTTTAAAAAATTTTTCGAAATTTCGAAATTTTTATAAAATTTTATAAAATTTTTTGAAATTTTTATAAAATTTTTCGAATTTCGAAATTTATAAAATTTTATAAAATTTTTCGAATTTCGAAATTTTTATAAAATTTTATAAAAATTTTTGAAATTTTTATAAAATTTTATAAAAATTTTTGAAATTTTTATAAAATTTTTCGAATTTCGAAATTTATAAAATTTTATAAAAATTTTTCGAAAATTTTTTTTTCGAAAGTTTTATAAAAGTTCGAAATTTTTCGAAAATTTTATAAAATTTTTCGAAAATTTTATAAAATTTTTCGAATTTTTAGAATTTTTTTGAATTTTTAAAAATTTTTCGAAATTTTATAAGTTTTTTGAATTTTAATAAATTTTTCGAATTTTTAAAATTTTTTTGAATTTTTATAAATTTTTCGATTTTTTTTTAAATTTTTTTCGAATTTTTATAAATTTTTCGAATTTTTTTAATTTTTTTCGAAATTTTATAAGTTTTTCGAACTTATATAGATTTTTTGAATTTTTAAAAATTTTTCGAATTTTTTTAAATTTTTTTCGAAATTTTATAACTTTTTTCGAATTTTTATAAATTTTTTGAATTTTTTTAAATTTTTTTCCAAATTTTTAGTTAATTAAAAACAATCGTTAGTATAAAAGGACTAACTTTGCAAACGTTCGTTGACATCGTTAGTATAAAAGGACTAACTTTGCAAACGTTCGTTGACTAATAGGACTAACGTTGCCACATGAATTCTAACGGTCTAACGAAATGGTTCAAGTCGAAAAAAAATTTGAAAGTTCGTTGGTAAAGTCTGCAATAAAAAAGTAAATGGTTCAAGATGATACTTTTTTGTAAGTAGGATGATATTCTATAGCTTTTACCCTATGAAATATGAGTACTTTTAATGTAGCCAAGGACAAGGTGACATAGCACGATACGCTTCTTTCAGACAAAGGAAATTAAGTTTTGCTCAGTGGTCGATGATTTATAACTATTAACTAATGATTTATTGATTTATTAATCCCATCTTGGTAAATGCTTGATGACTATGCTATGTTCTGGTTGTGAAACTATTGTATTTAAATCAAAACTCATATTCGGTTTTTGATAATCAAAACGAGGAAAAAACGCCCCCGCCGCATTGCGGCGGGGCTATTTGTTGCTAAACTTGAGGGTTTTTATTTTAATGTATCAATTTTTTTTATTAAATATTAAAGTCATAATTATCCAATGGGTTGGACAAATTGTCTTTCAACTAAAATCTGTACTGAAACAAAAAAGGGGAGGTGAATAATGCAACAGCTCCATCAGCAGCAGGAACGGCAACAGCTGGTGCACCACTGACACCACCCATGTTTCTTCTCAGCAAGTCTGGCAAACAAATCTGGGTAGTAGGACTCAGTTTTAACATCAGGGGCCTGCAACATGGTAGTGTTATGCTCAGCCTGCAATGTACGAATCACATCATCAGCAACTTTGGCTAATATACTATGAATGTTTTGTAGAGATATACTTAAATACAAATGTGTAATTATTCTACAAAAGATTACATATCAGCAACAATGCAATCGAAGATCATATATAACTTAAACATAGAAACTTTGATAATTAACTTTGCTGGTCAATTAAAACTACATGCCGTGTACAAACATTGCACATATTTAGTTAACAAAATTTTATCTGGTGCATGTGATTCTATATGGTTGAATACATTTAGAAGTGTGGTAACGTAATAACATGTTTTGGTACATGAGCCAAACTAAAAGAAGCTGTAAAAAGCATTGATCATATAAAAGGCAATTATTTTAATCCAAGAATGCTACTTACCGGTTTGAGCAACTCCATTTATTATACCGTTACTTTTGAGTCACAAACCACATATCATACAGCGCTAACTTTAGTCCTCGAAAGTCGGCTGACGAATTTCAGTTCTGGTTGTTTGTTTTTTTGACAGCAACTGCAGTATAAAATGATTACTTGAGTCAAGATTAAGTCACAGAGTTGTGGTTTATTAGTTACATGAATGACACACGAAGTCTCATTTATGACAGCAATTGTGATATACCCATAGTGACAGTGTGATATTAGACACTAACTGGTATAGGTCTCAGTCTGTTTTTTGGTGCCTGAATCTGCAATACTGCAACATCCTTATCTTGGTCAAACCCAACGACCTTCGCATCGTAGGTAGTCTGGTCGGCAAGAATTACCCTAGACAAACATAAATACATTCAATATTAGCAGAGGAACAGCTGTGGATTCATAGGCATTAGCAGAACTTTTAGGGGATATATTCAGTCAAGGCGTAGTTGACTGTAAAAGTACCCACTTTAGACAGTCAACACAAACAATCAATTCAACCTCAGCAGATTAAAGCTATGGATTCATAGGCGCTTGTAACAGAACTTAGTCAAATCTTTCTTAAACATTCAAATTACACCTCCTGTAACTATATTGGCTGAATCTTCCATACATTACAATGGCAATCGATCATTAATTTAAGACACTCTTTTATATAAAATTGATACTGCACAAATACATATCAGTAACTTAGCTGCTTCTTCATGTCTACCCAAAGTAATTAACAAATCAAATCTGGCACCTTACAGCCTTACCTTTTAACACATGATTCATTAACTCGGATTCTATACAATTTTAATTGAATGAAATAACGGAAAATACGAAACGCAACAAACCTGAGATCGGAAGCCCCTCGGATAACATGATAATTTGTGACAATATGACCATTCTTATCCCAAACAAAGCCCGATCCAGATCCTTGTGGCACCTCCAACACATCCAAAGTAAACGCATCCTGCCTAGAAACCATACAATAACATTGAGTCAAACAAAGCATTTATCAAAAACCTATAATCAACATTTCGGAAAATAATTCCACTAAATCAACACGGTGAATGCAAGTGTTTATAAATTCATAACCTGTAGCACAATAGTTGAATTATCTTATTCCGTGCCTAAAACCTAATAAACCTAAAACAGGTCAGTCTGTCTGGCGTTCCCTCGCGTCAAGGGCTACTTTTGCATCGGCTCTCTCTCGTTCTCGTTAGGGAATTACCGAGGGTGATCATCATTACAATCAGAATAGGAAACTAAGGGGGTGTCTGTCTAAGCTTACTTTTGGGGCTTAAGCTTATGTTCATAAAGTAGTTTATGGCTTATTAGGACTACGCTCATTAGCTGAACACCCCCAAAACCTCATACCTTATTGATCGTTTTACATGACCTACCCAATCATACTTCTATATTGCACATAGTATTTATAACCCAATACTGCTCTCTGAACCACTTCGAGTGAATAATCTGAATAAAAAAAAAAATTCAAACATTGTCTATATGTAGAACTACTTGCAGAACATCAATATTCCTCATAACTTATAAGTATGTTCCCATAACCAGTTAAGCCATTCATTCTAACAATAATCCATTATATGCCATTTAGTTTGACACAATTAATCCCCTTAACTGTTTATAAGATTTATACATTTGATATTCATATTAAAATATTAAATTCTAACAACTTACAACTTATAAACCTTTTTAGTTCAACAATTATTGAATCAGTAACAACTTGATACAACCTTTTTTTTACAACTTATTTATCAACTTATAAATGGTTTGTGTTACAACCTCTAAACCTTATTTATCCCACCTTGAAGAACATTCAACATAAACCCGACCTTGAAGGAAAAAAAATTCAGCCAAAAAAAAACCACTCGAATTTTTTTAAATAAAAATCCAATGTTTACTTAAAAAAAAATAAATAAAAAAAAAAAAAAGTTAACACACATGAATTTTTCAATTAAGTTTCCATATTTATAGAAAATTACTGTCCATTTTCAAATCCAAATTATAAAAACCCAATTTTTAAAAAAAAATTCGAAACCAAAAAAAATTGAAAACAAATACCTCAAAAGGCTTTGTTGCAAACATCATCACCAAAGCATCCTGCAAAAGAAATCAACAAAACCCCAAATTAACGCAACCCTAATTTGAAAAAAAAAAATTAAATAACTTAATTAATTTCGAGTGGTGTGTGTGTAAAATAAAAAGCAATCAGAATAAAAAAAAAATTGAAAACAAATAACTCAATTAAACTATGAATCAACTTTCTTACACAAATTGATATGGGGTTATGCTATTTGTGGATCTTTATAGGTTTTGGATTTGAAGCTGGGCAGCCTGCATCCGTTTGCAAAAGGAGACAAACGAATCGCGGATAGAAGGTTCGTGTAGATAAACCTCAACCGGGTTGTAGATATTGATAAGGCGGTGATGAGGATAACCATTATTATCAACAGCTGGTGTGAGTATATATGTGTAACAAAAACGGAGTGAAACACATCCCAGAAAATGGGCCGTTATGGGCTAGTCGCATGGGCCAAAAGCTTTAGAATAAAATAGTATAAAAAAATTCCACCGACCACAGGGAAAAATATGGAAACCCTAGAGAAATAAATATTTTGCCTCGGGATCTGATAGAAAAGACAATCTTTGCACCGAAAGAAAAATATCCTCATGACGAATGGTATTTGCCTCGGGATCTGAAGACACATGAAAGAATTTTGTTTCTCCCATTCTAAACATGCTAAACATATATCGTACATACGGCATGAAAAAGCTTGTATATGAACTTTTATAGGCCCACAAAAGAGACAAACATGCCAAACAAAGCTTGTTTATGAACTTGTGAGCTTATATAATTTTAGTTTATACGGAGTATTTAATATAAGCCTGTTCATTTGGGTTTATCTTTTTGTACATCATTTGACTTATAAACCCCCTTTTTTTTTAAATCATGATAAGCTGATAGTCTGAAAATAATTTTACTATAAATAAGCCAAAATTTATTTTACTTGCAAACATTTACAATTTGAGAAAAATGAATTAACCATTATACCTATTTTCTGTAAACTTTCAAAAATGTTAGAAAGTCCAACATCATACGTGCGGTTTGAGGTTAAATTTGGAAGTAAGTTAATATTATTAAGAAAAAGTAATTATTGCTTAAATGTTTTTGGTGAAATGCAAAGACCTCATTTTTCTTATTCTTTCTTATTTGGCGAAATATATATGTAGTTTTAACTTGGATATATATATATATATATATATAGGGGGTATATATATATATATATATATATATATATATATATATATATATATATATATATATATATATATATATATATATAGGGTCCGGTTGTAGGGAAAAGTGTAATTAGATACAAAAGTGAGAAAAAAAGTTATAGGGTAGGATTTGAAACATCTCAAACTTCAGGGTAAGTTTTGAAACCCCCCCCCCCTCCGGAAAATTTTCTTGCCAAAATTTTATAACTATGATGCACCTTTTTATTTTGGTGCATCACATTTATAAAATTTAGTTATAACTATGATGAACCAAAATTTATAACTGTGATGCACCAAAATAAAAAGGTGCATCATAGTTATAAAATTTTGGTTGGAAAAATTTTGGCCTGGAAAAAATTTTTTTTTTTTTTGGGACCCCAAAAAACACATTTTTATTTTGGTGCATCACAGTTATAAAATTTGGTGCATCATAGTTATAACTAAATTTTATAACTGTGATGCACAAAAATAAAAAGATGTATCATAGTTATAAATTTTTGGCGGGAAAATTTTTGGCCTGGAATTTTTTTTTTTGGTGGGATTTTTTTTTTCCTGGGTCGGGGGGGGGGGGGGGGGGGGGGGTGGGGGGGTGGGGTGTGAATGTACAAAGCCTCCCTTAAAGAATAGAGGAAAATATAATAAGGTCCCTGTAGTTTGGTGTGAAAAAAGGGAGGGGAAGGAGAGGGTGATTTGCACTATTTTCTCACTTTTCCACCAAAGTGGATTTTTTCCAAAAACCAATATATATATATATATATATATATATATATATATATATATATATATATATATATATATATATATATATATATATATAATAAACAAATGTTTTTATTTTTAAAAAAAACATGCCACCTCATTTAATCCAACTAGGCAGCCTTGCCACCTCATAAAAGCCACGTAGGATGAAGTTTAGCTTTTCAAATTTATATGGAAAGTTGTTTATTATACAGTTATCACTTTTTATGCTCGCAATTAATGATGACAATTACTATTTTGTATAACATTCTCTGTAAAAGAGCTATTAACAATGGAAGTTATTTTCAAAAGTTTTTAAACGCTTTCCATTAACCACCCCATTGTTGTTTGAATTTAATCTTTTTAGTTGTGTTCTGCGATCATATTAAAGTGAATGCTTAAATATCTTATGATGATATAACTTTGTCTTTCTTGTTTCTTTAATTTTTCAGATGAAAGTTTTTACTTCGAAACTAAGGTTTGTGTTGTAAGCCGTTGGGTTAGTATTTTTTTAAGTTTAATTTGAACTTGCCTTTCTCGTGTATTTATTTTTTCCAAGGATTTTTTTTTTTCATTTTTATTTTTTTTCTCATTTATGTGTTACAAATTTCATGTTATGAAATGGCCTGAATGGGGTTGTATCCTTGATTTTTGTATCAACTATGTTTAGTTTTCCTAATAATTTAAGGTTTTTTTTTTTTTTTTTTTTTTTTTTTTTTTTTTTTTTTTTTTTTTTTTTTTAATTCAATGAGGTTTTTGATGATTTGCACTAGCTATAGGTCTTTGATGAATTTGATGAAGTCCCAAGAAGGATTTTTCATTATCTTGAAAGTTTGTAGGCAGAGGGTTCTTATTACTCCATATATATAGAATTACTTAATTTAGTTTTTTTATATATCTTGTCTCACTCCATGCATTTATATTACAAACCCACTCTTGTCATATATGTGGTTGCATGCCATCTTTTCTAATATATCTTAGTATATTAAGGACCGAAAGTAATTAAGAAGTGATGAAAGTGTATGCAAACTCAATTTTTTTTATTTTTTTTTATTTTTTTATTTTTTATTTTATTTTTAACTCTTGGTATTATGCAAGGGGTAAACTGAATTGTTATTTCTCTTAGCGAGATTTGATGGGTCTTAATGCTCATTTTTCCTGGTTATAACGTTATATAGGTACATATTTTTATTGAAAATAAGAATCGAGGATGTATAATGTTCCCATTTGGGTATTTAAAATGTTGGAATTAGATACATATTTGATGTTGGATTGAAGTCATGATTTGGTCAGTATAAACAAATGTTGTTAGGGAATCTACTATGGTAGTTTAATTAAAAGGTCTAAAACATATATAAAGCTTTATCTTTCATTTTAACAATAGTGATCATTTATTTCATGTACATGTGGCATAAAGAGGTTCATATTCTTGTACATATTCATAATTTAATGCATGTGTTATTATGAATCATTTGAAGAGCTGTGAAAGGTTTATGAATAGTGAACATAGGTTTATAATATCAAAAGGTTTATAAATTACAGTAATGATTATGGACCTATATAAAGCTTCACCTTTGTATATACTCTTAGTTCGTTATCACTAATTATAGTAATTTTTTATGTTATTCAGTTGCTTCCATTCGAGGTTGATAGGCCTTTTATAACTATATTTATGATTATTTACGTGTTATTTATTTTTTCATTCATTTATAGGTGCTCTTATAGTCTTGCTATGGTAAAAAATAATTCACATAAAATTAATTTATGTGTTGACATAGCAATATGTGAATCTTTTTCAAAACATTTTGTTTGTCTCGTAGGTTTAAACAGCATCGTGGAAATGATGGGTATTTGTGACTTGATCATCAACGGTATATTCATGGCTAGAGATAAATATGTTTGTGTTAAATTTTTGTGGATGATGTATAAATTCAATGCGCTACACGTGTGTAAATATTATCTATCTCATTACAACTTTTTTGGAGTGGTCCAATTTGTACTACGAAGTATTTTAACTAATTTAGTTGTTTATCCTTTAAAATGATTACCCATCAACATAAAATTTTAAAATGCATTTTAAAATTATATTTATACATATATGTTTTATCGACTCACCATTTTAAAAATCAATAAATTCCTTGTCATGTTGATTAAAACACAAATTTAGTCATATTTTTAGACATTTAAATCATTTTCCTTTAACTATTACATTTGCTTTCTAATTATGTTTTACATACAATTTATTTTTACTCTTATTTGCATGTTTAATTTTTATTGGTGTTGTAGAAGTAATTTACTATTAGCCGCCCGTGATTTATCACGGGTTTATAAGCTAGTATATATATAACAGAATATGTATGACATCATCAATGCCACATAATGCCCAGTAAGCGGCCTTAAATGCCACCTCATAATTTCACCTAAGCACTAATGCCCCCTAAACGCCACCTAAGCAAATATGGTGTATGAGCATGCCACCTAAGCAACACATGCCACCTAAGCAACGTTTTGCCATTTATTAAAATTTCGGATTAATTTTTCAAAAATATGACACTTGCAGGATTCGAACCTAGGTCTTGGCATCCACACACAAGCGTGTTATTCATCCCAGTTGAGCACTTGATCGATTTCCCTTAGCTTGTAAAGGTTAAGCTAATATTGAATAAATCCAATATAACTTATGTAGAAACTGTCTTTGATTTGTATTAAAGTTTATAAGAAATCTAAAATTTAATCTTAAAAGAATTAAACAAAATAATCTCAAACAAATCACTTCAATATTATTAATAATAATACGAATACTCTTGAGTATAGGGTTTACAACCTTAAAATTTTCTAATGAATCGTACGTATTCTAGTATTCATGTATCGACCTCTATGCCCTAGATCCTCCTTTTCTAGACTAAGGAGTCATAGTCGGCTTACAAATTCTTGCTATACAAGATAAACCTTAACAGAATCTTTTCTATAATTATCTAACCGATTATACATGTTTATCTCATAAGCAGTACTAACTATACACTCTAGCAGTCTTAACTCTAACTCTAGCAGTATAAACTATTCAGCAGTTGTAATGTTGAACGGCAGTAGTAACAATTTGTACTAGCAGCAACAATGTCTTTGAGCAAATTCCAGCAGCAGTCTTAACTAAATAAACAGCAGCAACTCTAAAGCCAAACAATCCTCCCCTAAACTTGATATTTTCTCCCAAAATCATCAAGTTTCTCTTTAAGCTCGAACAAACACTGAGAGGATGATCCCAAACAATTAATTCTGTGACATATTCTTGGGTCCTAGATCCTTTTCCATTTTCTTGAGCAATTTATAAGCCATCTCATCATAAGTAAACTGAAGCTGGAGTCTTTTCTTCCCATACAACATCTGATGTAGAATGTCTTTGTGAAAATTTAAAGGGTAATCTTTTTCTACAAGCATGTAGATCACCAACTCATGTACTGTTAAAACATGTACTCCACATCCCTGATAAAGCTTCCATTCTATAACTGTGTTATGCCTTAGCTTTCTCCAACATTCATCCTCATGACTTGGTTCAAACATTACCTTCAAGTACTCCCAGACGACTCTATCATAGATTTGTTATGGTGTATTATAACCAAATCTTTTATCATTCAAGAAGCTTTCTGTCTTTCTCTTGGCAATTGCATATAATTCTTCGATTGTTTTATCATTCAACAATTTTAAATCCTTTATTTTCCAATTGTCCATATTCTTTAAATAAGCACACATGAAAGCTCTTCTTTGTGCTGGAGTGGGTGGCTTGTTCTTCTTAGCTGCATAGAAATTCTTTCTTGTATCAATGAGTTCTTTCAGCATCCTGGCTCTTTCATCTATTGAGTACTGATCTTGCTCTTCTTGTTGTAGTTTCCTAGCAAGTTCACAATCAGCATCAACCTGAGCCCTTTCCTCATCCCATGTAGCCATTAACTCTGCATTTTTAGCATCTTTTTCTTCTTTTATTCTTCTTTGTTCCAAAATTTTCTTGTTCTCAGCCTCAAACTCTTGTGCTAACTTCTCAGCAACTTCAGCATCAAGTTGTAATTGCTTCTCTTTGGATAGTGGTTTTTCTACAGGCTCTTCAATAAGAATCCCTTTGCCTTGTACCTGTGGAGTTGATTTTTTAGCTTTTGGCTTTAATGATGGCTCTTGTATCACAATACCTTTGGTTACTGGTTTTAATGTCTTCAGCTTAGCAAGTACACTAGCAGCAGTTGTATCCTCTGGTGTAGCAGCAGTATCTTTTGTACTAGCAGTTGTAACTGGCTCACTAGCAGCCATAACTTCTAGACCACTAGCGGCACTAACATCCTGATCAACACTATCAGCAGTTGTAAACTTGGCCAGAGGTAATCACAAACAGGCCTAGAGGTAATCAGAAGAGTTGGAATGGTATGATATCTCAAAGGTTAGGAAGTGACTTTGAGATGATCAATAAGGCTTGTCATCACTGTGGTAGTTTTGAACATTTACAGGAAAATTGCTTTTACTATCAAAAACCAGTGTGGAACTATGCTAGGAGGGTGAACCATAAATGTTTTTCTAAAAGTTCTCGCCCATATGCTAAAAGAAACATGGTTCCATCAGCATTACAAACAAAATCTGGTTTAGAATCGGTTACAACTGCTAAGCAAAATGTTTCTAAACCAGCAGTAGTAACTAATACTACTAGATCAGTTAGTACTGCTAACACCAAAAGAACAATGAATGGTGTAAATAAATTGTCAAAGTTTTCAAAGAAAGCACATTCCACTGTAAAGAAGCCCATTTAAAAGACAACAGGAATTAGTGCTGCTAAGGCAAAAGTAGTAGTTTCTACTGCTAAGACAAAAGCAATAACTGATATTGTTTTGAGAAATCACTTTTATGCTGTTAAGGCCTCAGCTTGTTGGGTCTGGAAACCAAAAGTTAATGTTTTAGATCATGTTTCCAGAAATAGTAGCGCATCTATAGTTTTAAAGAAATTTGATTATGTAGATGCACAAGGCAGATCCAAGTCAGTATTGGCTTGGGTCTCCAAAATGAACCGATTTTCTTACTTTATTTGCAGGGCAATCCACAGGTGGAATTGAAAGATAAAGGAGTATTTGACAGTGGATGCTCAAGGCACATGACTGAGAACATGTCCTATCTTGAAGATTTTGAAGCTATTGATAGAGGATATGTTGCTTTTGGGAGTAATCCCAAAGGAGGGAAAATCACTAGTAAAGGTACTATAAAAACTGGTAAATTGGATTTTGATAATGTGTATATTGTCAAAGAACTTAAGTTTAACCCTTTTAGTGTCTCAAAAATGTGTGACAAAAAGAACAGTGTTCTTTTTACTGACACTGAATGCATTGTCTTATCACCTGACTTTAAGTAGACTGATGAAAGTCATGTTCTACTTAAAGTTCCTAGAACAGATAATATATACAGTGTTGATTTAAAGAATATGGTTCTCAAAGGAGGTTTGACTTGTCTCTTTGCAAAAGCTACATTAGATGAATCCAAACTTTGGCATAGAAGACTTGGACATTTAAATTTCAAGACTATGAATAAATTGGTTAAGGGAAACCTTGTAAGAGGTTTACCTTCAAAAGTTTTAAAAAATTATGAAATCTGTGTTGCTTGTCAGAAGGGAAAACAACATAGAGCTTCTTGTAAGGCCAAAGTAGTGAACTCTATCAGTCAGCCATTACATATGTTGCACATGGACTTATTTGGACCAACATTTGTAAAGAGTTTAATGAAAAAGATGTATTGCCTAGTTGTCACAGATGACTATAGTAGGTTTACTTGTGTGTTCTTTTTAGCAACAAAGGATGAAACCAGTAGCATTCTTAAGGCTTTCATAACCAAGGTAGAAAACCTAGTTAACCATAGGGTTAAAGTGATAAGATGTAACAATGGAACTGAGTTCAAGAATAGGGAGATGAACCAGTTTTGTGAGGTGAAAGGTATTGAGAGACAATATAGTGTTGCTAGAACTCCTCAACAAAATGGAGTTGCTGAGAGGCGGAATAGGACACTTATTGAGGCTGCTAGAACAATGTTAGCTGATTCTAAATTACCTACTACTTTTTAGGCTGAAGCAGTAAATACTGCTTGTTATGTACATAATAGGAGTAAGGTAGTTAAGCCTCATAACAAGACCCCTTATGAACTTTTACGTGGTAGAAAACCATTGCTAGATTTCTTAAGACCATTTGGGTGTCCTGTTACTATCTTAAATACCATAGATCACTTAGGCAAGTTTGATGGCAAGGCTAATGAAGGATTCTTTGTTGGATACTCAATGAATAGCAAAGCTTTTAGAGTATTCAATAGTAGGACTAAGAAAGTGGAAGAGAACTTGCACGTTAGGTTTAGTGAGAGTACACCTAATGTTGCAGGGAGTGGACCAAACTGGCTTTTTGATATTGATTCACTAACCAAAACCATGAATTATGAGCCAGTTGTTGCAGGTACAGAGTCTAACAATTTTGCAGGTACAAAAGTAAGTAATGATGCAGGTCAAACTGGAAAGGAGACAAGACCTGACAAAGATTATATTTTGCTGCCTATTTGGACTGCTGATCCATCATTCTCATCCCAAGAGTCAAAGAGTTCACAGGAAGATGATCTTGCTGGAGATCCACAAGATAATAAAGAAGATGGTGCAAAATCTTTTGATAATGATAAGGAGGATAATGAAACAAGTTTCCCCTTAAATCAGACTTCCTTTGTACCATGCTATACCACCAATGAAGAAAAGCAGAATGATGAAAAGGATGATGTATCAGATGATATTAACACCAGCAGTACTTATTCTGTTAATACTGCTGAGCCAAGTGTTAATGTTGTTGACAAGGAAGGCATATCTTTTGATGCTGATGACTATCCAGATGATTCAAACATGCCTGAATTGGAAGAAATCTATTCTGATACTAATGAAGATGTACTTGGTGCAGAGGCTGACTTAACCAATATGGAATTTGAGATATCTGTCAGTCCTATTCCAACTACAAGAGTTCACAAGAATCATCCTAAGGAACAAATTATTGGAAAGCCAAAGTCTGCTGTTCAAACAAGGAAAATGGTTAAAGATTTGAAGGAACAAGGTTTCTTTTCAAGATCCCTTCAACAAAGAAACAGTCACAAAGACCTTCAAAACTATTTGTTTGCATGTTTTCTATCACAAATAGAACCCAAGAATGCTTACAAAGAATTACAAGATCCAAGCTGGGTGGAAGCTATGCAAGAAGAACTTCGACAATTCAAGCTTCAAGAAGTTTGGACAATGGTAGATTTGCCTAATGGAAAAAGGGCAATTGGTACTAAATGGGTTTTTAGATGCAAAAAGGATGAAATAGGCAATGTGATTAGAAACAAGGCAAGGTTAGTAGCCCAAGGATATACACAAGAAGAAGGTATTGATTATGATGAAGTATTTGCTCGAGTTGCAAGAATTGAGGCTATCAGATTATTCTTGGCTTATGCTTCTTACAAAGATTTTGTTGTGTATCAAATGGATGTTAAAAGTGCTTTTCTATATGGGACTACTGAAGAGGAAGTTTATGTCTCACAACCACCTAGTTTTGAAGATCCTAATATTCCTGACAAGGTTTACAAGGTGGAGAAAGCACTGTATGGTCTACATCAAGCTCCTAGAGCTTGGTATGACACATTGTCAGCATACTTGTTGAACAATGGTTTTAGTAGAGGGAAGATTGATAAAACTTTGTTTATCAAAAGGGTCAAAAATGATATCTTGTTAGTTTAAGTTTATGTTGATGATATTATCTTTGGATCAACAAACAAGGCTTTATGTGTTGAATTTGAAAAACTTATGCATGAGAGATTTCAGATGAGTTCAATGGGTGAACTTACATTCTTCTTAGGGCTACAAGTTAAACAAAAGGAGGATGACATATTTATCAGTCAAGATAAATATGTGGCTGAAATGTTGAAAAAATTTGGATTTACTGATGTGAAGCCCTGATAACGCTCATTTGGAACATGTTTTAGTTGCGTTATTTCTATGTTTATGCATTGTATTTGGTTGTAGTTGTAAACATATTATGCTTAAAAGGTGCAAAAGATGTATTTTATTCAGGTACGATCAAGTTCAAGGAAAAAGCTAAAAAGATGAAGAAAAGTTGTTAAATCAAGAGCTTATGCACAAACGTCGGGTTCATCTCACAATAAAAGCTTTGAGAAGGATAAGATAAAGAATCAAGATTACAATGATTTTCAAGCTCAAGAAAAGATCATGAAATGATGAAATGAACGTTGAAGGTCCTATCCCAAACCTAAGGTTCCTATCTCAAACCCAAGGTTGAGTAGTCATTTCCAGACCAAAGGTTTAGAGTTCAAACCCAAGGTCCAGCAGACATCCAGGCCGCAGGTCCTAGGTTCCGACCATGGGTCCAACCACTTAAAGTCTTCCATAGTTGCATTTAAGAGAAGAGTTAAGTGCCATCACTCCAAAGTCCGATCACCTACTTCCATTAACTCATCTTGCCTTCAATTTATGACACTTTGGGCTCAAGTATTATGCTTGGTGACCAAGGAAAGTCATCTATATATATGTATGCTTGGAATCATGAAAAGAACACACAACAATATACAATACAATCAAAAGAGCTATCAATTATAACTCACTACAAGGAGGCGACAAAAGAGAAGAAACGCAGGAAAAGGGAAAGCTTACATTCACCAATCATCAATTCAATTATTCAAGGATCGTTGTTGATCATTTCACAAGTGTTCATAATTTTTGTAATCATCATTACAACTTTTGTAAGACTTATTAATCATGTTTTCTAGTGATAAATTTCTTGTGGTTATTCCGTTGTTTGCCATGAGTGGCTAAGTGCCTTGTGCACTTGCCTAGATGATGTTTGTTACATGATTTTTGGTTGATTATGACTTAATGGTTCTAAGATAAAAGAAAAGCTAATACTAAGAACGAATTGTACTATTAAGAGTTTTCTCCATCAAAGAGTTGTCAAGTTTGGTTAATTACAAATAGTGTAATGGGATGAAAAAGACATTGTTAGTTAATTAGCTGTAAACCTTTGTCTATGAGGGTGTTACCTTATGTATTGACCATTTCATAAGTAACTTGGTTAAACTTGGAAAACTAAATAGTGTGGTTGTCAATTACTTGTGAAACGAAAGCGAATCAAGTAATTGAGTTGTGCTGGTAGTGTATCTGTTCCTGCTGGTCTGTTCCTGCTGGTAGTGTACTGTTCCTGCTGCTAGTGTATCTGTTCCTGCTGCTAGTGCAAACGAAGCTGCTGCTGATCAGTGAGTCATACTGCTGCTGGATGGATAAGGATGAAGAAGATATTATCCTTAGATAATATCTAGATATTTGTTCAGTCAACAAAGTTGTAAAACAAGATACATGTTGTATCTTAATGACTGACACATAACAAGCAAGTAGTAGACAAAAGCTTATCAATTTTGTAATGATCTCCTTTGTACTATAAAAAGGAGATCACACCCTTAGATAAAAGTGTGTGTCACTGTGTCACTATGTGAACACCAATATGTTTTACAAGTGTTTAGTATGCTTAGAATTTAAACACAGAAATGTGTTAAAATGTAAAACATCAAATAGTGAGTGTGTGTGGGAACATCAGACATGGGGTCTGATGTTGTTTAGTTTTGTTAAGCCTCAAGGTAATCAAGGTTTTCCTTGATCCCTGTTATTGTTTTAGAGTAACCGTGCTATATTTGATCACATAGCATTGGGGCTGAGTTTAATAACAAAAGAGAAAGTTTGGCAAAACCTTGTTGTGATAATATTGTTTCTTTCATAGAATATTCCGTCAATATTATCATCATGCTAGTTATAGACAAAATCCTAGATCAAAGGTGTAACAACCTAGAGTCCATAAACGATCACGTAACTTATTTTAGTAGATGTGAGTCGGTCTAAAATAAGTTTTCACAGTTGGTATCAGAGCGGGGGGCTCTGGATCTAGGAAAAGAAAAGGTTTTAGCTAAAGAAAGAAAAAAAAATTCGGATCTGGTTCGTATTTTCGTAACTCACTACAGGGCTGTTTTCAAAAGGCGATAACTCCTTCGTTAACCGTTGGATCGGGCTAAAATTTTTACTGGAGGTTCTTGGTATATCAAGGTAGATTCTCACAGGAGGGATCTTCAATCTGAGCCTTAGGTTGCAAGATATGCATCGTTGAAAACTGCTGCAGAAACAGTTGAGGTATGGTCGAATTTTTGGTTTTCTTTCAAGGTTCACACACAAAGGGGAAGAAACTCACATAAAAGAGAGTTGGTTCTTAAAAGATAACAGGCTTGTTTTTATTTATTTGGAGAAGAAAATTATTTGTTGCTTATTTGAAGATGAGGTGAAATTTTTCAAAATTGTGTTTTATCATACCTTTTCCTTGAAGGTAACTTGTTCGTTCGTTCAAGTGACTACGAAATGACAAACACTTAAAGGAGATACGTTGTAGTACTCAGTGTCTCATAGAAGATGAGTTTATTGTCATGAGATTGCGGTCTCCCTATACAAGAAAGTTGGGTATACGTTCGAAGTCAGTTTTAGTACAAGACATAAGACACAAGGTTGGTTTATTCAGCTTCATCAACAAGTTAGTAATGGTTGGTTTTTCTTCATCAGTCATAAAAGCCTATAGAATTGGAGATTCGAATGGTTAACATATGGGTTTCAGGGGAAGCTTAAATGTTCAAGTGTTTAACCATTTATTGTATTTGTGCAAACACCACAAGGGAAAGTTATTGATTTTTATTACTGTTGATTAGTATTGCTACTGATGGTTTAAAATTTTACTGTCTCAAGTTCATTTTTAGTGCGGAAAGCTTAATGGAGGGTAATTTGAGATATTAGAAGGATATATTGGATTTGTAATATTAGTTTGTAGTTGTAAAGATCATATTTGTAATATTCTCTATTTGTTGATAACAAAAAGGGGAAGAGATGTGGTGGATAGCATAGATTAAGGGGAAGACAGTATGGTTTCATTCATGGTGAGATTTAGTTATCTCAATTTCTCTACTTCGTCTAGGGAAATTCGTACAAGAACGTGTTTGTTTTGTAATCATCAAATAGGGGAAGATTGTTGGGAATTATATTTTCATAGATTTGATGATACAAAAACAAGAAGAATGAAACATGAAGAATACTGAAATGATAAGCAAAATACGCTAAGTAGATTCTGCTGCTAGGCATAAAATGATACTGCTGGTCGTTCCTGCTGGTAGTGTATCTGTTCCTGCTGGTAGTGTATCTGTTCCTGCTGGTAGTGTACTGTTCCTGCTGCTAGTGTATCTGTTCCTGCTGGTAGTACAAACGAGCTGCTGCTGATCAGTGAGTCATACTGCTGCTGGATGGATAAGGATGAAGAAGATATTATCCTTAGATAATATCTAGATATTTGTTCAGTCAACAAAGTTGTAAAACAAGATACATGTTGTATCTTAATGACTGACACATAACAAGCAAGTAGTAGACAAAAGCTTATCAATTTTGTAATGACCTCCTTTGTTCTATAAAAAGGAGATCACACCCTTAGATAAAAGTGTGTGTCACTGTGTCACTATGTGAACACCAATATGTTTTACAAGTGTTTAGTATGCTTAGAATTTAAACACAAAAATGTGTTAAAATGTAAAACATCAAATAGTGAGTGTGTGTGGGAACATCAGACATGGGGTCTGATGTTGTTTAGTTTTGTTAAGCCTCAAGGTAATCAAGGTTTTCCTTGATCCCTGTTATTGTTTTAGAGTAACCGTGCTATATTTGATCACATAGCATTGGGGCTGAGTTTAATAACAAAAGAGAAAGTTTGGCAAAACCTTGTTGTGATAATATTGTTTCTTTCATAGAATATTTCGTCAATATTATCATCATGCTAGTCATAGACAAAATCCTAGTTCAAAGGTGTAACAACCTAGAGTCCATAAACGATCACGTAACTTATTTTAGTAGATGTGAGTCAGTTTAAAATAAGTTTTCACAATCTCTTACTACACACGGACGAGTATGCTTGCTCGTATGTGTTTCGTTTGAATCATTGGTAAATCGTGTTATAAATTTAAAACTTGCACTCATAACGGGTATATCCCTAGAAACACATCAAGTTTTTGGCGCCGTTGCCGGGGATTTGATCACGTTTTTGTGAAGTTTTTGTTTATGATTTACTTGTTCTATTCCTATTTGTATTGATATTCGTTCGCGTATTCGTTAAGTTCTAAAAAAAAACAAAACAATTTTTTCCCTCCAGACCTTCGGTCTAAAGCCTGACCGAACGGTCCAAGCCCTCTGTAAGAATTTTCCAGAACCAAACCGCCGGTCCTAGCCCTTGACCGCCCGTTCAGTCGCGTAAATTTTTTTTTATTTCTCCCAGACCGCCGGCCCAGACTCCGACCGGCCGGCCTCAACATTCTGTCCATTTTTCTTTTTCTTCCTTTTTTTTCTCTTTTCGAACCAGACCGCCGGTCCTAGCCCTCGAACGCCGGTCCAGTAGTCCTGTTCATTAAATTTTTTTTTTTATTTTATTTTATATTATTTTTATTTTTCTTTTGTTTCTTTCTTAAATCCTTTTCGATAGGGTTCGTTTTTCTCGTGTATGACCACTCGCTCTTCAAGCGACGAATTGCGCACACCATTGTCCAACCCCGAAAGTTTATTTCGCAAAAAGAGAACTCCATTCGTTCCACCCGATCAAAGAAAACAAAAAACCGTTAATCCACCATTTGAAAACCTTTCCGAAGTTCATCCAATCGTCAATCTTTTCCTTGAATTACCATTTCCAATGGCTGACGATCAACCTATGTGGGATGCCAATAGGGTTGTAGCTCCTACACCCGCAGCTGCAATTGTTCCCGTTAATCTTGGAGAAAACTTTACTATCAAAGGTCATCATCTTTCGATGATTAAAGACAACCAGTTTGATGGTAGAGCTAAATCCGATCCACACAAACATATCGCCGATTTCCTTGAAATTTGTGACATGTTTCGTTATGGAACTACCGATGCAAATTCAATCCGTCTTAAACTTTTTCCATCGTCTCTCACCGGAGAAGCGAAAATTTGGTATAATGAATTAAGCCCCGGAGTGATCACAACTTGGGACCAAATGAGAAGAGCTTTTGTCGGACGTTTCTTTCCACCAGCCATGTTTGATCGTCTCTTAGGTGAAATTCATAGCTTTACTCAAAAAGAAGGAGAAAATCTAGTCGAAGCTTGGCTTCGAATGAAAAACATGCTCCGAAGTTGTCATGGGCATGGATTGTCTCGTGGTAACATCATTCAAATCTTTTACCATGGTCTCGATGACGCAACTCAAGGCATACTTGATGCCGGGGGAATTTTCCTTTATAAGACCCCTAACGAAGCTTACAACTTACTAGAAGACCGTGTACTTCTAATGCTTGATTGGTCTAAGGACTCCAAAATCAAACCTCAACGAAAATCGGTTGCATTCGCTGAAGCAACAAATAAAAATTCCGAAATCATGGATATGATGAAAGATTTCACCTCTAAAATCGATTCCAAATTCGAAAGTATCCAAAAAGAAATCAAAGAAATGCGTGAGGGATGTACTCATTGTGGTGGAAATCACTCATCATCCGAGTGTGATGATAAACCCATGGGAGGTCCCGAAGCAGAAGCCAATTATGTTTCTGGAGGATATCGAGGAGGAGGATATCGTGGAAACTACTACGGTAGAAATTCTTGAGATTGGCAAGATCGTCCACCAAGGGATGACAATCGTAATTCCCAAACTCGTGACGAAAACCGTCAGACATCTTTTCATGATGATAACCGTTCACCACCACAATATCGTGAAACGAAAAACGAAGAATCTGAATTCGAAAAAACCATGCGTGAATTCGTGCATGCTCAAAAACAAACGAACGAATTCATGAAAAATCAATTCTTCATGCTCAAAAGCAAAGTCGAACAAGGTCAAAAGAATCATAAAGCTTCTATCCAAGATCTTGAAACCAAATTTGGTCGTCTTTCTGATCAACTTGTTGCAAGACCATCTGGTATCTTGCCAAGCAATACTCAAACCAACCCAAAACCATCATCATCTGGAAATTATCGTCCACCTCAAACGAGAAATGAGCATGTGAATGCTGTATACACTCGTAGTGGCCTGTCTTATGATCCACCACCCAACCGAATCCAAACAACCACTGTTGTCCATGATGATAGTGAGGATGAAGTAGAAGAAGAACCAGAAGAAAATGAACAAATTTCTACACCAGTTGTTAAATCTACTCCAAAACTCAAACCATACAAACCAAGAATTCCATACCCTCAACGTTTGAGGAAAGAAAAGATGGAAGAACAATATGGCAAGTTCATTGACTTACTAAAAGAAGTTGGAATCAACATTCCTCTTGTTGATGTACTAGCTGGTATGCCCAATTATGTGAAGTTTTTGAAAGAACTTGTGAGTAACAAAAGTAAAATGGAAAACATTTCCGCTACCTTCTTGAATGAAGATTGCTCAGCCATTATTGAGAATAAGCTCTCGAAGAAACTCGGTGATCCTGGAAGTTTTCTTATCCCATGTACTTTGGGAAATTCAATCACTTGTGATGCTTTAGCCGACCTCGGTGCAAGTATCAATCTTATGCCATACTCATTGTATGCGAAGCTCTCAATCAATACATTGAAACCAATGAGAATGAGTATACGCTTAGCCAATCATACTATCCAATATCCTGTTGGAATAGCTGAAAATATGCTTGTTCAAGTTGGGCAATTTGTTTTCCCTGTTGATTTTGTGATCCTCGAGATGGAGGAAGATAGCAAAGTTCCATTAATTCTAGGAAGACCTTTCCTAAATACAGCAGATGCTATCATTCGAGTGAAAAATAAAGAACTCAACCTTGGAGTTGTGGACGAAAGAATTTCTTTTTCAATTAATCAAGCCATGAAATATTCTCATGCAAATGATGACACTTGTTATAGCATTGATGCTATCGATGATACAACAGAGGAAACATTTGATGAGTTGCTTGATGAAAGAATTAAGACTCATAAAACATCTGGACAAATCAGTGATGAAGATCTCGATAGAGAATTCGCTGAATTTATGCAGATTGACACTGAAGAAATTTCTGAGGAAGAAAACACCAACTTTGAGGAGTTGGAATTCAATAATGATATAAGAATCAAAACCTCAATTGAAGATCCGCCGGTAGATCTAGTCTTGAAACCTCTTCCTGATCATCTGGAATATGCATTTTTGGAAGAAAATTCTCTTCTTCCAGTTTTCGTATCTTCAGCACTCAAAACCGATGAAAAAGAACGACTTGTTTCTACTCTTAAAAAGCACAAATAAGCTTTTGCTTGGAAAACTTCTGATATTCCTGGAATAAGTCCAAACTTTTGCAAACATAAAATAAATATTGAAAACGATTCTAAACCTATTGTTCAAAGACAACGAAGACTCAATCCAAATATGAAAGAAGTCGTTAAGAAAGAAATAATCAAACTTCTTGACGCTGGAATTATTTATCCCATTGAGGATAGTTCATGGGTGAGTCCTGTTCACTGTGTTCCTAAGAAAGGAGGAACAACTGTCGTAACTAATGAACGTAATGAACTTGTTCCTACAAGAACTATAACTGGTTGGCGTGTATGCATTGATTATCGAAAATTAAATGATGCCACCAGAAAAGATCATTTTCCATTACCGTTCATGGATCAAATGTTGGAAAGACTTGCGGGGAACAAATTCTTTTGTTTTCTCGATGGATTTTCTGGTTATTTTCAAATTCCAATAGATCCAGCTGATCAAGAAAAGACCACATTCACGTGTCCTTTTGGCACATATGCGTATAGGCGTATGCCTTTTGGTCTTTGTAATGCACCAGCGACATTTCAAAGATGCACGATTGCTATTTTTCAAGATATGCTTGAAACTTCAATGGAAGTCTTCATGGATGATTTCTCGGTATTTGGAGACTCATTCGAGTCATGCCTTTCCAATCTTGATAAAATGCTTGAAAGATGCAAAACTTCTCATCTCGTGCTTAATTGGGAAAAATGTCATTTTATGGTGACAGAAGGCATTGTGCTTGGTCACAAAATTTCGAGCAAGGGAATCGAAGTTGACAAAGCAAAAATAGATGCTATTGCTAAATTACCACCCCTAACTAACGTTAAAGGCGTTAGGAGTTTTTTGGGACATGCGGGATTTTACCGTCGATTTATCAAAGATTTTTTGAAAATATATCGTCCGATGACGAAGCTGCTTGAAAAAGATTCAGTCTTTGACTTCAATGAAGAATGCATCAAGGCATTCAAAACGCTTAAAAATAAGTTAACAAATGCACCAATTATGATTTCACCAAATTGGTCGCTGCCATTTGAACTTATGTGCGATGCAAGTGATTATGCTGTTGGAGCAGTACTAGGACAACAAGATGGTAAACATTTTCGTCCTATTTACTTTGCTAGCAAAACTTTGAATGGTGCCCATCAAAACTACACAGTGACTGAAAAAGAACTTTTGGCTCTAGTTTTTGCATTTGAAAATTTTCGTTCTTATCTCGTTTTGTCGAAAACAATTGTATTCACCGATCATTCAGCTCTTAAATATCTGTTTGCCAAGCAAGATGCCAAACCACGTCTTATCCGATGGATTTTATTGCTTCAAGAATTTGACATAGAAATCCAGAATAAGAAAGGTGCAGAAAATGTTGCAGCAGATCATTTATCTAGATTAGAAAATCCTAATTTAGAAGAACTCGGTGAAGACGAGATTGATGATAACTTTCCCGATGAAACTCTCATGGGAATCGACAATGAAGAAGTTCCTTGGTTTGCTGATTATGCAAATTATTTAGCTAGAGGAATATTATAGAAAGGTCTATCTTACGCTGAGCGTAGTAGATTTTTTGCAAACCTAAAATACTATTTTTGGGATGAACCGTATCTATTTAAAATGTGTCCCGATGGGATAATAAGAAGATGTGTATATGGTTCAGAGACCTGAAAAATTCTTGATGAATGTCATCATGGCCCAACCGGAGGACATTACGGTCCATCCACAACCGCTAAAAAGGTCTACAATGCGGGATTTTATTGGCCAACAATTTTTAAAGAAGCACATACACTTGTGCAGAATTGTGATGCATGCCAAAAATCTGGTAGTCTTTCTCGTAGAGACGAAATGCCACAGAAGAGCATCCAAGTTTCTGAAATATTTGATATTTGGGGAATTGACTTCATGGGTACTTTTCCTAAATCTCATAAATTCGAATACATCCTCGTTGCAATTGATTATGTCTCTAAATGGGCAGAAGCAGAGGCTTTACCCACAAATGATGCACGAGTAGTTGTGAATTTTCTGAAAAAGCTTTTCTCTCGACTCGGAATTCCAAAAGCTTTGATAAGCGACAGAGGAACTCATTTCTGTAACCATCAAATGGAGAAAGCTATGAAATGATATGGAGTCCACCATCGTTTCTCCACAGCATACCACCCTCAAACCAGTGGTCAAGTTGAAAACACCAATAGAGCCTTAAAAAGAATACTTGAAAAAACGGTCAAGAATAATCCTTTTGTTTGGTCAAGAAAACTTGATGATGCTCTGTGGGCATTTAGAACGGCATATAAAACTCCAATTGGTACAACCCCGTACAGACTCGTATATGGAAAAACTTGTCATTTGCCGTTTGAAATCGAACATCGTGCATACTGGGCATTAAGGCAATGTAATCCTGATCTAAAAATCGCTGGAGAAAAACGATTCTTGCAATTGCATGAACTCGATGAATTAAGACTCCAGGCATATGAAAATTCCAAATTGTACAAAGCTCGAACAAAAGTTTATCATGATCGAAAGCTAAGAATCCGGAAAGAATTCAAGGCTGGAGACAAAGTTCTTTTGTTCAATTCTAAGTACAAATTCAAAGCTCCTAAACTCAGAACCAAATGGTTTGGTCCATTCGTGGTAAAACATGGTTTTCCATTCGGATATGTTGAATTGTATGACAAGAACGGTGGAACTTTCATTGTTAATGGACTTCGAATCAAGCTCTACCATGATGAGGAGCAATTGAATGAATTGTCAAGTGAATAAATTCCACTTGAACCAATCATTCAAGTCCAGAAAGAAAAAGACAAAGTAGGAAAGAATCCCAAATATAACCCACAAAAGTAGGAAAAATTGAGTCAGGCTGATGACTCGTTAATAAATTTAGCGCTTCTCGGGAGGCAACCCGTGTGTTTTTTTTTTAATTATTTTTATGCCCCGATGGTTTCACCATAAGTGTGGGGGCCTTGCTAATATGAATAATAAAATCCAAAAATATTTTGCATTTCTGTGTGTTTTTGTTTTTGATGATTATGCAGGTTCGGATGCTTGACCTTGAAGATGTGGAATCATCCTATTTCCAAAGAACAGGCAGTTTCATTTTTTTTTATGTTCCATTTCCCTATTTTTATGGTTCATCGTTCTTTACATTGAGGACAATGTCAAACTTAAGTGTGGGGGGGGGGGGGGGAAATAGGAAAATGAACTGGAATTTTAAATTTTGAGCCTAGTTTCTAATTTGTTTGCCCCTATAATCTAGTTGTTTTCGCACATTCAGGGTAATTTATATAACAATATTAATCTACTGATAAAACGTGTAATTTTTGAAAATTCGAGATGTGTCCTGATTGACATTGCGATCCATTTTTGGATTGATAACATTGCTAGCACAACTATAGCCCATTCCACTAAATTGTGAGGATTTAAGCATATTTCATATAGCATATATCTTTATGCTTGGATCTTTTTGCTATGAGTGTGCTGGTGATCTAATTTATTGTAGAACTTGTGCATGCAAATCATTACCAGACCGCAGTGAGATCACCTCGTGTGATATAAGTGTATTCGTGTGATAAGAGGCAACCTTAGGAATTAAACCAAATGGCCTTCCATTTTACATCTAATGATATATTAGCTAGCCACATTGGTTAGTTAAACACTTATTTGGACCCATTTGTTAGCACTCATTTTTAGTGCTAGATTCCATTAGTACACCCTCTGAGCCATCCTTTTCATTTTGTTACACCAGAAAAATATAAAAATATTCTTCACCTTTAGCCTTAACCTTACCCATAGTCAAGTCTTGGTTGGTTACTAGCTACTTGGAAAGATGGTTGTTATGTGGTAATCCTTGAAAATGAGAAAGTTGCGAACTCCATGATAATCTCATGGAAGATCTATTGGTATCTAGTGAAAAAAAAAAAAAAAGCAAGCAAAAGAAGAGAAGGAAAAAGCGAAACAGAATAAGTCATCGCAATTGTTTGGTGACATGGATAGCCAATGAGCTATGAAAGTATGATATCAATCAAGGAAGAATCTCAATTTCAAAGGAAAGTGGTTGATGTAGCTAGTAGCACTTGGTTGTAGACTTTGGCTATTTGTAAAGTTTTATTTTTAAACCAATTTCATATATATATATATATATATATATATATATATATATATATATATATATATATATATATATATATATATATATATATATATATATATATATATATATATATATATATATATATATATATATATATATATATATATATATATATATATATATATATATCCCATGTCTCATTCTTATCCTTTTTGACTTTGTGGTAATTTATCAAGTGTATTGACATGTGGTGACCATCCGATTTCTTGAATAAGTGGATAACGTTGTTAGCGATCTAAGGTTATCCTTAGTGACCATCCGTTATTTGGTGATTCAAGGATTCGTTGTTAGCGAGCTATTATGTTTTACATGAGATAGTTGCACATAAGTCTTATATAACCCTTGAAGCCTTAAAACCCGAATAAAAGTCCTCTTAGATGTTTACACTTGGTGCTTACGCCACGTCGGTGGAGTTTTGTTTCTTGTACAAGCTTATGGTAATCTTTAGATCATGTCTGAGCAATGAGTGTTATTTTCTTATATACTCGCCCACTAAACAAATGAGTGTTGAGTGAATTATACTTCATTTCCTTTTCGTGAGGTGTTTTAATATGTTGTCAAGCAAGAGAATCATTAAGGTATTGTCAAACATCTCGACTTTTCATCTACAAGCTTAAATAGATGGATCTTATCTCGTACTTGTACGTGATGGTTTTGCATCTCATTTTTAGAACCATTTTCATTTATATCATGTGGATTTATTTCTTAAAGCTAGATTTGCTTGGGGGCAAGCAAAGTGTAAGTGTGGGGGATTTGATAACGCTCATTTTGAACATGTTTTAGTTGCGTTATTTCTATGTTTATGCATTGTATTTGGTTGTATTTGTGAACATATTATGCTTAAAAGGTGCAAAAGATGTATTTTAGTCAGGTATGATCAAGTTCAAGGAAAAGGCTAAAAAGATGAAGAAAAATTGTTAAATCAAGAGCTTATGCACAAACGTAGGGTTCATCTCACAATAAAAGCTTTGAGAAGGATTTTTAAAGATAAAGAATCAAGATTACAATGATTTTCAAGCTCAAGAAAAGATCGTGAAATGATGAAATGAATGTTGAAGGTCCTATCCCAAACCCAAGGTTCCTATCTCAAACCCAAGGTTGAGTAGTCATTTCCAGACCAAAGGTTTAGAGTTCAAACCCAAGGTCCAAGAGACATCCAGGCCGCAGGTCCTAGGTTCCGACCATGGGTCCAGCCACTTAAAGTCTTCCATAGTTGCATTTAAGAGAAGAGTTAAGTGCCATCACTCCAAAGTCCGATCACCTACTTCCATTAACTCATCTTGCCTTCAATTTATGACACTTTGGGCTCAAGTATTATGCTTGGTGACCAAGGAAAGTCATCTTATATATATGTATGCTTGGAATCATGAAAAGAACACACAACAATATACAATACAATCAAAAGAGCTATCAATTATAACTCACTACAAGGAGGCGACAAAAGAGAAGAAACGCAGGAAAAGGGAAAGCTTACATTCACCAATCATCAATTCAATTATTCAAGGATCGTTGTTGATCATTTCACAAGTGTTCCTAATTTTTGTAATCATCATTACAACTTTTGTAAGACTTATTAATCATGTTTTCTAGTGATAAATTTCTTGTGGTTATTCCTTTGTTTGCCATGAGTGGCTAAGTGCCTTGTGCACTTGCCTAGATGATGTTTGTTACATGATTTTTGGTTGATTATGACTTAATGGTTCTAAGATAAAAGAAAAGCTAATACTAAGAACGAATTGTACTATTAAGAGTTTTCTCCACCAAAGAGTTGTCAAGTTTGGTTAATTACAAATAGTGTAATGGGATGAAAAAGACATTGTTAGTTAATTAGTTGTAAACCTTTGTCTATGAGGGTGTTACCTTATGTATTGACCATTTCATAAGTAACTTGGTTAAACTTGGAAAACTAAATAGTGTGGTTGTCAATTACTTGTGAAACGAAAGCGAATCAAGTAATTGAGTTATGTTAGTCTTGGATTGATCAAATCTTAAATATTGTTTTTATAATCTTAAAATCTTGACGAGGATTGAAAGTGTTGGAAACAATAGAGTTAGTATACCCACTAATCGAATTAGAACATCACCTAATTTGTTGATCATAATCAAATGGAACCATCGTCATAATCACATCGAGAGAATTGTGCAAACTAGTCTAGGCAAGTGTAGTCTTTAATTTATTGAATTTACATTATCTTAATTTGCTTGCGATTAGAATCGATAATTTGGCTTGATTTTATTTACAAAAACTCACATCATAAAAACTAAACAAATCCTAGTGAACGACCTCGGCTTACCTTAATTATCTTTTACTACACACGGACGAGTATACTTGCTCGTATGTGTTTCGTTTGAATCATTGGTAAATCGTGTTATAAATTTATAACTTGCACTGATAACGGGTATATCCATAGAAACACATCAAGTTTTTGGCGCCGTTTCCGGGGATTTGATCACGTTTTTGTGAAGTTTTTGTTTATGATTTACTTGTTCTATTCCTATTTGTATTGATATTCGTTTGCGTATTCGTTAAGTTCTAAAAAAAAACAAAACAATTTTTTTCCCTCCAGACCTTCGGTCTAAAGCCTGACCGAACGGCCCAAGCCCTCTGTAAGAATTTTCCAGAACCAAACCGCCGGTCCTAGCCCTTGACCGCCGGTTCAGTCGCGTAAAAAAAATTTTTTTTTTCTCCCAGACCGCCGGCCCAGACTCCGACCGGCCGGCCTCAACATTCTGTCCATTTTTCTTTTTCTTCCTTTTTTTTCTCTTTTCGAACCAGACCGCCGGTCCTAGCCCTCGACCGACGGTCCAGTAGTCCTGTTCATAAAAAAAAAAAAAAAAAAAAAAAAAACTTTTTATTTTATTTTATTTTTATTTTTCTTTTGTTTCTTTCTTAAATCCTTTTCGATAGGGTTCGTTTTTCTCGTGTATGACCACTCGCTCTTCAAGCGACGAATTGCACACACCATTGTCCAACCCCGAAATTTTATTTCGCAAAAAGAGAACTCCATTCGTTCCACCCGATCAAAGAAAACCAAAAACCGTAAATCCACCATTTGAAAACCTTTCCGAAGTTCGTCCAATCGTCAATCTTTTCCTTGAATTACCATTTCCAATGGCTGACGATCAACCTATGTGGGATGCCAATAAGGTTGTAGCTCCTACACCCGCAGCTGCAATTGTTCCCGTTAATCTTGGAGAAAACTTTACTATCAAAGGTCATCATCTTTCGATGATTAAAGACAACCAGTTTGATGGTAGAGCTAAATCCGATCCACACAAACATATCGCCGATTTCCTTGAAATTTGTGACATGTTTCTTTATGGAACTACCGATGCAAATTCAATCCGTCTTAAACTTTTTCCATCGTCTTAAACTTTTATGCATAGTAAAATATATATTGATAATAGCAGTACTATGTGCATTATGAGTCTACACTTTGTATTTCGAATATACCTTTCTGACGAAGATGAAGGTAGCTACTTCTTATTTGTATCTTTTTGAGGTATATGCTCATCCAAAGTGTGGGGGAAAAAAAGAAAAAAAAAAAAAGAAAAAAAAAAGAAAGAAAAAAAGAAGAAGAATTGTGATGAAAGGCTATAATCATTTGAGGATACGTGGATCGATTGTTTTTGCATCAAGTAATTCGGGTATTTGACTTGATTCTTGAAAATTATATTAACCAAATAATCCCATGTCTTATCCTACCTTTTTTTTTTTTTTTTTTTTCTTTTCTTTTGTGAAAATAGCGAATGTATGAATATTGTAGTGACCATCCGGTTTTTGAATAGTTGAACAACGTTGCTAGCGAACTAGAACGTGTTTTAGTGACCATCCGTTATTTGACTATTCAAGAATTCGTTGTTAGCGATCTATTATATTTTGTACAATAGTTATTTGAGCATAAGTTGATATCAACCCTTGAAGCCTTGAACCCAAATAAAAGTCCTCTTTGATAAATTAATTTATTTCTTACATGATTTGGATTAGTTTTTATACTTGTACAAGCCTATGGTATGACATGAATCACGACTGAGCAATAGAGTGAAATATCTTCCCAAATAAAAGAAATGAGTGTGAGTGAATTAAATTATTCTTTTCTTTTCGTGAGGAGCTTAGTTGTGTTATCTAGCTTGATCGAGTTAATCATTTAAATTTCACAAATAAAATTAAAGGAATCACTTTTTGACTTTGTACTTCGGTATTAAGGGAAATTAGTGACATTTTAGAAAATAATGGATGATGGCTATTGAAAAATAATTTTCCAAATGATTACTTTGCTTGGGGGCAAGCAAAACTTAAGTGTGGGAGATTTGATAACGCTCATTTTGTACATGTTTTTATAGTGTTATTTGTGTGTTTTTATCCGAAATATAGTCATGATTATGATGGTTTTATGCTTAAAAGTTGTTGAAGATGTGTTTAAGTCTAGGTACAAGGAAATATCAAGAAAGACGAAGAAAAGCTATGAAATTCAAGAAAATATCAAAGAAAAATACATGGATGCATGATATGATCATTTCCGGTTGTACGTTAGAGGATGAAAGGATTAAGTCATAATTAGGAGGCAAAAAGTATGTTAAAAGTTGGAGCTCTATGCTAGCTTAAAGCCAAGTTATGTGAAGAAAGTTGAGTCTATACCCAAGGTTTAGTTTCAAGACCCAAGGTTTGCATCAGGGGAGCTCATACCGGAGGTATGGAATTCATACCTGAGGTTTAGCTCATACCCAGGGTTTACATTTCCATACCCGAGGTATGCAGAAAAACTGACATGAAGAGTTGCATTAACTCTCCACTTTAAGCACCATTATGTATTGAGTTCGATCATTTGCTTCTTAATTATGATTATTGATGAAGAATATCAGTTTTAGGGGTTTCTTACAAGCTTAAATAAGACCCCTAATCACTTGTTTTAGAAACAACACTCACAATCAAACCTTACACCATAAGGATTTGATTATACTACTTTCTAACCCAAAAGAGCTTAAAAATCTCTGCCATTCTCAAGGAAGATAACTAGTAGAAGAGGTGGAAGATTCCCTTGTTCGATTGGAGGCCTCAAAGAGTGCTACAACTCTTTCATTACTCATTGTAATTTTACTATTGGGTAATTTCCTTTATTATTAATCATGTTGAATTGGTTTAAGTTGAATGCAATTTTATGTTTTATTATGATACTTGTTATGGAATGATTCGTGATACTTGTTTGGGAATGATGTGACTAATTGTATGAATGTTGGATGTTTAGTAGGTTGTAAAAAGTGGTTAATTCTATGGGTTTATTTAAATAAATTTGTGTCCTAAAACTTGTTGGTTGAATGTTGTTGGATTTAAAGGATGAAAAGACTTCTAATGATTATTTAATTCCAAGAGTTAGTGACAAACAAATTGGTGTTCGATAAGTGACGAATATCGAATATACAAGTTTTAAACGGATTCGAAAATATTTAATCACGAGAATGGGTTGAAAAGACTCGTATGAACCAATTTAACTAATCAACTTTTTCATACATTTTACTACGAAAGAGCTAGCGTAGTGGGATGAGATTTGGCCGAAAAGACTCACCCGTGAAACTAGTAGAAACATGGATTTCCTTGATATTACCATTTGATTAGAAGTCCTTGTGAATATTGATATGTGCCTTCTAAGTTTCACCCAAACATGTTCTACATCATATCACGATTAGTCATGATTCCTAAATAAGTATGTTTTACTTTAATTGTTTGTTTGCTCGCGTTACATTGAAACCATTGTTCGTTTAAATCGTTTCTAGTACTTTTGATCGTGACAATCTTAAGTGCTATACCATTAATGTTACTAAAATCACAATTAACTAGTTCCTTGGGACGAACCTTATTTACCATCAACAATACTACAATTGAACGAGTATACTTGCTCGTGTGTGTTTCTTTGAAATGATAATGGTAATAAGAATAATTTTTTTTTTAAAATTTGAAGTGAAATTTGGAGATAATAAACTAAATAAAATCCTCTATTATGAAACGCATCAATAATCAATGCACATTCTGAAAGATCCATCTTTCTTCTTTACAAACAAAACTGGTGCTCCCCAAGTTGATAAGGTGCTCGCGCAACTGGTGCGGCTCCCGACACTAAGTCAATCTGAAATTCGAGTTAGCGAGTAGGTGGAAGTCCTGGTAAGTCTTCTGGAAAGACTTCTAGAAAATCTTTAACTGTTGGCACATCCTCAAGTCGCTTCTCCTCCGACTTCTTTTCTGTGATATGAGCCAAGAATGCATAACAGCCCTTCTTCATGTATTTCTCTGTTTTAATGCACGAGATGATGCTGAGTCTAGTCCCACTGCGTTCTCCGCGAACGACCAATGTTTCGCCATCATAAGGAAGATGAACAACTTTTTCATCACAGATGATTCTAGCATGATGTTGAGATAACCAATCCATTTCGATGACAATGTCGAAACTTCCAAGTTCTACTGGCATGAGATCTATATTGAACGGGTGATTGAGAAAATTGAGAGTGCAACCATGAATGATCGTGTCGGTGCCAACTAAACTACCGTTAGCTAGTTCAATGTGATATGGAGTGTCTAATGCGGTTGGTTCAATGTTGAGTAATGGTGCAAATGCAGTAGAAACAAAACTTATATCAGCTCCTGAATCAAATAGTATGGATGCATAACGATTATTAATGAGGAACGTACCCGTAACGACATTCGGGTCCTCCCTGACATCTTCTCCTCCAAGGACATAAGCTCCTCCTCTAGCTGTTCCACCTTGGTTATTGTTTCCCTGATTCTTTCCTTTCGGACATTCTTTCTTGAAGTGTCCAACTTCTCCACAACCAAAACAGGTTACTGGGGGCTTCTGATTATCAACCACAATCGGAGCCTTGCAATCCCTGGTCGAATGACCAACCTTCTTACAGTTCCCACACGGATTCGGACAATTTCCAGGGTTATGATGGGTTTGACATTTGTTGCACTTGGGTAAAGTACCATTGTAACCTCTTTTCTTAGCTTGACCTGCAACATAGGCCTTTGCAGTTTCCTGTCTCTTGGGTGGTGGTTGAGTAACATTGCTACTCTGGTTGTTATCCCGATTTCTTTTGTTGTTGTTGTTATTGGAATTGTTTCGGTTGCTGTTATAGTTGTTGTTGTTTCGGTAGTTGTTGTTGGAATTGTTGTTGTAGTTACGGTTACTGTTGGTGTTGTTGTTGTTTGAAGTAATTCCTTTCTTCACTATCTGAGCCATGAGTTTCTGAGACATTCTGATTGCCTCATCCAATGTTTGCGGGTCAAAAGAAATCACATCTCCACGGATGTTGTGAGGTAATCCTCCAATGAAATTCTCTAATAGCTTCTCAGTGTACGAAACCATTGTCGGACATAATGCTGCCAATTCCTGAAACCTCCTGATATATGCCTCAATATCATTACCAGCTGTCACTAGCTCATAAAACTCTGTTTCCATCTTTTTCACTTCTGTTCGTGGGCAAAACTTCTTTGTCAACAACTTCTTGAATTCGTCCCATGTAAGCTTGTGAGCATTCTCCATTCCCATGGGCTTTGCATACGAATTCCACCATGACATAGCTTCCCCAACGAGTGTACTAGTAGCAAACTTTACTTTGCTGTCCTCCGGACAGTTGCATAGAAGGAATACTGATTCTGTCCTTTCGAACCATCGCATCATGGCAGTGGCCCCTTCAGTGCCTTTGAATTTTTCCGGATCACCACTCTTGAAATCTTTGTACGTTCATTTACGTCCATTTGTACCATTGGTATTTGTTCCTGCGGCTTCCGCGGTTTCTGCCCGCGAAGCGGCTTCAGCAGCAGCTGTAGCTACGGCAGCTCTTTCTGTAACCAATGCTGCCTCTATACTGTCGGCAACAAGCTTTCTGACTTCAGCTGGTGTCATAGCAGTAGTGGGTCTTTTGGGTGGCATAATTCTTCACAATCACAAAAGATAACAACAATGAGAATCCACAATAGAAAAAGATCATCATACACAATATATACACCCACAACATGTATATACATCCACAACACGTATAAATACAACCACAGCATGTATGAATACAATGAAACCACAACGAAACATCATAAATATAATCACAACGCACATGAATATAATACATGAAAATTTCGGTTACGCAGACCGATATCATAAAATAGCACAACGAAAATCCTGCATAGTTGAGTCACACTTGATATATTTGTTTGTACTACAAGCAAAAGACAACAAATCCTAACTATGTCCCACACCCCGGGACTAGAATAATAATGTACAAGCTACATGATAAGGGTCTAACACTAGGCACCTCCTCCGGGTGCTCCATCTAGCCTGCGAAAAATCCTCTGAAGATCCCTAGACATAGCAACAGCGATCTCCTCTAGGTGCTGAACTCGAAGCTGAAGATCAGTCTTCCTAGTCTCTGATGCAGACATCCTAGCCTGAACTGAAGATAACTCACCAGCCTGGCGATGATGCTCATCCTGGGACATCTGTGCTCTATCGAACAACTCAGGCATCTCCTGCCTTAGCTGGGTGATATGCTCTGAACTCTCCAACTGACGAGCCTCTAAACCCTGGTGTGACACATCAATGGCAACCCTGCCCTGGATCAATCCCTCGACCTCCTCCTCTATAGCCTCAATACGGATCACTGGGGTCTCATCTAAATGAGCTAATGCCCTGTCAATCTCTCCCTGAAGCTGATCTAGTCGCGATTCAAATGTAGCAGCCGTAAGCAGTCTATCAGCAGCAGCCCTCGAGCTCTCACCAACCTCGAATCTGCTGGGTGGTGCTGTCTCTGTGGCATCTGAAGTATCTGGTGATGGAATATCAAGACGTGCCCGCTTCTTGAGTGGTATGTCTGACATAGGAGTAGGATCTCTGGGGTGAACTGGTGCTGATAGGGATGGCAATGGTGGAGACAATGATGATAAGGATGGTAAGGGTGATAATGGTGGTGGTGTACTGAATGCCACACTCCTCCTCGCTATGAAGCGGCGACGGAGTGGATGAGATGAAGTAAGTGATGATGGTGGTGGTAGGGATACAAATGCAGCTGGTGACCTGACAGTGAGACGATGAACCCGCTTAGCAGCAGTGCGCTTCATGCGCGGCTCACCTGGGTATGTACGGTAAACTCGACCATAGGGTACAAACTCTCCTGGCTGGATAACTGGAAAAACTATGGGACCACGACGGATCACAGGTGACAGTGGTGGGGTAGGCATGACTTCCACCTCCTCAAAGGGTTCTGTCTCAGCCTCTGACATCACAGGTGAAGATTGTGGAGTAGGCTCCACTGATGAAAAAATGATAGTGGGTAGTGAGGGTGATGTAACCGACTCTAGTATGATGGAGGGTAGTGAGGAAGTATCGTCTGACTCAGAGTCCGATGAGATAACAATAGGGTGTGAATCCGAAGACATCACTGTGACAATAGATGTGAAATAAAAGTAAATAAACATTTACACAATGTGAGTTATGTTGAAATGATATATGTATGAAATCGCAATCACTACATGTGATATAATGAATATGAACTTATGCTACAATGATGAGATGCTATGATGGTGCAGTTATAGTCTAGGATATAATGGACAACCTAGTTCGCTATAACCTTTGCTCTGGTACCAATCTGTCATACCCCCAAATTTCGTGACTTGCAGCGGAATGAAGCATTCAGGGGCGCGACTGGTCATAGCACCAAAGTTGCAGTTATATTGAACGACCTAAAGTGTCGTTTAGAAAATACATCGTTTGATTATTTAAAAACATTCAGAGTTACAAAGCTAGGTCCCAAAAGGTGAAACAGGTTTTCATAAAACAAGTTCATACAATTCAAACGATGGATAAGTGCATAAAATATAAAGTGAGACGCGTCGACTCCGTGACTCCATGATGTGTCCATATGCAAGCCAACATGCGATACCTTAATTACCTGAAAATACATTGCTAAAAATGGTCAACAAAAATATTGGTGAGATCATAGGTTTATGTAAATGAAATGTTGTACGGATACCACAAGTATAAAGTGTATGACAAAACCATGCCACATAAAAATGATACATTTGCTCTAAGCTCATGACCCCGAAGCTAGACTGGATGAAATGCCCCAACCAAGTGTTTGCCAATCACTCTAATATGACAGAAATGAAATGCGTTCGTTTGACCAGTTGATGCTACCAACCCGAACGGAGGAGTCACCCTCAATAGATCTATTCACTCACTCTCGCTTGCTAACAATTAACGGTTCATGATAATAAAAGGGGACTTTAATCTGGGCAATGATGTAACTTAAGCAATGTAATGAGTTTGTATATTTTGGTCCGCATATGAAAATGGTGCAATGTATTCTCCCCCGAGAGTTTAGAAATCAATAAACAATTTAAAACGGGGCTATGAAAACTCACCTGATATGATATAGCAACAATGACAATGATGGATATGATGAAATAAAGCTCGGTCTCTAACCACGACCTATTATGAATGATGTGATTCAATGTAAGCAATGATACAATGCAACACATGCAAATACGTATGTTAACGATACCACTTGTTAGTTTTGAAAATAACGTTTATCGACGAAAAATACACTTTTGACGTCTCGTTAAGTTATAAACTACTTTTCGTATAAATACATTGAAACGGTACTCAACGATCCTCGTTTGGTGTTCTATCGGCAAAATGTAGCGTTTTCATCGCAATTTAATATTTTCCTTAACTTGTGAAAATATATCCAAAATGGCTTCGTGAAACTAGTTGCGAAATATTGCACGTTAAGTGTTAGTTGATAAAACTTGACATTTTTGAAAACCTTGTAACAATGTATAAATGTCGTTTCATTTAACTTTTGATTGTACACGCCTCGATCAATTAGAAAATCGGCTATCAATGTTATGTCTCGCAAAAACACTAGTTTTTATACTTAAAACACTTTCTATTAGTGGGCTGTCAAAATAAACATGGTACGTCGGGCTTCAAACGTGAATAACTCGGCCGTTATAAGCTCGTTTTCTACGTTCTTTGCATCCACGGCTTCGTATAAACATGAACTAACATAATCTCAGTAGTTCGGGTCATCTAGATCACGTCTAACGCCTCGTTTTGTCCTTTGAATCTCGGCGATCAGCAACTAAATTTTCAGAAAATTAGTTTTCGTCGTCTAACTTTGAAAAATCATATCTCCTTCGTTATAAGTCGGTTTTTAGTGATTCTTGCGGCCACGGTTTCGTTTTTGAAAGAACTTTCTGAATATGAAGGCCAAAATATACCAAAAGTTACTGATTTTTCCAGTTTACACGATTTTGGACAGAACCTATTTTAGATTGTTAAAAACTCATTTCCTTGGTTCTAAACTTGATCATACAACCTCAAATCAACTCCACAAGTTCGCAAATCCTACCATACACCTTATTAGGGTGTCATGGGGTCCTAAACATCACCAACCTTGGTGGATTTCATGAGATCATTAGTGAAACTTATAGATCTAGTGTTTAAGATAGTTTATGTGCAAAAGTGGTATCTAAAACATAAGTAACTTGCATGAATAACTAATATAACTTGAAAATACATAAACATATGAATCAAATGAAAGTATAAGATGATCAAAATGTGTTATTGAAACTTACTTGAATATTTGATGAGTTTTGGATGAAAATGTGCAAGAAACTTTGAGATTAAATCACAAAACCATAACTAAGAAGGTAAATGGAGCTTGATTATAACTTGTTCTTGAAAAAGTGATGGATTATGGTGGTGTTCTTGGTCTTGGCCGAATGGGGAAGAAGAATGGAGAGAAAATATGGATCTTTTGCTAGTTAAATTTGGTGTTGTATGTGTTATAGTTAGTGGAATTGGAATTAAATCACCCAAAATTCATTAAATGCATGTACTAGTAATCAAGTGAAGTGAGAATTAGGGGAGTTTAGGGGGGGGGGGCGGCACATGTGGGTTAAAGGAAGAAGATTTGATGTTAATTAATGCCTTGGTCTCCCGTTTATTTAAGTATTGATTGTTTAGTGTATACATTGAGTGTTATCGGGTACCGAGTTAACTAGAAATGAATCATGATGAGGTGAAATAAAATACGACGAAGTTGTAGAAATTGTAAAATCATTTTCCTTGCAAGAATCGGGTGTTAGAATGATTATCGGATTGAAATTTCGTAAACCGACGGAGTTATAAGCGTCAAACGAAAAGTATAGCGATTGGTTTAAAAACACCGGGTAAAGTAATAATATAATCTCTATATCATTATAATTAGTTTGAAAATGTGTTAGGATCATAGTCGGGAGTATTGGGTATAATGTTAGTAGAAATGACTGAGTGGTAACGTTAATTAAACAATTAAGCATACGTTAATGAAAATCACACAAACCCATGCATGAACTGATATGGTAATGATGTTACTGATGATATGCAGACTACTCTAGTCTGTATGATGTGCCTTTACTGATGATGCATGAATACGCAGCTAAACCTAACTGGTTACGCGTATTTGAATTACCCGTAAACCAAGTTTACGACATGATGAATGATGCCTGTGAATAGTGATTTCCCTCCGGGAATGAATAGCATCACGTGAATAGTAAAATTTTTGACGACTTCTCAAAGTCTCAAACTGACTTCAAAAATGATGAATAGTGAAATGATGAATAGTGATCGGTGAATAGTGATTGATGAATAGTAACTCATGAATAGTAAATTGTCGAGGTTTGGAAAATGACCTGAAATTACGAATTATGACACAGACTTGAGCTTCCGTCAGAGCTAAGCAAAGTACATAACTCATTTCATGTTTCAAATCTCAAGAAGAGTCTTTCGGATGAATCACTCGTAACATATCTCCTTTCATTCCATTAGAAGAAATTCAACTCAATGATAAGCTCAATTTCATGGAGGAACCAGCAGAAATCGTGGACCGTGTGGTCAAACAGTCGAAACAGAGTCGAATTCCTATCGTGAAAGTTCGCTGAAATTCTCGAAGAGGTCCCATGTTTACTTGGGAGCGAGAATTCACATCGTGAAAGTTCGCTGGAATTCACTGAGTCCAATCCAGAGACCAACATCAACTGAATTCAGGGACTGAATTCCTTTTAGGGTGAAAGATTGTGACAACCCGTAATTTCAGGTTATTTTCCAAACCTCAACAAGTTACTATCCATAGATTACTATTCATCATTTACTATTCATCATTTTTGAAGTCAGTTTGAGACTTTGAGATATTTTCAAAATTTTTACTATTCATGAAACACTATTCATTCCCAGAGAAAAATCACTATTCATGATAATCATTCATCATTACGTAAACTAGGTTTACGGGTATTCAAATGCGCGTAACCAGTATGGTTTAGCGGCATATCCATGCATCATCATTAAGGGCAATCATATAGACTAGAGTAGTCTACACATCATCAGTAACATCACCATCATATTAGGTCATGCACGGGTTTGTGAGATTTTCATTAACGTAGGTTTAATTATTTTATAAACGTTACCACTCAGTCATTACTACTAATGAAACACCCGACACTCCCGACAATGATCATAATACATTTTCAAACTCATTATAATGATATAGAAATTTCATTATTTATTTACTCGGTGTTTTTAAATCGTTTGCTATATTTCTCGTTAAACGCTTATAACCGACGTGGTTTGCGAAATTTCAACCCGATAATTATTCTAACACCCGATTCTTGCAAGGAATATGATTTTACAATTTTTACAACTTCGTCATATCTTATTTTACCTCGTCAAGATTTAATTCTAGTTAACTCGATACCCGGTAACACCCAATGTATACTTAAATTAACTAAATCATAGACATGGGAGACAACATCTTTAATTAGCCAACTAGTTCTTATTATTTGGACCCTTGTTTGCCGCCCCCCTAGATCCCTAATTTCTCATTCCACTTGATTTCAAAGACTATAATTAATGCTAGCTAATACATATTATTTTTGCTTCCAAATATCTCATTTACACTTCCATAACAAAATAAACTAGCAAGAGTTTTTCTCTCATCTTTTCTCCTTCATTTGGATTGGTCAACATCCAAGATCAAGCAAGAGTTCATAACTTTTTCAAGAACTAGTATTAATGAAATCCCAATTGTACAGGATTTTGAAATAAAAATCCCAAGGATACTTAAGTATTTATCTCGAAAAACTCTTCAATGCTTCAAGTAAGTATCTCATATTTTTTTTCAATCTTTCATACTCTCATTTGATTTATTTTCAAGTTCTATTAGCAAATCATGCAATATACATATGTTATATATACCACTTAACACAAATATTCTCTCTATCAATGGATCTAAAGGTTTTTAGTTATAACCTCATGAAATTCACCATCGTTGGTGATGTTTAGGAACCCATGACACCCTAAGAAGGTGTATGGTAGGACTAGACTAGTTATGGTGTTGATTGGAAGTGTTTTGAACAAGTCTTGAACCATAAAAGTGATTATTTCAAACAATAGAAAAGGTTCTGTCCAAAATCGTGAAGTCTGGAAATCTCAGTAAACTTTGGACTATTTTGGCTTAAAATATTTAGAAAGTACTTTAAAAAATGAAAACGTTTCTGCTTGGATGAGCAAAAACCGACTTACGACGAGAAAGATACACTAATTCAAAGTTTGACGACGAAAAACTAATTTTTGAAAATATTGCGTGCTGTTTGCCGAGATTCAAAAGACAAAACGAGACATTAGACATGATCTAGACGACCCGAACTACTGAAATTATGTTAGTTCATGTTAATATGAAGCCGTGGATATAAAGAACGTAGAAAACGAGCTTATAACGACAAAGATACACGCATTTGAAGTCCGACGATTCCAACATAATTTTATCGGCTTCTGTTAAGGAAAATATTACTAAGTCCAAAACAGTTTTTACAATGCACCATATTGAAAGTCGATTTCCTCATTGAACGAGACGCGTATGGACAAAATGACAAAGATACAAATTTAATATAATGTTATGAGGTTTATAAAAACATTGAGCTTATTCTCTAACACTTAACGTACACCATTTTATGGCTAGCTTTGCGAGGCCATTTGGGACATATTCTCAAGTAATGAAAAATGCTATTTTTGCGGCGAAAACTTTATATTTACCAATAAATCCCCAAACGACGATTGTAGGATATCGTTGCAGCCTATTTATACGAAAAGTGTTTTATAACTTAACGAGACGTCAAAAATATATTTTTCGACGGTAAACATTATTTTCAAAATTCACGAGTGGTATCGGTAACATACGTATTTGCATGTGTTGTATCATTTCATGACTTACATTAGAACATATTAACCATATTAGGTTGCGATTAGAGACCGAGCCACATTTCATCATATCCACTATTGTCATTGTTGCTATCGCATCAGGTGAGTTTTCATAGCCCCGTTTTAAATTAATTGTTTCATTTCTAAACTCTCGGGGGAGAATACATTGCACCATTTATTTTTATGCGGACCCAAGTATTAAATTCATATACATTGCTTAAGTTACCATCATTGCCCAGATTAAAGTCCTTTTTATTTATCATGGACCGTTAATTACGGAGTAAGAGAGAGTGAGTGAATAGATCTATTGAGGGTGACGCCTCTGTTCGGGTTGGTAGCTCCAACTGGTCATACGAACGCATTTCATTTTTATCATATCCAATTCAGAGTGTCCGGCAAAACACTTTGGTGGGGCATTCATAATCAGTCTAGCTTCCGTGTTATGAGCTTTAGAGCCAATGTATGATTTTTATGTAACATATTTATCATTTCACTTTAAACTTGTGGTTAACGTAGGGACTCATCATTTTCGTAAACCTATGAATCTCACCAACAATTTTGTTGACCATTTTTAGCAATGTATTTTTTGGTAATTAAGGCATTCGCATCATGACATGCATGCAGACTTATCATAGAGTCGCGATGACGACACGTCTCACTGGGATTTTTATGCACTTGTATTATCGTTTGATTTGTGACAAACTTATTTCCGCAAACTTGATTCATCTTTTGAGACCTATCTTTTGTAAACTCTGAATGCTTTTATGAAATCAAACAATGTATTTTTAAAATGACACTTTAGCTCGTTCAATATAACTGTAACTGTGATGCTATGGCAGTCACGCCCCAGGTATTCCATTCCGCTGCAAATCAGGTATTTTGGGGGTGTGACATGCCACTACTGTGTCTAGCTTAGTAGTAGCACAGGACAGTGGTAACATCATTAAGACCCGAACCAAGAAAACTTCTAATGAGTTAGGTCTATATGGAACTGATTCTGGTGAAGGACCCAGTCACTTGGAAACAATGGGGGGTTTAGATGTTCATCCTAGGGATGAGACTGAACTTAACTTTTCCAATGATCCACCTCTCGGGCTAGGTAACACAAGCCGAAGTGGTGAGGATAGTATGAAACTTTTAAATGAATTGATGGATACATGTACCAAGCTATCTACACAAATTCTTGATCTGCAAACACTAGCTGCTTCTCAAGATAGAGTAATCAAAGCTCAAGGAGGGGAAATCAAGGCTTTGAAGAGAAGGGTTAGGTATTTAGAAGGAATCAAAGGATCAAGAATTTCCAAACACAAGGTTAAATCTTCTGAAGCTTCAAAGGATGCTCCAAAACAGGGGGGAATGAAGGCAAAGTTTCAGGGGAGGTTAAAGAGGGTGAAAATGTTGGTGCAGAGAGTGAACCTATGGATTTTATAGTTGCTGAAAACCAAGGGAATCAAGTGGTGATTGATAGCTATGTGGCCAAGGTTACAAAACTACCATCTTGAGAAGCAGCTTTTATGGTTCACCCACCTAGCATAGTTCCACACTGGTTTTTGATAGTAAAAACAATTTTCTTGTAAATGTTCAAAACTACCACAATGATGACAAGCCTTATTGATCATCTCAAAGTCACTTCCTAACCTTTGAGATATCATACCATTCCAACTCCTCTGATTACCTCTAGGCCTGTTTGTGTTTTCCCTAGGTTGCTCGGTGTATTTAACAATTTTCTTAGTCACCTTATTACCGAAACTAGGTTTGACAAATTTAATCTGTTCAACTCTAGGTTTGACTGTTACACTATCAACCTTAGGTTTAGTCTTTTCCTGATCCTCATCATCATCAGACACCCAATCCTCAATAATAGGTGCATCAGAATACTTCTTTTCAGCCTTAGGTTTTTCCTCATTAGACTCACTACTTTCTCCTAAAGGCTTAACATTAGACTCACCTAAACAAGATAATTCAGGAATAAGGGGTACATACTTTCCAGTTATTGATGGAAGAACTTCATTATAACCTATTCCACTACCTCTCCTCATTAACTGACACTCAATTGTCTTATTAACACTTTCAGATGCAAACTCAAGCTTATTAACCTTAACCTGATGTTTTTCTAATTCCTGATAAGCTGCATCTTTCTGTTTTTCAGCCTCTTCTAACTTTTTAGTAAGCCCATTAACTTCATGTTCTTTAACAAAAAGCTTACCCTCAAGAACATTCACTTTTTCTACATATTCTAACTCATTTTGTTTGAAAAAGTCAAGTCTTTCCTCAACGGATTTTAGACCTACTTTATTGCCTAAATTTTTTCTAATTTTAACATTTTAACCTCTTCCATTAGATTTTCATTCCTAGCCTTAAGTTCTTCAATGGTATCTAAACATGATTTAAATGAACAACTAGAATCATTTGATACATCAGAATCAGAACTTGATGAAGAAGAGTAGGCCATAAGTGCAAAGTTAGGTCCTTCAGTTTCTTGATCACTCCAATCATATCCACCAAGACCATCACATTGAGACACCAGTCTTGTAATCTTGGCTTCTTGGAGCCCTACATTCTCTTGCAAAGTGACCCTTCATATGGCAGTTGTAGCATTCAATCTTGGATTTATCAAAACCTAAGTTATCCTGCCCATTAACCTTGAGGTTCCTTCCAGTCTTTTTCAGAAATCTTCTTGCTCTCATGGTCAACATTGCCATCTGTCACTTCAAATCCATCTTTTCAAGATCATCTGGATAGATCTGTTCCAAATCTTCATGCATAATCTGAGGACTAGTAGACTGACCTGCCAAAAAAGCATAGATAACAGCATAACTCAAGTTATCAAGGGTTGAAGATCTAGCAACATTAACTTGTGTACCAGCAGTACTAATTCCATGAGCAGTATTAGCTGCTTCATTAGTACTACTAGTACTGTTATTGGAGGAGGACAAAAAAGCTAAGTTTTGTGTGCTTGTTGATAAGCTTGATGATCCTTTAACTTCAGGTTCATAGACTTTAAGGTTGTTGTACAGATCATCCAAACTCATGGTATCAAGATCATCCTTGTTTCTCCATACCATAGTGTGTGTATTCCACTCTGGTGACAAGCTTCTCAGAAACTTTTGATTGATATCTTCTTGAGAAATTGAGACTTCCACAAGTGCCAATTGACTGATGAGTTTCTAAAGTCTGTCAAAAGTTTGATCAAGATTTTCATAACTTGAAGCAGCAAAATTTTCATATTGTTGCTTCAAGAGGTTCTTCCTTATCTTTTTGGTAGCAACATTCCCTCAAAATCTTTTCTCAATAGCTTGTAGCAACTGTTTAGCATCCTTGGTATGATTGAGGGTTAGCTGATGGCCACTAGGAATCCCCATAATAAGAGTGCTTCTAGCCTTCACTTCCAGCCTTCTTTGTGCCTTGTCTTTAACAGTCTTGATAGGCGAAGTAATGTTAACACCCTCAGCAGAAGTTTTAATCTTAGGTAGTTGATTTCCATTCTCTATGACCTCCCACATAGAGTAATCAACCATCTGAATGTACTGCTCGATCCTCATTCTCCATAGCTCATTCTCTTCAGACTTGAGCATGGTCACATTTGATGCAGTAATCATGTGAGTAGATTCTGACTCCATATCTTCTTCGGTGAGATGAGATTAAACATGTTCTTCTTAATTCAGAGTCTCTAGATCACAAGCTCTGATACCACCTATTGATCCCAATTGAGCACTTGATCGATTTCCTTTAGCTTGTAAAGGTTAAGCTAATATTGAATAAATCCAATATAAATTGTTGGGAATTAAATATTCTGAAGTTTAAGTATCAGGAAATGCTCTCACGTGATTAAATCTGGTAGCAGTAAAGTTAAGTCTGGTGAGTACCTAGTTAAGTGTGCTGGTTGTCTGCTCGTTGAAGTTAAGTCTGGTGGTTGAAGTTAAGTCTGGTGGTTAAGTCTAGCGATTAATTCTGGTGAGTAACAAAATTAAGTCTGCTCTTCGAATGTTAAGTCTGCTTGTTGGAGATTTTAAGTCTGGTTGACTGGTTAGATAAGTGTACTAAAGTCAATTATACACGGTAGATAATATCTTACCCCAAGTGCTCAGTCTTTATCTTATATTCACAGAACAAGTTGTAAACATAGATACATGTTGTATCTTAGTTACTGATACACATAAGATAAGCTAGCAAGTTGTTCGACAAGACTAAACATTATTGTAAAGATCTTTCTTGAACTATAAAAGAAAGATCTTAGACTTGATAAAAGTGTGTTAAAAAGATAGTGCTTAATAAATATCTCTCAAGAACAAACACAAACAATATCACAAGTTATAGAAACATAAGATTCAAGGTTGTAACCCTAGTGATAAGAAAAGATCACTCGTATTATTATCTTAATAATATTGAATCGTTTGGTGTTTACATTGCATGTTCATTGTTCGTTACTAAAGCATTACTTTCCATTTCCATAATACAAATAACCTTCTAAGTGTGATTAAGTAGATTCCGCATACTTAATCATATTAACTCAATATATCACATACACAAAGTCACAAAGGTTTAACCACCTAACAGTGTATCGATTCCTCTCAATTGGTATCAGAGCAAGGCTGATATAGTTGATTTAGAAGAAGAAGCTTAAGAAATGGATGTTCAAGATACTGCTACAAATGTTGCTGCAAAGTTGCCCATGATCAAACATAATGAGTTTGAGTTGTGGAGGTTGAGAATTGAGCAATATTTTATGGTTCAAGATTATGCTCTTTGGGATATCATTTTGTATGGTGATTCTTTTACACTAGGTTATACAGATGTTATTGTTGAAGGCAAAACTGAAAGGAGAAGAAATACTGGACCAACTAACAGTGATGAAAGGATACAAAAGAGAAATGATCAAAAAGCAAGAAATTTGTTGCTTATGACCATTCCTGGTGAACAAATGCTATCCTTTAGCAAGTATCCTGATGCAAAAACTCTTTTTGAAGAGATTTGTGCATGGTTTGGTGGTAATGAAACTACCAAGAAAACACAGAAGACATTGCTGAAACAACAATTTGAAAACTTCAGTTCAAATAGCAATGAATCACTTGATAAGCTGTTCTCTAGATTACATAAGCTTGTCAGTCAGTTAGCTGTGTTGAGTGTTGAGATAGCGAAGGAAGATCTCAACATGAAGTTTTTGAGAAGTCTACCTGATGAGTTCCATACTCATGTGGTTGTCTGGATGAACAAGCCAGACATTGAAACCATGAAACTCAATGATTTGTACAACAACTTCAAAATTGTTGAACAAAGTCTAAAGAAGTCTGGAATCTATAGTACTAGTTCTGGGAATGTGGCACTCTTTTCATCTCCTAGTATTAGTAAGTCAGAAGAGGTAGATGAAGATGAAGGTGTTTCTAATACTATCTATGGTGGTCCTTCTACTAGTTCACAAAAGAATGCTGCTGGACTTGGAGATCTAGCATTCTATGTATTCATGTCTAGTCAAACTAGTGGTTCTCCTCTAACTCATGAAGATCTTGATCAGTTGGATGATAATGATTTGGAAGAGATGGACATCAAATGGCAGGTTGCTTTACTTAGCATGAGGGCTAAGAAGTTCTGGCAGAGAACTGGTAAGCAGATTACCATTGATGGTAATGAAACAGCTGGGTTTGATAAGAAGAAAGTAGAGGGTTTCAACTATCACAGGTTAGGACACTTTGCTAAAGAATGTAGAAACCCAAGGAAGCAGGATAATAGAAGCACATGGTATAGGCAAGAGAAGAAGAAGGAAGTCACAGTGGAAGAGCCAAGGGCTATGCTAGCCATAGATGGGGTTAACTATGATTGGAGCTTCATGGCTGATGAAGAGAAAGCACCAACAAATGCTGCACTGGTGACCACTGAGACTGCTCTAATGGCCTTTTCTGATTCAGAGGTAAATTCCATAATTAAATGTACTGAATCATGCTCTGCTCTTAAAGCATATGAAGATCTTAAAAAGGGATTTGATGATCAACTAGAACAGTTATATGATGCATTAGCTAATTTAGGCAATCATAAAAGAGGAATAGCTGTTCTTGAAAAACAACTTTTACATTTTCAAGGAAATGAATCTAAGTTTACTAATGACATGAATGCTCTAAAAAGAGGCATAGAGTTCAGAGATGAAATAATTTCTAGGCAAAATGAATCATTAGCTAAAGCTAAAAATAAAACTGAAAATGTTAAGATAACAGTAGATGCTTTAGCTCATGCCTCAGAGGGAATTAATAAGATTTGGGAAGCTCAAGTAATCAATAAAGCTAAGTCTGGTTTAGGATACAAATCTGTTCCTCCACCATACGGAGGTGTTCCTTCACCTCCAGGTATTGACCTAGCACACACAGGATTTGCTGAGTTTCAAGAACCAATAATGGAATATGGTTCTAAGTCTACTAAGAGTCCTAAGGTAGAGAAATAAGTGAGAGTTTATGTAAAACTTCACTTTCTAAGGACAAGGTGTCCTTTGTTAGGAAATCAGATGCTATAGTTGTTGAGGATTGTACAACTGATAGTGATGAAGATGAACAGGTTATGTCTAAACCTGAAAAAGTTAAGAAAGCAGGAACAAAGGTTCCTAAAGTGGTCAAAAAGGATACTGTTAGGCCTAAATCAAACATTAAACATGTTAGGCAATCAATTAAATATTTTGAACAATATAGAACTTGTAATACATGTGGTAGTTTTGACCATCTTGCTTCTTTCTGTAACAAATGGGTATCTGGGTATGAAAACAATAGGGTGAATTTCAAAAGGCAAACTCCTCAAACTCACTTTCACTCTAGTTCTAACTTTAACAGAACTAAACCCAAAACAGTTTCAGTTAAGTCTGGCTTAAAACAAGTTAATTCTGCTAGACCATTTCTGACTGTTTACCCAAAATCAACAGCTAAGGGTGCAAAAACATTTTACAAACATGCACCAAAAGTTGTTCAAAGGCCCATTCATTCAAAGGCAGTAGTCCAAAAACAAGTTTGGAAAATTAAGGGTTCAACTACTAAACAAGCAGTTAATTCTGCTAGGCAAGCAGTTAATTCTGCTAGCAAGTAGTTAATTCTGCTGCTAAGGGAAACAGGGCAAATACTGTTAAGGCCTCAGCATGTTGGGTTTGGAATTCAACTAAACCCAATGTTGCATCAACTATTCTCAAAAGATTAAATTACATTGATGCAAGAGGCAGATCCAAGTCAGTAATGGCTTGGGTCCCCAAAAGAAACTAATACTTCTCATTTCTGTGCAGGAACATTCAATTGATAAACAAGAGGATCAAGGATACTCAGATAGTGGATGTTCAAGGCACATGACAGACAAAAAGTCCTATCTTTCAGATTTTCAAACATTAGATGGTGGCTATGTTACCTTTGGAGGAGGTGTTGTTGGCAAAATTTCCGGTAAAGGTACCATTAAAACTGGAAATTTAGATTTTGAAGATGTGTACTATGTACAAGAGTTAAATTATAATCTTTTTAGTGTCTCATAAATGTGTGATAAAAAGAACAAAGTTCTTTTCTGTGACACTGAATGTCTTGTGCTTTCTCCTGATTTTAAGATGCCTGATAAAAGTCAAGTACTTCTTAAAATTCCTAGAAAGGGCAATACGTACAGTGTTGACATAAAGAACATTATTCCCAAAAAGTATTTAACTTGTCTTGTTGCAAAGGCCACATTGGATGAATCAATGAAATGGCATAGAAGGCTTGGTCATATTAATTTCAAAACCATAAATAAAATTGTTAAGAATGGTTTGGTAAGAGGTTTACCTCACAAAAGATTTGAAAATGATCAAACATGCATTGCTTGTCTTAAAGGAAAACAACACAAAGCCACTTGTAAGCCCAAGATTTTTAACTCTATCAATCAATCATTGTTTATGCTGCATATGGACTTATTTGGACCCGTTTCAGTAAGTAGCATCATGCATACGAGATATTGTCTTGTTATATTTGATGATTATAGCAGATTTACATGAGTTTTCTTTTTAGGTTCTAAGGATGAAACTTCTAGCATTCTTAAGACATTCATTACACAGATAGAAAACCAAGTAGACAAGAAAGTGAAAGTCATTAGATGTGATAATGGGACAGAGTTTAAGAATAGAGTTATGGATGATTTTTGCAAAGAAAAAGGTATTAGGAGAGAATTTAGTGTTGCTAGAACTCCACAACAGAATGGTGTTGTTGAGAGAAAGAATAGAACACTAATAGAAGCTGCTAGAACTATGTTAGCTGACTCTAAGTTACCTATAACTTTTTGGGCTGAAGCAGTCAACACTGCTTGCTATGTTCAAAATAGAGTTTTAGTTGTACAGCCTCACAATAAGACATCATATGAACTTTTTAGAGGTAGAACTCCTGCAATAGGATTTCTTAGACCTTTTGGATGTCATGTAACAATTCTGAATACCTTAGACCATTTAGGAAAATTCGATGGTAAAGCAGATGAAGGATTCTTTGTTGGATATTCTCTTAATAGCAAAGCATTTAGAGTATACAACACAAGAACTAGGATTACAGAGGAAAACCTACATGTGGAGTTTTTGGAGAATAAATCCAATGTAGAAGGTCAAGGACCAAAATGGCTATTTGATCTTGAGACACTAACCAAATCAATGAATTATGTGCCTGTTGTTGCAGAAACTAATGATTTTTCAGGTTCACAAGCAATAGATGTGGCAAGGTTAGAAAAGGAGACAAATCAAGATCATGTATGGATGCCAATATGGTCAAGTACAAGTGTGGAATCAACTTCAACAATTGGTGAATCTTCTTCTGGTAAAGCTAAAGAAGATGTTGAAGATAAAAGCAAAGAAGATGGAACAAAGGAACAAGAAAATAGTTCTGCTATCAATAATGCTGCTGAAACAGACTTAACTAAAGAAACAGACTTAATTGAAGAAACATACTTAACTGAAGAAGCAAAATTAACAAAGGAAATAGAATTAACAGAAGATGAGGTGGATTTGAGCAATCTCCCACCAAACTATCATGTTCCACTTACACCACACACCAGGATTCACAAAGTCCACTCCCTAGAAAATGTGATAGGAGATGTACAATCAGGGGTGAAGACAAGGCAACAACTGATGTCTTCAGATCAACAAGGGCTTCTTGATGCCCTTCATGCTTCAAAGCAGCATGAGTTTTCAAACTCTTGCTTGTTTGTATGTTTTCTCTCACAAGCTGAACCAAAAACATTCTGAAAGGCTTAGATAATTCAAGCTGGGTAGAAGCTATGCAAGAAGAGCTTCTTCAGTTCAAGATTCAGAAAGTTTGGGTGCTAGTTGATTTACCTAAGGATGAAAAGGTAATCGGCACTAGATGGGTTTTTAAGAATAAAAGGGATGAAAGGGGAATAGTGATTAGGAATAAGGCTAGATTAGTAGCCCAAGGGTACACACAACAAGAAGGTATAGACTATGATGAGGTTTTTGCTCTAGTAGCAAGACTTGAGGCAATTAGGCTTTTCTTAGCTTATGCTTCATTTTTAGGATTCACAGTTTATCAAATGGATGTCAAGAGTGCATTTCTATATGGTACTATTGAAGAAGAGGTGTATGTCTCACAACCTCCAGGGTTCATTGATCCTGACCATCCAGATAAAGTGTACAGAGTTGTAAAAGCTGTATATGGCCTGCATCAGGCACTAAGAGCTTGGTATGAAACACTAGCTTCCTATTTAGAAGAGAATGGATTTCAAAGAGGAAAGATTGATCAGACACTTTTCATCAAACAGCAGAAGAAGGATCTGTTGCAAATTAAACTTAAGTAGTTAGTACGGTTGAAGAATACAAGAACAGTTAGGACTGCTGATGGAAGAACAGTTAGGACTGCTGATGGAAGAACAGTTAGGACTGCTTAAGAGATCAAGTTGAAACCGTGTGAAGATAAATATAGAAAAGATATGGTATATATCTTATTTGTATAGAGTGATTCGGTTAGATGTTTTACTTGTATAGTGTGACATTTCGTAATTTCATGTCACTAATTTTTCTATTTTAACTACCTAACTATTTTATTTTTATTATTTTTTTTATAATTAACTTCGTCGGAAGTTATCCGCGTACGACATAACACGTTCAATTATTCAACCGACACTAGACCATGTCCAGTCTACACTTTTTATACACTTTTGGTTCCTTACAATTCTATTTTAAAAAGTCACTTTTCACTTTTTCCATTTTTACGTAAACCTTACACTTTTTACGTCTTACGCTATTTAAACCTTCGTTTTTTGGGTTTTAATTATATTTATACTCTCCGATAAATTCACCACTCATCTAAATTACTAAAATACATTATGATAACAAGTTTTAATATTTTTGGAAGTTTTTATATTTTTACACTACCCGGTATTGCGTTACGTGTCTTAAAAACCCTACGTTTGAGTACCGGGAGCAACCTACACTACACAATACCTATTATAACTAAACTAACAATAAAAATCTGCATTCTATGCTTGGTCTCTTGTTATTCACGCCTAACATCATCACACCACCCCAACACATACCCAATATTTAGACAAGTGTCCCCTTTAACCTTCCAAAGTTGCATATCTTCCCAATGTCTCACCAAACTACCATTTGTACATGAAAAAATAATAAAAATTCTGCACTCTTTCCCTCTTGTTGCTGCCGTGATTATCCAACAACAAACACACCATTTTTGGTGTTAATTCTATGGAAGTTGATGCAAGAATGAAGGCCCTTTGGTGCTAGGTTGCTTCTTGTTTCTTTTTCCTCTTCAGGACTTGTTTCAAAGGTGTTTTTAAAAGACTTTCAAGATGACTCCATGGCTGTGATTTCAAGGTTTCAAGATGTTTTAAAGTATTCTTGGTGGTCTTGGAAGCTAGGGTTATCTCCTTTGGTGTTCTTAGTTTCTTGGGTTTCCTTGGTTTTTCTTGTTGTCATCTTGTTCTTCATCTTTTGTAAGGAACCAACACTCACATTTTCTTTTGTTTCTCTACTGTATTTTCATGTAATTTATTTATTTTGTATGTTATATAAGTTCTTGATGCTTGAATATGCTTGGTACATACTAAAAATTACAAGAAAACACTAAAGGACTAGACATGCAAACTGTGATTCTGAATCAGGGGCAAAGATGGAATAAACTGTACTAATCAGTAAACATTGGTCATAAAATAAAAATATGGGGTTTTAGATCTATGTCTTGCGGTCGTTTTGACGGGAATTTCATTGAATAACTCATTACAATGATTAAAATAGAAATATTTTGGTGAAACATGTTACATCCTGAGTAACATATTTGAAACGTATAAAAGTCATTTTTTTTGTGAATAACCCACTATTACTCAAAGAATAAAAGTTTTAGATAACATCTTAACTTAAACGTGGCCACAAGAATGAGGTTAATTGGACTTGTAGAACTCTAGATATCGCACTTTTCGAGGGACTGTTGTAATATTAGAAACTTCTGAAGTGAATAATATGGGTAAATGGGTAACTTTGCTACTGTATTGTAATTTTTGACTTAGTGGGACCCACAAAACTTGTTAGTACAGATGAATACCTTTCTGGGGATATAAAGAACTTAATTTTTCGACTTACGGTTTGCAAGTAACGGATTTTTGAAAGTGAACAAGTTATTAAAATTTCCATCAGCATTAGGATAAAAGTATAAAAATGTTTACACTTTATAAAAATTGGACCTTTAAGTATATTGTTGAACCATTTAATATAATTTGAACCTTTAGACTTAATTTGAACTTTTTGACTAAAATTGAACCCTTTGACTAAAGTGAACCCTTAGACTTAAATTGGACCCTTAATACTTATTTTGGACTTAAGGATAAAAATAGACATAAAACTTGAAATATTGTAAGAAAACATTTTATATTTGTAAATCATTTTTAAATGCCAAATTAAATCTTGATACTTATTTGAACTTTATGTAACAAGCATAATTGAGATGTAACTTATATAACATATAGTAATGATTGTATCATTATTCTTAGAAGCTAAGACACGCGTATATATTCTAGGTTGCTCGTAAGATTCTTGCGGTTTATTCTTCGCTACTTCACTTTGATCGTTCATTTTTCTATCGGTGAGTTCATAGCCCCACTTTAATTCTTAAACTGTTTATAAACCCATTTGGGGGGATACATGCTAGTTTTTAAAACTGAATACAAGTAGCTTTTGGTATGCTGGACCCAATTACATGATTATAGTTTTTGAGTAGCCTTGCCATTAAAAGTCCCTAACATCATGAACCGTTAATTCCGTGGGAAACGCTAATATTATGAATATGCATATTTGGTTTGACAAGCCTGTCCGGATGAGTCGCGCTCATATTCAACGGGTAGCATAATATTGAGAGATTTAGGTAAATTGGCAAACTTACCTCCTTAGGGCATATTAAATTAAGTCAAGGTGCGGTTTCATGAACTCGATGCTATAATCATATCTGATTACCCGACTTGTATTTGTTACATGTCAATTTATGAACAATACTTGTATTCAACTTATTATTTATTAAACTCTATGGATTCACTCAACCTTTGTGTTGACTTTTTAGCATGTTTATCTCAGGTTCGCAAAGTGTTAAATGCTTGGATGGGCGTGCAAGGACATGGATGGATGGACACGTGTTATTTCACATTCGATGGAACTCAAAAACTTTTATTGTGTCTAAATTATGACCCTTTTGGACTCTTGTCCTGTTTTAAAACTTTTGGGACTAAATTCGTTAAACTCTGATTATATCAAATGAGAACTTTGTTTAAAAATATCTTTAAATTATTTTGATGTGTTCTATGATTACAACTTCGATCCACAAATAACACCCAATTAAGTCTTCCGCTGTAAACCAAGTCTTCCGCTGTAAAACATGATTTTTGGGGGTGTTATATATAGGACTCTTTGCATTATAAAAAGAGATCCTTAGTTAGGGTTTGATAGATATCGAATACATCTAATACCGAACATAGATATCCCTTCATACGAATTATCAAGTGTTCTTCACGTTCATATTATAATCGTTTGATATATTGAAGTGATAGTTTGGTTGATATCGTTTGTGTTCTTATTGTCTTACTCAATCAATCACCAAACACAAAATATCTTCTAAGTACTTGGTAGTAAATTCCGCGTGCTATCAAGTATATACTCAAAGTATCTCCAACACAACGTGTGTGTTTAGATCCGGTCAAGTGGTATCAGAGCCAGGTTTCTGATACTTTGAGTTTAGAAGAACCAGAAGTATTTACTCACTAGCAACCAAGAAGATGGACATGGAGACACCTCAAACCTCAATCCTTGCTAAACTCCCCATGCTGAAACAGAATGAATACGATTTATGGCGGCTCAGAATAGAGCAATATTTCATGGTGCAAGACTATGCATTATGGGATATTATTATCAATGGTGATTCCTTCAAACCAATTGCTGTTGAAGAAACACGTGCTGATGGTTCCAAGATCACAAAGCTTAACACTGAGCCAGTTACAAACGAGGAGAGAATAAAAAAGAAGAATGATCAGAAGGCTAGGAATTTGTTACTAATGGCAATTCCTAATGATCAAGTGCTGAACTTTAGCCATTACGAGTCACCTAAAACTCTTTTTGAAGCAGTGGTGGAAAGATTTGGTGGCAATGAAGCTACCAAGAAGGCACAGAAAACCCTACTTTAGCAAAGTTATGAGAACTTCACTGCATCAAGCAATGAAACTTTGGATCATATCTTTAATAGGCTTCAGAAGATCATCAGTCAACTTACTGTGTTGAAGATTGTGATACCTCAAGAAGATCTCAACATGAAGTTTCTAAATAGTTTACCTGCTGAATGGAACACTTATGTTGTGGTTTGGAGCAATAAACCAGAGCTGGAGAAAATGACAATGAATGAGCTTTACAACAATCTTAAGATTGTTGAGCAGAAGGTCAAGAAGAGTGGTAGCACCAGTTCCAGTTCAGGGAATATGGCTTTTGTATCTTCTTCAAACAATTCGAATCATGAAGATAAAGAAGCAGTTGGTACTGCTATACCAACAGTTAGCACTTCTAGTGTAGAAACTAGTACTGCTGGATTGACTGAATAGACCATATATGCATTTGTGTCATAATAGTCTGGTGGGTCTAAGATCTTTAATGAAGATCTTCTTCAAATTGCTGAAGATGATTTGGAAGCTATGGATTTAAAGTGGCAGTTGGCTTTGATAAGCATCAGGGCTAAGAAGTATTAGCAAAGGACTGGGAATAAGATTACCTTCAATGGAAGAGATGTTGCTGGGTATGATAAGTCTAAGGTGGAATGCTTTAATTGTCACAAGATGGGGCACTTTGCCAGGGAATGTAGAGGTCCAAGACAACAAAGCAACCAGGGTCAAGGGTTTAAGAATCAGCAAGGGTCAAGGAGAACAGTTAATGTTGAAGAGCCTTCTTCCAAGGCTATGTGGTAGCTGTAGATGGAGCTGGATTTGATTGGAGCTTCATGGAGGAAGAAGAGGAACCAGCTAACTTGGGTTTGATGGCTTTCTCAGACACTGAGGTATATATACCTGAAAAATGTTCAAACTCTTGTCGTGCTTTAAAAGATTATGAAAATGTTAAGAAACAGTATGATGATCTTAGAGTAGAATATAATCAAGTAAGTTTTAGTCTGTCAAATCATAAAAGAGGATTAGCTGTTTTGGAAGAACAAATTGTGTTTTATAAATAGAATGAGTCAAACTTTTCTGATGAGATAGGTATTTTAAAGAGGGAATTGCAAATAAAAGATAATAAAATGAGTGGACTTGTATATGAACTAGAGAAGCTTAAAAAGGAAAAAGAAAACATTCAGTTAAGTGTAGACACTCTTGAATATACTTCAAACGGAGTTAAAAAGATTGTAGAGAGTCAAATACTTAACAAAGCTAAATCTGGTTTAGGTTATAAGTCAGTTGCACCCCCTTTTAGAGGAATGTTTGCTCCACCAGGAATTAATTTAGCTCATACTGGTTTGGAAGAGTTTAAGGATATGGATTTTCCTGGATATGGTGTTAAGGTTAGTGAAAATCCTGTCAAATTTGTTAAGGCAGAAGATTCTTTTGTGAGTGCTAGTGATAAATCTCTTTCTGAGGAAAAGATGTCCTCTGATAGGAACTCAGATGCACCAACTATTGAGGAGTGAACATCTGATGATGAGAATGTAGAGGTTAAGGATAAACCTAATGTTGTTAAGGTAGAAGTTAAAAATGCTCCTAAAGTGGTTAAGACTGAAAACATAAAACCAGTTAGGAAAAATGTTAGATATGCTGAGATGTATAGGACTAAGAACAGATCATCAAGTTTTGAGAGTAGTCATAGGAACTGGAATCACTCAAAATCTAAGAAATTGGATGATAAGTTTGCTATGATTAGAAAAGTATGTTTTGTTTGTGGAAGTTTTAATCATGTGGCTGCTTATTGTGATTCTAACCCATGGAAAAAGAGAGTTTCTGGGAATGCAAGGGTGAACAGGAATAACAATGCTAGGGTAACTCAAAATAGTCCAACTAGATTGACAAACCCTAATGCAAATCATAAGATGTCACCTAAAGCTGTTATGTTAAAGACTGGCATCAAAACAGTTTCAACTGCTAGTCAAAATAAGTGGTTTAATAACAAGCAAACTGTTTCTAGTGCAAAACAATTTTCAAATCATGCACAAACAGTTAAAAGGCACTTTTATCAGAAAACAGCAATGACTAATCAGAAGTGGGTGCCTAAGATTAAACAAGCAGTTCCAACTGCTAGACCAGCAAATCCTACTGCTAGGCACTTGAATGTTAAGGGAAAAAGGGGCAATGCTGTCAAGGCCTCAGCACATTGGGTTAAAAATTCTACCAAACCCAATGGTGCATCAAAGACCTCAAACAAGTTTTCTCATCTTGATGCACAAGGCAGATCCAAACCAGTGATGGTTTGGATCCCCAAAAGAAACTAACACCTTTATTTTGTGTGCAGGAACATCCCTCAAATGGCAAAGAAGATAGAGGATATTCAGACAGTGGATGTTCAAGGCACATGACAGGCAACATGTCATATCTTTCAGACTTTATTGCTCTGGATGGAGGACTAGTTGTCTTTGGTGGTGGTGTTGGAGGAAGGATTACTGGTAAAGGGGTAATTAAAACTGGTAACCTTGATTTTGAAAATGTGTATTATGTACTAGAACTTAAGTACAATCTTTTCAATGTATCACAAATTTGTGATAAACAGAACAAAGTTTTATTTACTGATACTGATTGTCTTATACTTTCTCCTGATTTCAAGCTACCTGATGAAAGTCAAGTATTGCTTAAAATCCCTAGAAAGGATAATACATACAGTGTTGAGATGAATAAACTAGTTCCTAAGGTTGGACTTACTTGTCTTGTTGCAAAAGCCACATTGGAAGAATCAATGTTGTGGCACAGGAGGCTTGGTCATATTAATTTTAAAACCATTAGCAATATTGCTAAAAATGGGTTGGTAAGAGGTTTACCAAACAAAACTTTTCTAAATGACCAAACTTGTGTTTCTTGCCTTAAGGGTAAGCAACACAGAGCCTCATGTAAGCCAAAGCCCAGAACTCTATTTCTCAAGCTTTATATATGTTGCATATGGACTTGTTTGGTCCTAACTCTGTGAATAGCTTGAACTTTAAGAGATACTGCCTTGTTGTCACTGATGATTATAGTAGGTTTTCTTGGGTATTCTTTATGAAAACTAAGGATGAGACAAGTGACATCCTTAAGACCTTTATTGTTGAAGTAGAAAACCTAGTTGACAAGAAAGTTAAAATAATCAGATGTGACAATGGGACTGAATTTAAGAATAGGGTGATGGATGATTTTTGCAGAGAAAAAGGTATTAAGAGGGAGTTTAGTGTAGCTAGAACCCCACAGCAAAATGGTGTAGCTGAGAGAAAGAATAGGACTCTTATAGAGGCTGCTAGAACAATGTTAGCTGACTCTAAGCTACCAGTTTCATTTTGGGCTGAAGCAGTTAGCACTGCTTGTTATGTGTTGAATAGGGTTTTAGTTGTGCAACCTCACAATAAGACTGCTTATGAGCTTCTTAGAGGTAGAACCCCTGCTTTAAGCTTCATGAGACCTTTTGGTTTTCATGTTACTATCCTTAATACCAAAGACCAACTAGGAAAGTTTGATGGGAAATCTAAGGAAGGTTTCTTTGTTGGTTATTCTCTGCACAGTAAGGCTTTTAGGGTGTACAATACAAGCACCAAGCATGTAGAAGAAAATCTGCACATAAAATTTTTGGAGAATAAACCAAATGTTGCAGGTGTAGGTCCAGATTGGATCTTTGATATTGACAGTCTTTCAGATCCCATGAATTATGTGCCTGTTACAGGTACAAATACTAACCATGATGCAGGTTCAGAGGAGGAAGATGATGACTTCATTTTCATACTAGTCATGGAAGAAAGTCCTGTGAATGAGTCTTCTACAAAGAAAGATGATATTCCTTCATCAAGTGGTGTAGACAAAGAGAAAGATGCTGATGAAACAAGTGGTCAGAATGGTAAAGAAGCTGAAAATCCAACGAGCAGTACCAATGGAGTTAGTACTGCTCAGCCACCAGTTACAACTACTGAGCAAAATAATGATGCTGCTGGACGAAGTCAACCTCATCTTGATTCACCAGTAGATACTGCTTCTCAAGTTGATGAGTTTGATTTCTTTGGAGATGGTCTGCAAAACATGCCTACCAGCTATGCAGCTCCTTCTACTCCCCATACTATTGTACATAGGAATCATCCACTTACCAATATCATAGGAGATGTACAATCTGGAGTCAAGACCAGAAGGCAAATTCAAGACCCAGATCATCATGGATTTCTCAGTGTGGTTTATGAGGAGAAACATCATGAAGATGAGCATGAGTGTATGTTTGTATGTTTTCTATCTCAGGTTGAACCCAAGAATGTGTTAAAGGCTTTAGAATCATCAAGTTGGGTTGAAGCTATGCAAGAAGAGCTACTTCAATTCAAAATTCAGAATGTATGGGTTCTGGTTGATCTACCAAAGGTATTGGGAGTGATTGGTACAAAGTGGGTATTCAGGAACAAGAAGGATGAGAGGGGCATTGTGATAAAGAACAAAGCAAGATTGGTTGCTCAAGGCTATACTCAGGAAGAGGGTATAGATTATGAGGAAGTTTTTGCTCCAGTTGCCAGGATTGAAGCAATAAGATTATTTCTTGCTTATGCTTCATTTATGGGGTTTATGGTCTATCAAATGGATGTGAAAAGTGCCCTTCTGTATGGTACTATTGATGAAGAGGTTTATGTTTCACAACCTCCAGGTTTTATAGACCAAGAGCATCCTGACAAGGTTTATAAGGTGGTGAAAGCTCTATATGGATTGCATCAGGCTCCAAGAGCTTGGTATGAAACGCTTGCTAAATATCTTCTGAAGAATGGGTTTCATAGAGGGAAAATTGATCAAACTCTTTTTATTAAAAAGGACAAAGGTGATATTCTACTGGTACAAGTCTATGTAGATGACATCATTTTTGGTTCTACAAAGAAACAGATGTGCAAGGAGTTTGAAAAGCTGATGAAAGACCAATTTCAGATGAGTTTTATGGGAGAGCTTACCTTCTTTCTAGGTCTTCAAGTACAGCAAAAGTCAGATGGTATATTTATCTCTCAGGATAAATATGTTGGTGAAATATTAAGGAAATTTCAATTCACAGATGCCAAGGTTGCTAGCACACCAATTGACAAGGAGACATATTTGTTATTAAAGGATCACAGTGGTGAAGATGTGGATGTGCACATGTATAGATCTATGATTGGGTCTCTGATGTACCTTACATCATCTAGGCCTGACATTATGTTTGCTGTTTGTGCCTGTGCAAGATTCCAAGTAAATCCTAAGGTGTCTCATCTCACAGTAGTAAAAAGAATCTTCAGATACCTTAAGGGTCAGCCTAACTTGGGGCTATGGTATCCTAAAGAGTCTGCATTTGATCTTGTTGCATTCTCTGATTCTGATTATGCTGGTGCTAGCATGGATAGAAAGTCTACAACAGGTGGTTGTCAGTTCTTAGGTTGAAGATTAATCTCTTGGCAGTGTAAGAAGCAGACTATGGTGGCCACATCTACTACTGAAGCAGAATATGTGGCAGCTGCAAGTTGTTGTGCTCAAGTACTATGGATTCAAAACTAGATGCTTGATTATGGGTACAATTTCTTAAACACAATTATACATATAGACAATAACAGTACAATGTGTGTTATTAAGAATCCAGTTCAACATTCAAAAACTAAACATATTGAAATTAGACATCATTTTATAAGAGACTGTGCTGAAAAGAAGTTAATACAAGTTGTTAAAATACACACTGATGACAACTTTGCTGATCTCTTAACAAAAGGTTTTGATGTAAGCAGATTTCAGTACTTGGTGACAGGTATTGGAATGCTTAATCCTTCAAAAGATTAATGTCTAAATGTTTTTGGTCTTTGTACTGTTAGTTGTGCTATTTGTATAGTTGAGACTGCTTGAAAATTTTTATTACTGCTTGTGAATTTGTTAGTCAATTGTGATAACTGTTAAAAGAGAATATTGTGTATTGTGTTTTCTTTGGTTTTGGACTAACATTTCAGGTTAAGAAAAGCTTTTTGCTTTGGATTGTGCTTTGAACAGTATGGTGGTTTGGATTATCAAGTGTGAATGCTAGTCACACAACAAATGGTAATTGATTCACCATGTCTAATCAACATAAGAATCAACTAGTCCAGATCAAACGGTTTCTGGTAAAGACTACTCAAATCCGTTTATGGTTGACAGTTTACTAAAAACTGGTTGGTTATCAACTCACCAAATCTAAGTGTGAAGAGTTGGCTGGTCCATAGCAAACGGCTATTGGTAAAGGCAAGTCAAATCCGTTCATAGCTGATAGTTTGCTAAAAACTATAAGTGGACAAAACTGTTTTCGAATCCACATTAAACTTAAAATTTGATTTTATCTCTGAAAAACTTTTTGCTAACAGTTAGTACTGCTGGGGTTAACAGTTTGAACTGCTGGCTTCACCAGTTTGTACTGATTGTTCAAAACTTAGTTCCTACTGAGTTTATGCTCTGTGATACACCTCTCTCAGAAGGTAATACATCTGGAAGTGTTGAGAGCAGTTTGAAACTAAACAACTGAATTGATGGTAACTTGTACAAATGGTCATATTGGATGTTGGGCTTGGATAACATATGTTCTAGTTCATCTGATGGTGAGGATTCTTCCAAACAGGGGAGGATTAAAGTTTGTTCTAGTTGCTGTTAAAGATGATTGATGATTATGAAATTCAGGGGAGGAATTAAGAGAGATGAATTATAAAGAAGTGCATTAAGTCTATTCATTACAGAGGTGTTCATTACATAAGAGCTTCACATAAGAAAAACCAACAAAACCAACCAACTCCTAACATCATTAACTACCAACACACAAACCTAAACAAATCTAACACATAACCACTACTCAAGCTTTCCTTTTCCTTTTCCTTGGATATCCGGCATGGTTTTGCTGCGGGCTCCTCTGCTACCCATGACGTCAGACACCTTCTTGCAAGGGAGTGCCAGCACAACTGTTCTTGGTTTTGGAACTTGCTTCTTCTCAGGAACAGGGATTCTCTTCATTGATGATGCGGCTTTTTCAAGTTCTTTTGTTAATAAGACTGATAGCTTTTGAAGATCATCATCATCAGATGAGTCAGAAGAGGAGGATGAATCATACACATATGGTGGAAGTTCATCTGTTAAAGGTTCTTCAGACGAGGTTATTTCAGCCTTTTTCTTTGAAAGATTGTTTCTTGAAGTTGAAGAATAGTTTGGTGGAAAATAGTTTTTCCAACCTGAACTTCCAGAATCTGAAGAAGAGTCGGATGAAATCTCTATAATGTTTGGTGGAGAAGAATTCATAGTGATTGGAAAGTTAAAGATTTGTGTTGAAGATTTTGTGTGGATATGTGAGTTTTTATAGAGTTAATGAAGGATTAATGACATTAAATGCGGGGTTGATATGAGGAATTAACTCTTGGGTTGGTATAAGGAATTAATTTCTTGATGGAATTAAATTAATTTTGGTAATTTTTGAAGAGTTGACCAAAAGAGTATGATATGTGAAGAAAATTCCCAAGTGTTTCGTGATTAAAGTCAAGTGTTTGAAAGAATCCACCCCATCAACATAATCAGAAGTTTAATTTAAGAAACTTATTGATTTGCATTGAAATCATAAGTTTAGGAGAGGATTATTGGGAATTAAACTTAAGCAGTTAGTACGGTTGAAGAATACAAGAACAGTTAAGACTGCTGATGGAAGAACAGTTAGGACTGCTGATGGAAGAACAGTTAGGACTGCTTAAGAGATCAAGGTGAAACCGTGTGAAGATAAATATAGAAAAGATATGGTATATATCTTATATGTATAAAGTGATTTGGTTAGATGTTTTACTTGTATAGGACTCTTTGCATTATAAAAAGAGATCCTTAGTTAGGGTTTGATAGATATAGAATACATCTAATACCGAACATAGATATCCCTTCATACGAATTATCAAGTGTTCTTCACGTTCATATTATAATCGTTTGATATATTGAAGTGATAGTTTGGTTGATATCGTTTGTGTTCTTATTGTCTTACTCAATCAATCACCAAACACAAAATATCTTTTAAGTACTTGGTAGTAAATTCCGCGTGCTATCAAGTATATACTCAAAGTATCTCCAACACAACGTGTGTGTTTAGATCCGGTCAGGATCTTCTGTTAGTACAGGTGTATGTGGAAGATATTATCTTTGGATCTACAAGGAAGGAGATATGTTTGGAGTTTGAGAAGCTTATGCATAATAAGTTTCAGATGAGTTCCATGGGGGAACGTACATTCTTTTTGGGTTTGCAAGTTAAACAGTCATATGAAGGCATATTTATTAGCCAAGATAAATATGTTGTTGAGATACTTAGGAAGTTCAACCTTGCTAATTCAAAAATGGCAAGCACACCAATGGACTCTGAGAAGCTACTTCCAAAAGCTTTAGATGGAGACAATGTAGATGTACACACTTACAGATCTATGATAGGCTCTTTGATGTATCTTACATCATCAAGACCTGACATCATGTTCTCTGTTTGTGCTTGTGCAAGATTTCAAGTAACTCCAAAGGTTTCTCATTTAACAGCAGTTAAGAGGATTTTTAGATATCTCAAGGGTCAACCAAGGTTGGGTCTATGGTATTCAAGGGAATCACCTTTTGACTTGGTAGCATTTTCTGATAGTGATTATGCTGGTGCTAGCTTGGATAGAAAGTCAACAACTAGAGGATGTCAATTCCTTGGGTGTAGACTTATCTCATGGTAGTGTAAGAAGCAAACAATTGTGGCTACTTCAGCAACTAAAGCTGAATATGTAGCTGCTGCAAGTTGCTGTGCTCAAGTCCTATGGCTTCAAAACCAACTTCTTGACTATGGGTACAATTTTCTGAACACTGTCATTCATATTGATAATAGTAGTACAATTTGCATTATTAAAAATCAAGTACAACATTCTAAAACAAAACACATTGAAATTAGACATCACTTTATAAGAGACTGCAATGAGAAAAGATTAATTCAAGTTCTTAAAATTGCTTCAGAATACAACTTTGCAGATCTGCTAACAAAAGCTTTTGATGTTGGAAGGTTTCAGTACTTGGTAGCAAGTATTGGAATGCTTAATCTTTGAATTTGTCAATATAATGTGTTTTTGTATATAAATTTTTGTTTGTACAGCTAGCTTTGTCAGTTAATTCTGCTATTACAAAAGTTTGTGCTGTTTGTACAAATTTAAATTGTGTTATTCATACAGTTAGTTCTATGCTTATACTAATGCAAGACAAGTACTTTGTACATTGTTCTCTTGGTTTTAGACTAACTATTTCAGGTATGAACATTTGAGCACAAAGGAAATTTCAAGTGAAATGGAAGCAGCAGAGTGTGTTCTAGTTGTTGCCATAACAGGTTTATGATGGACTGAGTTTGAGAATTCTTAACAAAGGTTCACACCTAAGTTAATTAATTCTTTAAAACATCTTTCTTGAAACCTGGTTATCATATTTCACATTGAATTGATGATTTAGTTGATCAGATAGTAACTGATACAACTCACTTTCGATCATTTTATACTTTTAAGTATAATGAGCAAGTCTAAGGACATCTGATAGAAAGAACAGCTAGTGAAAGTGAATCTAACACTTGTGTTGGAGACATAATTACTATGAGCTGGAAACCCTGTCAAGAAAGCCTTTTGAATAGGTTTATCTTTACACAGGCAGTTATTTATAACTGAAAACATTGGTTCTCACACAACCAGAGGTTGCTTTAAACCAAAATCTTGATTAAGTGTCTGTTACACTCTTAATCCCTTCAAAATGGTTGATAGCAGTATGGTTTTTCATAATAAAATCAAGTACATACTGCTAAGGCAAAAGTTTCTTAAAAAGGATTTTCAATAGGACTCAGTAAAACCATCCATTGATGGATAATGAGTCAAATGCCCCATGAATCACCTCTCATAGGAGTTAACACACCTAGAAGTGATGAGGGCAGCAAATTAAACTCTTAAGGAATTGATGGCTTCATGTACAATATTGTATGATAACAAGTTCTAGTTGATAGATCAGATGATGGGGAGAGAAATATTTTGGTACATAGTGAGAGATCTTCCAAACAGGGGAGGAAATATTATTTTCAATCCAGGGGAGGAAACATCTCAGGGGAGGAAATAAAGCCCAAGGAAGATTAACCAATGAAAGGGAGGAAAAGACAAGAGCATATAAGATGATGACATGGAAGTTGAAAATGACAAGAAGAGAGCTGATTATGGAGTATTATATATATTCAGAAGGGATAAAGCATTCCAAAGGAGAAAGTTCTATCTAGGTCAAAGGAAGAGAGCTTTCAGTTTCAATTTCAGTTCACTACGTTTGTTCATCACTTGCAAAGGCATGCTGATAGATGATTTCACTTGTTGAAACAAGCATCCAAGATACACAGCACTATTGCCTCTTATAATACCTCCATCCAAGGAAATTGCACCATCTTTTAGGTCAATGTTTGAAGCCTGAAGATGTGTATTGATATTGTTGAAGTCAAAGATCAGAAAGCAGATGAGTTACTGAGTTAGATATTAACCTTTCAGAATAGAAGAAAGTTCAGTCCAAGGGTCTGACAATGAAGTGTTTGAAAGATCTTCACAATTCCTCATTTAATTCAGAAAACAAGTTGAAATGGATTCACATGTTTAGGGGAGGATTGTTGGGTATTAAATATTCTGAAGTTTAAGTATCGGGAAATACTCTCAAGTGATTAAATCTGGTAGCAGTAGAGTTAAGTCTGGTGAGTACCTAGTTAAGTCTGCTGGTTGTTTGCTGGTTAAGTCTGGTCGTTGAAGTTAAGTCTGGTGGTTAAGTCTAGCGATTAATTCTGGTGAGTAACAAAATTAAGTCTGCTCTTCGAATGTTAAGTCTGCTTGTTGGAGATTTTAAGTCTGGTTGACTGGTTAGATAAGTGTACTAAAGTCAATTATACACGGTAGATAATATCTTACCCCATGTGCTCAGTCTTTATCTTATATTCACAGAACAAGTTGTAAACATAGATACATGTTGTATCTTAGTTACTGACACACATAAGATAAGCTAGCAAGTTGTTCGACAAGACTTAACATTATTGTAAAGATCTTTCTTGAACTATAAAAGAAAGATCTTAGACTTGATAAAAGTGTGTTAAAAAGATAGTGCTTAATAAATATCTCTCAAGAACAAACTCAAACAATATCACAAGTTATAAAAACATAAGATTCAAGGTTGTAACCCTAGTGATAAGAAAAGATCACTCGTATTATTATCTTAATAATATTGAATCGTTTAGTGTTTACATTGCATGTTCATTGTTTGTTACTAAAGCTTTACTTTCCATTTCCATAATACAAATAACCTTCTAAGTGTGATTAAGTAGATTCCGCATACTTAATCATATTAACTCAATATATCACATACACAAAGTCACAAAGGTTTAACCACCTAACAGTGTATCGATTCCTCTCATAAATTATGTAGAAACTGTCTTTGATTTGCATTAAAGTTTATGAAGAATCTAAACTTTAATCTTAAGAAGAATTAAACAAAATAATCTCAAACAAATCACTTCAATATTATTAATAATAATATGAATACTCTTGAGTATTAGGGTTTACAACCTTGAAGTTTTCTAATGAATCGTACGTATTCTAGTATACATGTATCTACCTCTATGCCCTAGATCCTCCTTTTGTAGACTAAGGAGTCCTAGTCGGTTTACACATTCTTGTTATACAAGATAAATCTTAACAGAATCTTTTCTATAATTATCTAACCGACAATACATGTTTATCTCATAAGCAGTACGAACTATACACTCTAGCAGTCTTAACTCTAACTCTAGCAGTATAAAGTCTTTAGTAGTTGTAATGTTGAACTGGCAGTAGTAACAATTTGTACTAGCAGCAACAATGTATTTAAGCAAATTCCATCAGCAGTCTTACTAATAAAACAACAACAACTCTAAAACCCAACACGTATCAACCAGTGGAGCATGTATATTAATGTGATTTGATATTTGAAAATAATTATGTCATGCTCTAATAACTACTACATTCCCTAATAGATATTCACAAACCTGTAAATTATATAGCATATATCTCTACAACTTAAAACCCTAATTTCACGTTCGTTCATAATATACTTTTTCTCCAAACCCTAATTTTATTTTTCCCTTAATTCTCTCACACTAATCTTCTTTTTCTATGTGTAGGTTTGAGAATACTAGGTGTTCTTTAGAAGTAGCATGGTAAGTTTGCTCATCAGGTTTTTTTATGTTAATGTTATATGCAGAAGTTACTCAGAACTCTCTAGTGTAGTGGAGTTATACAACTCGACATGCCTGATCATCACACTTGAAGTGACCTCACGTGGAATTAATAAAGTTAGCACACGTAATTCTTATTTGAACTATTATTATTTTATGGTATGATGATTGATGGTGTTTTGTTGTTACCAGCAGGATTCCTAGAAAAAATGGCTTACGAAGAAACTCTAGTGGATATCAAGGAATCATAATACTATGTAATTTGTTTCTTCTTCTTTTTTATATGCTCATCTTTTGGTCTAAGGTCGTCCCTTTGTTTGCTTATATTATTTTTGCTACCAGCTAATCTCTGTGTTCATTCTTATACTGCAAAAAGGTACTGTTTTTTTTCTTTTGATTTTATGTTAAAAGTATTTTATTCGATATATATATTTTCTTATTCGGTAACAACTACTGTTTTGGTTTTCGTATTCAGGAGCACGTCGATCTTGGTATCAAGTAAGTTACTATTACGATTTCTTCACAATGAGTGGTCACTTCACAATACATTCGTATGTTATCTGTTAATTTGATTTATTAAAGCTTTTAGGCTCTTAGGCCCGTATTAAGTTAGTAAAGATGCAATAGTTTTCGATGATGTCAATGTAGTTTCTTTATCTCAGATATGTAGCCCATTAATAATTTAATATATAGCATTATAGATACATACATCAACTCCTGAACTAAGTCTATTACTGTATCCAATATCATGTTTTTTCATATATAAATTTACACACCGGTTTATATAATACAGGAACGTAGGAAATTATTATAGTGGGCATGTGCAGCAGCAGCAAAAACACAAGATCGTGATGTAAGTATATTATTAACCTACACATTCATCAAAAAATAAAGGACTTGGTTACGTTTGTTGTTATCTTTGCTTACATTGGCAACACCTTTGGTGTTCTTTACATGGTTGTCTTCCATAGCACCTTCAGTGTTTTTACATTGTTACAGCCTGTAGCCCTTTCTGTATTCACATAGTTAAGATGATGGCACTATTTTGTGGCTCAAAATTACATTCATTTTCTTATTACACGTCTGGTGTTTTGGATATGCAGAAGTTCCAGGTATAAGGAGTCGGTGTAAGGTTGATCAATGGTATCATTCTTAATGATGTTGAAATCAAGGTATGTGCTCTCCAAGATTTAATAAAATGGAATACAAACTTGCAATGAGTTACACCATATGCCTTTTGCAGTCTTTCAAGTAAATTTTGAGTGACATATCATGTAACCACCGGTAAATTTCACCTTTTATTAAATTCTAATACTTATCCATTTTCTACGTGTAATTTTTTTTTTTAGATTAAATGTTATCAGATTATTTGATCACAACAACCAACTGATGTGACGTAACTCATATTCATAATAAACGTGCTCACCAACACCAACATATCTTATGTTTATTTTAAATATCCTTAAGTGTCAAGCATAAAAGTTTTCAACTTTTATTTACCACTTTACGTTATTTCGTTAACGTACGACCATTAAACATTCAAACTAAACGTGTAACAACCCGACATCGGATCAGCGGAAACATACGGGTCGTGGGGTGTTACTGAGTAGTTATCACAATCACAAGGTACAAAGAACGGTTTTACTTAAACCATTTTAGAAGAAATTTCATAATTGAAAACATTCAATTTACATTATATAAAATAGTGCGGAAAATAAAGTTTCATAAAAGGATTTAAAGTGGTCCCAAATAGTTTCCTGAGTCTTCTATGACCATGCCATGCCCTTCGCCAAGCTCCTCCAAGAGTAAGATATGCAGCGGAAAAGATTTAACACCTGAGATAAAACATACTAAAATCAACACAAAGGGTGAGTGAATTCATAGGTTTAAAGTAAAGTAGTTGATCACAATATTTCAAGTTCAAAAGAAAGTGGGCTACGTTGTTATACGCCCAAAAGTTTAGATGTTACCACTGCACTAAGCTCATGACACACAAAGCGTTAACCAACACCAGTAACCCTGGCGTAAGTCGACAGTAACCGCGGATTTCATAATATAATAGTTGCCCCCAAAGCTAGGTATCTTGCCAAATACCTAGGTAACTCAAATATAGCACACCCGTGTTGCCTACCCGGTCAACATGGATGGGATGGTCAAATCCTATAGGCCTATAAACTATATTCGCGCTCACTCGCAAGTGATTAATGGTTCATGATCGAGGGACTTGCTTTTGGCAAGGGCGGTACTTAGTACTTATCAGATGTTTCGCAAAGTGGCTACCAGAAAAATATAAATGTTGTTCCAGTTCAAATAAAATTTCAGAAAGCAGAAAGCATAGTTTTAAGTTCAAATAATAGCTTTTAAACAATTGTAATCATAATAAAAATAACAGCATGTATCTCACCCCAAGTAGCTTATAAAACAGTTTAAGCAAGTAAGAAGTGGGGCTATGAACTCACCTCAGTCTGCAGCAATGCAAGATATCACAAATATCAAAACTGGCATCAAGTAGTAAAGGCACAATAATATCAAAAGTAGAGCACAACGGCATGAGATTGGCACAACCTAGTAAGTAACATGTTTCAGAAGGTAATCCTCAAGTAATTTGTGAAGTAGTGTTCGTTGAATACTCATATGTTGCTTTAAAAGAATAGTTTCAATGGCGATGACAAGTTGAAATAATTTGTAACTCGTATGGTTTTTGAAAAATATAGTTTTAGGACTAAATTGCATTAAAACGATAAAATTCGACGAAATACAATCAAACAATTAAAAAGGAATGAAGAAAAAGAAGTAAAATGTTCTCGGGTAGAAGTCGTAAAATGTACAATCAAACAGTAACTCACGCCAAAACGAATAGACTCAAGAATGAACAAATAAACGATATCGAAAGAATATAAGACTAAAGATAAGTTGATGAATATGTTGGATGTTTACCCCGTATCCCAAGAGTATAACTTGTATAAGTTTGACTAAAACCGATTTATATAATTTGTATAGGAATTGTTTAACAAGTTTATATGTTTATAAGGTTGAAAGGTTTTATAAATCATGACATAACACTTTCCGTTTATATTACGTTCCCGAATTATCGTGATTAATTGTAATCAAGTTTTATTATTAAGTTTTTATAAGTTTTATTCAAGTTTTAATCAAGTTCTTATACCGTTATCATTCGCGTAATTTATTAGATTCAGGTTATCGGATAATTTGTGTCCGTTCGGGTCCAAATATATTAAGCTCAATGAGTCTAATATATTCTTCCGTCCCTTGTATCAAATCATACAACAATCCTACACTAATATCGTAAATCCAATAACGGTTACAGACAATGTCCAAATAACTAATCTATTACAACAATTTTTACAATATAAATTGTAGAATCGTTTAAGCTCAAGGTTGTTTAGACCTCATACCTAGGAACATGACAATATAGGCGGAATATTCAAACGTAGAATCAATATTATCATAACAAGGTTTTACCAAGCTCTCTCCACATCTTCTCAATATTATTAAACATAATACGGTTACATCAATGATCTGTAACAGGGATTCTAAGATCCTTGAGATGACAAACAGCTAAAACCCTAGGCGTCCATTGTAGGAACTTGACGCCTAGACACACACACACCCCTTTAGACGTCTACATATTTGTGCACACCTAATAATATGTCCCATGTCCTCTTTATATACTAGAGGATTAGGGTTTACAAAAAAATCATAATACAATTAGGAAACTGCAACTTTCCTAATATTTATCTTTTAAATCTTCTATCTTTATAAGGAGATCTTCTAGAATCTTCAAAATCTTCCATCTTTTTGAACAATTCCAGCTTTGCGTTTAAGTCCTTTTGTTTCATTCTTTTATTTATTTTGTCTCATCAAATCAAGAATCCCAACATAAATTGAATTGGTGACAAAATCCCGTATACTCCAATAGCATCCAACGTCATCATCGATACATCAAAACAAAAACAAAAGATAAAAAGTAAGTTAGTAAGATGCCCGGTAAAATAATATGACATACAAAAATAATGTGACCTCATTTTATAATAAATCAAACACATCTCTATTGCCACTTTGGGCTTCGGCCCAAATTTAACAAAACGTGTCCTAATAGGGTTGTTGGGCTTGTAAGCCAATGGCTATGCATACACACACTTTAATAATTGTTGGGCTTATGAGCCCAATCCAAATCCAAACATAACTCTCAAACACAAACGTTATGCATCTTTTTGACACTCACAATGGTGCTACTACTTCGACTCGACACCGAAACCATGACTAGTTTTAGTTTTGACGAGGAATGCACTTTGACCTTAACACGACTAGTGCATCTCGACTTGAGACCACATGTAGCCTTGACCACAACGGCTCACACCATAAGGGTGTGTCTCGTTAGCTTGTTACGACACGAAAAAACTACCACAAGGTTTCCTTAACCTTGATAATGACTCAAATCATACACGGCCAAACTAAAAAATAAAACCGAGTCCCCACGACACTACTTGTGTCGTGGTACACATTACAAGCACACCCCAGGTGTGTCGCGTTTTATCACAATCAAACCACAAGGACCAAGCTTATGCTAGCATTTGCTTAGCACCTTATCATATGGAGTTCGATCGCGATTTCTTGGCCCGGGAAGTTTTGTTTCTCTTGGACTATTTATTTATTTATTTTCCCAATTTTACATGCTTTGAAGTTAATTTTCATTACATTTTGGAAAATGTTTAACTTAAGTGTGGGGGGAAGTAAATAGAAAAAACGAAACTACTTTTCAAATTTATAATTTTTGGGGCCAGTTAAAAATTTTGTATACTTGTTTGCCCTTGTGATCTAATTGTTTTCACGCTTTTAGGATAATATATTAGAATAACTAGATCAATCCACAGGTGAAATCTGTAATTTTGAAAAAATTGAGATGTGTCCTGATTAATATTGCAATCCATTCTGGGATCGATAACATTTGCTAGCACATATTATAGCCCTTTCCACTAATATATGAGGATTTGAGCCTGTTTCGTATATAGCATACATCTTTTATGCTTGGATCTATTGCTATGAGTGTGCCGGTGATTTTATTTATTCTAGAACTTGTACTTGTAAATCATTACCAGACCGCAGTAAGATCACATTCGTGTGATATAAGTGTATTCGTGTGATAAAGAGGCATCCTTAGGAATAACACCAAATGGCCATCCGTTTACAAAATAATTTTTGCTTACCACATCGGTTAGTTAACCTCGTATTTGGAACCCATTTGTTAGCGTTTATCTTTAGCGCTAGATACCCTTAGTTCACCCTCCAAACCAATCCTTTTCATTTGTGTTACATCCAAAAAAATAGAAAAATATTTTACACTTTAAACCTTAGCATAACCCTTAGTCGAAGTCTAAATGGTGGTTGCTAGTTGCTTGGAATGTTGGATTGTTTTTTATGATTGATAGTTAGCCACACTTTGCCAGTTGTGTGTGCCATTCCGACAAAGACGAAGGATTCATACTTCTTATTTGTATTTTTGTGGTGTATGCTTATACGAAGTGTGGGGGGGGGGAGATGTGTATGTATGAAGAAGGAAAAAAAAGTATTAAAAAAAAGGAAAAAAGAAGAAGATAAGTCTTCGCAACTATAAGGTGACAATTATAGCCAATGTGCTATATATGAAGATGAAGAAAGAAAGTTATGTGATATGTTGTTAGCCAATGAGCTAAATATGAGGAATATTATTATGGCAAATCGATGTATCGATATGGGAAAGTTCAAAGAAGAGGAAGTTGTTAACTATAATCATTTACGGGTTTGCGGTTTGTTCGGTAACTAGTAACAATGGGACTTAGACTTGACTTTATTTTTCTTTTAAAACCAATTTCATAAATACTCCCATGCCTTATCCCTACCTTTACCAAATTACTTTATTCGTTGTTAGCTTTCGAGCATCCGGATATAGTGATGGCTTTGTGAAAATATGTAGTGCATTAATATTTTAGTGACCATCCGGTTTTTGAATGATCGAATGACGCGCCAGCGATCTAGTGTGTATTTTGATGACCATCCGTTATGTGAATAGCGCGCCAGCAATCCAAGATATGCCCTAGTGACCATCAGTTGTTCGAGTAAATCAAGAATTCGCGCTAGCGATCTATATGTTATTGTATGAGATATTTAAACATAAGCCTGGTACAACCTCGAAGCCTGTACATTACAACCCGAATAAAAGACCTCTTTAGATGTTTACACTTGGCGCTTACGCCACGTCGGTGGAGTTTTGTTTCTTGTACAAGCCTATGGTAATAAACGGATCATGACTGAGCAATGAGTGTGATTTCTCTTATATATACTCCACTACCTAAATAAATGAGTGATTGAGTGAATTATACTTCGTTTCTTTTTCGTGAGGTGTTTAGAAATGTTACTCAAGCAAGAAAATCTATGGGTATTGTCATACATCTCGGTTTTTCATCATAACGCTTACAAAATAATGAATCGTATCTTGTACTTGTACTTGGTAGATTTGCATCACAATTTTTATAATCATTTTTCATGCACCTTGTGGGATCTATTTTTCTTAATATTTGTTTGAGGGCAAGCAAACCCTTAAGTGTGGGGGAGTTTGCGCTCATTTTCTCTTTTATTATTAAAAAAAAAAAAAAAAAAAAAAAAACTAAAAATATTTTTCGATATTTAAAAAAAAAATTCAAAATTTTCAAAATTTTCTTTTCGTTTTGTCATTTAGGTATGAATTTCGATTTTTCTTTTTCTAGATTTGCTTGAGGGCAAGCAAAGTTCAAGTGTGGGGGAATTTGATAACGCTCAAATTGTACATGTTTTTAGGAGCATTATCGTGAATTTTATGCATATATATATTGATCACTTTTATGAACTTATGGTACTTAATGAAGTATAATTTCTATTTTAGGTTCATGGAAGCTCACGACAAAGAAAAAAAAAAGACGAAGAAACGATCAATAAATGAAGATTTATGCATATACGAATAATTCCCGACAAAAGTGAGTCTCTTGGAGTATATTCGAGAAGATAAAGTCATTAAGTTGTCAATCCAAAGACTCAAAACTAAAGCACAAAAGGGAAAATGAGAAAAGAAATGAAGAAAAGAAGCTAAAACGAAGAAATACTGGAAGACTCGTTTTTCTCGACACACCTCCACCATTTTGGCCATACTTTAAGCATACGAACTCGGATTTAGATGATTGACTTCTGCTTGATTTTTAAAAAAAAAAGACTAAGCTTCAAACGACCATAAGTTTAAGACCAGAATTTCACTATAACAACTGAATTTAACCTTCACCAATCACAACTCCTATATCGTTTCACCGATCCGAGATCAACTTTATCATACATACCTTCATCAATGGCAACTCAGCAAGATATTCATGCAGCCGGTGTAGAAAACCGTCCTCCTATGCTTGAAAATGGTGGATATCTTCCATGGACAAGCCGTATGCTTCGCTACATCAAAACTAAGCCTGATGGTAAACTCCTGCTCCAATATATTAAGAATGGACCCTTCAAGCCTCGTCAAATTCAAGACCCTGGAGATCCAAATGGAACACCTCCTGTTCTACCATTCTTTCATGAACAATCAGAAGATGAATACACAGAAGAAGATAGGAAGCAAATTGCGGCTGATGGCATGACAATGCACTTAATCCAACTAGGATTACCATGTGAGATCTTTGCTGCTGTCGATAGTTGTGAAACTGCCTATGACATGTGGGAACAAGTTAGAAGACTTTGTCATGGCATAGAAATTGGGCAACAAGATGTTGAAAACAAGCTACTAACTGAATGGGAGAAGTTTACATCCACTCCAGGAGAATCTATTGAATCATATTACACTAGGTTTTGCACTCTAATGAACGAGCTAATCAGAAACAAGTTGACACCAAGATAAATCATGAGCAACATCAAGTTCATCAACAATCTTCAAGAAGAATGGGGACGATATGTCACTATTGTCAACCAAACCAAGGATCTACACCAGGTGAACTATGATTAGCTCTATGATTTTCTAAAGCAAATCCAGGCTGAGGCAAATGAAGCCAGGAAAGAGAGATTAGCAAAGAATCATGATGCTCTTGCATTAATTGCTCAAACACCATCAACTGTACCAGTGAATACACAACCATCATCATCCTCCACTCATAACTACATGCAACAACAATATGTTCCACAACAAAAAACTGCTATAATACCACAACAAAAATTCTACCGACCACAACAACAAGTTATTCCACAACAACAATATCCACAATTCCAAGAACCAGAGTTCACTGACAATGATAAGTCTAATGTTGCTTTGACAAAAGCATTTGCTTACTTGACAAAGGCATTCCAAGGAAGCTATTCTACACCAACTAACAACAATCAACGGATTTCATCGAACACTCGCAACAGGAAGATTGCACAGCCGAGTTTCAATACTGGTCAACAAGGACAAATGGTTGGAGTTATTGGGAATCAGCAAGGATATGCTACTAGATTTCAGATAGGTAATCAAGGGCAGTATGCAGAAAATTAGATGGGTCAGTATGCAGGGAATCAGATGGGTCAAGTTGCTGGAAATCAGAGGGGTCAGAATGTTGGGAATCCGACAGTGGGTAATCAGATTGGAAATGTTGCTGCTCCAGTTGCTGGGAATTATGGAAATATGAATCAGGGTAATCCAGTAAAGTGTTTCAACTGTCAGGGAGTCGGTCATATGGCAAGGAACTGTCCCACCAAGCCAAAAAAGAAAGATCCAGCTTATCTGCAAAAAGCATTGCTGTTGGCACAAAAGGAAACGGCAGGGTTTCAGTTGAATGCTGAAGAAAATGATTTATGGCCCTCATGGATGATATGGAAGTCATTGAAGACATCGATGCAAACTGCATATTCATGGCAAATCTTTAGGAGGCTATGTATGACACAGATTCTGATGCACCTCCTGTTTATGACACTAATGCAGTCTCTGAGGTACCATCATTCAATACATGCCACAATAATGAAATATTTGATATGTCTCCTCATGAGGAACAGCATCCTGAGACTCCAGCACCCAATTATGATACATACATGGATACGCCAAACAGTAGCAATATTGATTTGGCAACTCCATATATGAATCCTAATGGAGGCTTAGAGTCACAGCATACTGAGAATGATGAGGAAACACGTGTTCTATTTGAATGATTATTGAACAACTATAGTATTGAAATTGAGAAAGTAAAAAAAGTAAATCTCGAGTTAAGGCCGCGAATGAGAAAATGACCGCTGAGCTTGAGAGGTATAAGGAAAATGAAAAAGCTTTTGAATTTCATCAAAAACGACAGTCAGATTTAGAAACTGGTTATCAAAATTCCATTTTAAGAGAAAAACAATTGCAAATCAAGTTTGACACACTTGATGTGAATTTAAACATGAAAATAAAATCCTTAAACACGGAAATTTCTGATTTGAAAAACCAACTTTCTAAACAAAAATCAACTTGTTCTGATCTTGAAAAAGAAAAGAAACAATTGAAAGCAGATTTTTCAAAACGAGAAAATGATCTTCTTGATGAAATCATTGAGAAACAAGAAACAATCAAAAAGTTGGAAGATTTGCTTGTGAAAACGGGTCATTCTGCTCAAACAATTCATATGCTAATTAAAGATCCAAACCCGCTTTTGCACACAATGAAGAAAATGGCTATCGGTTGTGAAAACCCTTATACTCTCAAGAAAGCTCAGAAAGAACATAATGTTTTGTGCAATGGTAATGTGATATATGCTAAACATGATCCTCCCGCTGTTCGGGATTCTGATGAAACAATTGAGCTTGCTGAAGTGAGTCGAATCAAAATAAAACAAAAGAACCCAGAAATAAAACCAATTGATTATAACAAACTTAACATACTTTCTGGAGTAATTTTGTTCAACAAAAACAAACACCAAAGGTTTCCAAAAATTCAGTTGTTCCGACAAAACAAAAAGTTGTTTCTAAAAATCTTTCAAACTTGGAACAAATGTCCTCAAACAATCCTTTTAACACAAGTGCTGCTAGAGGGTATTTGGATGATCTTAAAAAGAGAATTGAAACACTTCAAAATATTGTTGCATCCAAATCAACTATCAGTATCAAAAACTGGCATTCAAGTTTTCATGCTGAAATGAAAAAGGTGTTTGAAACAGAAATTACTACTCCACTAAATAACATACATGCGAGAGTAATTCATCTTGAATAAGCAATTTTGAAAGAAACATACGACTTTTTCAAGGACCACAAATCCCTGGTTAAGGAAGCTAATGAAAATATTGAACACATCAAAGTTTTGGAAAACCTACATGATTCTCTCTTCATAGCAGCTTTATCGACCGATATTATGTCAATAATTTTTCAAACATATTCTGTTGAAGATGATGAAAGACTGCGAGCTGAGACTTCTGCAATTGTTTTAAAATAGGAAAATGCTCTTGTTAAACTTGAAAAAGAAAACATATCATATTTTAAACAACTTGATCAAAAAACGGAGGAATGCAAGTATGACAAACTGTGGTATGAGCGTGCCTACAAGGACATGAAAGAGTAAAACGATCTTTTGAGGTCTCAGCTAGAAAGTCAAAAAAGGAAGGGTGTGGAAACTAAGTTTGCAAAACCATCAACTTTGGATAAGCCAAAAATGTCGATTTCCAAATTAGTTCCAAAAGATGATGTGAAAAATGATTTGACAAAACTAGTCACTCCAACACCCTTGCCCAAGCCAAATGAAAACGAAAAAGGAAAAGCGGTTGTCAAAACATCAAATGTGATAGCACCTGGTCTTTATAGGATTAGTCACACTATTGCATCTGCCTCAACATCTCAAACATATAGGGCAATAGAAAAGAGCATTAAAGATAATCCAAAAAAGACTAAGAATGATAAAATAACTTCTTAGGACAACAATATAAATCCTAATGTGTGTGCCTTACCTTCTACAGGATTAGCAAGCACCTCTAAGTGCAGCAGACTACAGCCTAGGAGCAATACAAGGAACAATAGAGTCTCTCATGTCTCTAAGTGTAGATGCCAGAATAAAGTTGAAGAAGTAGAAGAACACCCTAGGAATTTATCGCTTTCTAATAAGAAACATATGTCATCTGAATGTAATGTTAAAAGTACTATTTCTAGTGCATGTAATGACTCTGTTTGTTTAATGTGCAAGAAATCTTTATCTAATGATGTTTGTGATGATTATGTTTCTCAGAATGTGAACGTTACGTCTGAACAGAAGGAAGTTCCTCAAGAAATTAGTGCTAGATCTAGATATATAAAAAGACTAATTGCAGGATGTAGGTCAACCACTAGTAGTCAATTGCCTAGGAACTACCTTAAGTATTGTGTATGGAAACCAACGGGTAGAAAGTTTACACTCAACAATGACAAATTGATAGCTGTTCACATTGAACCAGTAGAAACCTTCTATGAGTGTGATTCGGATGTTACCTCTAACCCCATGGAACCAAATGTTAAATGGTTTCCAAATACAAAATCTTTTGTTCTTCGCAGGTTATCAAAATATGTCTTTGGATCTTTGACTCGGGTTTCTCCAAGCACATGACCGGGAATCTAAAGCTGCTGATCAATTTTGTATGGAAATTCATGGGAACTATACGCTTTGGAAATGATCATGTAGCATCCATTCTGGGTTATGGAGAACTTCAATTTGGAAATTACTTAATCACTCGAGTTTACTATGATGATCTCTTAACTGGGAATTGTGGCACCAACCTATGCGAAACAAAGTCCTGGCTGTGGCATAGAAGATTATCCCATCTTAACTTTGACACCATTAACAATCTAGCCAAAGACAACATCGTCAACGGACTTCCCAAGTTCAAATACACCAAGGATCATTTATGTCCATCATGCGAACACGGAAAAAGCAAAAGAGCATCATATAAACCTAAAACCGTACCTAGTTCGGAGGCAAAGTTACATATGTTGCACATGGACTTATGTGGCCCAATGAGAGTTGAAAGCATAAATGGGAAGAAGTATATTCTTGTTATCGTCGATGACTATTCAAGATATACATGGGTAAAGTTTCTGAGGTCAAAAGACGAAGCACCTGGCATCATCATCACCTTTCTGAAGCGCATTCAAGTCCTACTTCAAGCTCCAGTAAGGATTGTAAGAACATACAATGGCACATAATTCACAAATCAGGAGTTAAGAACTTACTTTGAAGATGCTGGAATCACACATCAGACATCTGTTGTCAGAACTCCACAACAGAATGGGGTAGTTGAAAGAAGAAATCGAACTCTTGTGGAAGCTGCTCGCACAATGCTGATTTATTCTGGTGCATCGTTATTCTTATGGGCTGATGCTGTTGCCACTGCTTGTTTCACTCAGAACCGTTCCCTAATCCGTCCAAGATTCAATAAAACCCCATATGAACTAGTGAACAACAGAAAACCCGATATCTCTTACCTTCACGTGTTTGGCGCTTTGTGCTATCCAACGAACGACAGAGAAGATCTAGGGAAACTGAAAGCTAAGGGTAATATTGGAATCTTCATTGGATACTCAGAAAACTCGAGGGCATTCAGGGTGTATAACAGAAGAACTAAAAGGATAATAGAGACGATGAATGTGAAGTTTGACGAGATTTCACAGATGGCTTCTGATAGACTCGCTCTAGAACCCGCGCTTTACCCGATGGCTTCTAGTAAAAATAGATTAGGACCCGTACCAAACGTGCAGACTTCTGGACATATTAGTTCAGGACTCGTACCTCAAGGAGCTCAGTCAACAAACAATGAAAAACCTTTAGAACAAGAAATGGAAAACTTCTTCGAGTTTATGTTTGATGAATACTATGGTGGAACTTTGACCGATGCATCACAACAACATTCTGCTGCACCCACTCAAAACCATCAACCACCACCACCACCACAAGATGCATCTACAACAATTAACGCTGATGCACCAACTCCCTCAACAACATCTACATCTACTCCAGAAACTCCAATTCTAGAAATTGTTCTACCAAGAGTTGATGAGGAAAATCAAAGTACACCATTTCAAGAAGAACTAACACAGAACCAAAACGATGCAGCGTTAGAAGAAGAAGAGTTATTTGAAAACCCGTTTGCCATAGATTCGGCTGAATCATCTTCAAGGTTACAAGAACCATCTAAAACACATACGTTAAACCCAAGGTACCCTTCTACACTCAAGTGGACTAAAGACCATCCAATAGAACAAGTTATTGGTGAACCTTCAAGGCTAGTTCAGACAAGAAAATAACTCACCACCGACCCCGATATGTGCATCTACGTTTGTTCAGTAAGTCTAAAAGAACCAAAGAACATTCGGGAGGCGATGGCAGACAATGCATGGATTAAAGTGATGCAGGAAGAACTTCTTCAATACCAGTTACATGATACATCAGAATTAGTTCCAGGACCAATTGACAAACTCGTCATTGATCTCAAATGGTTATGGAAGAACAAAAAGGATGAAGAAATGATTGTTATTCGCAACAAAGCTCGTCTAGTGGCTTAAGGATTCAGACATAAAGAAGGGATAGATTTCAAAGAATCATTCGCGCCAGTAGCAAGACTTGAGACAGTCAGGATATTCTTAGCCTATGCAGCTCACAATAACATCACAATCTATCAGATGGACATCAAGACAGCGTTCTTGAATGGAACTCTGAAAGAAGAAGTGTATGTGAGTCAGCCAGAAGGATTCATTGATAAGAAACATCCAAACTACATCTACAAGCTGAAGAAAGCCATTTATGGTTTAAAACAAGCTCCAAGAGCGTGGTATGACGAACTATCATCTTTCCTGATAAAAAATAATTCACCAAAGGAACTGTTGATTCTACCTTGTTTACAAGAACATATAAAGATGATATTTTGATTGTTCAGATTTATGTGGATGACATTATTTTTCGGTCCACTAATCCAAAACATTCAAAACAATTTTTGAAAATCTCATAAAAAGCAAATTTAAAATGTCGATGATGGGGGAACTAAAATTCTTTCTTGGTTTACAAATACACCAATCCCCTCGTGGTATTTTTATTAATCAAGCTAAATATACAATTGAGATTTTGAAAAAACATGGTATGGAAAATTGTGACTCTGTTGGTACACCAATGGTCACTTCACCAAAAATAGGTGCTGATTTATTTGGGAAACCCGTCGATCCAAAGAAATATCGGAGCATGATTGGTTCTCTCATGTACCTTACTGCTAGTCAACTCGATATTCATTTTGCTGTTTGCTTATTAGCACAGCTTCAGGCAAGGCCTACCGAACTTCACCTCCAAGAGGTTAAATGGATCTTTCGGCACCTACGAAGAACCATTAGCATGTGACATTGGTATCCGAAGGATTCCGAGTTTAAACTAATAGCATTTTCAGATGTCGACCATGCAGGTTGCAAGTTACAGCAAAAAGTACATCAGGTGGAGCACAATTTTTGGGTGAAAAGCTAGTAGGCTGGTCATCAAGGAAACAAGATTGTACTGCACTATCAACCGCAGAAGCCGAGTATGTGTCTCTATCTGCGTGTTGTGTCCAAGTTCTATGGATGAGGACACAACTCACAGATTATGGCTTTACTTTCGACAGAATACCAATGTATTGTGATTCAAAAAGTGCCATAGCCATCTCGTGCAATCCAGTACAACACTCGAAGACCAAGCATATTAGAGTCCGCTATCAATTCATCAAAGAACACGTAGAAGAGGGTACTGTTGAATTATATTTCGTGAAGACTGAATACCAACTCGCCGATCTATTTACTAAAGCCCTTCCAAAAGAAAGGTTTGAAAATCTAGTTCGTCGAATTGGCATGCGAAGCCTAACTCCTGAGGAGCTAGAAAGTCTTCTCGAATCTTCTTGAAAATTATGACGTGTTTGAGATACTTTGAGTGTATGCAGTTAAGTATGCGGAATCTAGTTAACCACACTTAGAAGATGGTTGATTTGTTTAATGGAACAGTAAAGTATGTATGAAAATGAACACAATGAGATCAACACCAAACGATTCAATATTATTACTTGAATAATACGAGTGATCTAGCTATCACTAAGGTTACAAAGACCTTGAATCTTAACAAAACTCTATGACTGATCTATGTAATCGTATAACCTAGGATCTCCTTTTATAGACTTAAGGAGTCCTTTACAAGATAAGTATTCTACCGTATAATGCTAACTAAATAAGATATACAAAATATATATTACATACTTATCTCCTACAATGTCTTCAAAAGAAGTTATCCATACCAACAGTACCTTTTGTTATACTAACAGTACTAACCTAGCAGTTTGTACTGTTAGTTATATCTCAGCAGTCTTCATTCTTAAACTAGCAGTTTAAACTGTTAGTGTAATTCTTCAGCAGTACTAACTTCAGAACATTAAATTCCCAACAATCCTCCCCTAAACTTGTGATTTATCCTAAATCATCAAGTGTCTTCTGAATTAAATGAGGATGTGAGGATCTTCCAATCACTACATAGTCAATCTTTTAGTTTAGGCTTTTCTTTGTTCTGCAAGGTAAAATATCTTTCTGACCAATTCATCTGCCATCTCTGAACCTTCTTCAACCTTAAGTGTTGATTATATCATAGCCAATAAAACTGTTGCTCTGAGAGGATAATCTTTTTCTACCAACATATAAATTTCCAATCCATCTTTGGTAGAAATCCTGTGAACACCACAAGTATCAAATAATCTCCATGTAATCTCTGCAATTGGAGCTTGAAACCTCCAAATAGCTTCACCTCCATCAGGTTCATACAACCTTTTCAACTCAACCCATAATTCCTTATCTTTGTCATTTATAGGATCTGAGGTTTTAAATCTTTCTTACACTAGACTCCATAATTTATCTAAATCATCTTTGTCAAAAGATCTAACCATGTCCTCAAAGAATTTGTACACTTCAGTCTTTCCTCCTACCCTGATGATTGATTAGTCGATTATAGTCCAAGGAATTGCACAAGAAATATGCAAAACCCGAATCGTTTGTCCCGACGAAGATCGAATGGAATTTGTGTTCCCGGGACGTGATTCGTGTAGTGAATGAGTGATTAAAAAGAGAATTTGGGTTTTCTACACTACGAACAATGAAATATCAAAAGGAAACAACTAATTAAGCTACGGGTACAAATAATCTAAGCATGTGAACTTAAAAACGAAAACCGGAATTTAAAAAGCGTTACGCGATGAATTATAAAAAAACGCGAATAAAAGTGAAATGCTAAATTCTAAGCCCTAAAATTTTGAAAATAATTTTCCTATATTAAAACTGATAAAAGAAAATTTTTGGAAAAAGAAAAATATTTTTTTGACTTTTTAATTATTATTTTTTTATCAATTAAAAACCAATTTAAACTATTTAAATGATTTAAAAATATTAAAACACTTAAGAAAAATCTGGAAAATTTTATGTAATTCTAAAATTAAATTACTAATCTATGAAAAATAATTTCAGAAACTAATTAAGCCTAAATAAGCTGAAACAGTAAATAAGCAGTTGCAAAATAAGCTAGAAATAAGCTAATAAGGCCAAAAATGAATAGAAGCATAAATACAGATAAAGCTTGCTACTGGAAACTAGAAACAACTAAATAAGCTCAAATAAGCTTACAGAATAAGCTCAGAAAATACTTAGTGCAACTGAAAATGAAGGCCAAAACAGTGGGTGATAAGCACTATTGCAGCTGATCTAGAAGCTGGGAATAAGCTCTATTGGGGAAACCAAAAACAAACTAGTAAAATTCATACTACAAACTACTAAAAAACTAAAGATTCCTAAATTTTAAACACAATTGCTACCCTAATAGGACCCAAAATCAGCTGAGATCAGAGACTGATCTGCTGATTTGCAGATTGAACCATTTTAAGAGGCAGTTTGCAGACCTAAAATTAAGCCATTTAATAAGCTATAAGCTGTGATCCCAGACTGTAAACTTTAACCCTAATATATGAACTACCTAAGGACAAAAAAAAATCAGACCCTCAGCTTATCTGGTTAAGCCCAGATTAAGCTGAGATCAGCATAGGGTATGGGGCTGAAACTGTGCAGACTTTTGACAACAAAGGGAGCTTTTGTCCTGATTTATCCTAGTGCAACTGTGCTGTCCTTTGTAAACTTAGCTAGTAACTCAGATAATGGAAAACTATGAGCCAAATTTACCCAGCTTATACTGAGCTTATGTGGGTTAGATAAACCCCACAACTAACCCTATGGACTAAAACACCTCTAATAAATCAAAATCTCTAAAATGCTACTGAGATCTAATTTGTTTGACCTATAATAAGCTTAAATCCAAATTAAGAAACTGCATATGAACAGTTGAAACCAGTATTCACCCATTTTGACCCAAAAGTCAATCCAATTCCAAACAGCCCTATAAATTCTGAATTTGTGATTATCAAATAAAGTTCTTTATAAAACTGTAAATCAGAACTCCAACACCCACTGAACTAACTTCAAACTAGAAAAGATGTTTTTACAAAACAAATAAGCTGTTTATGCTGATTTTGACCTTATTTTAACTTTAAGTACTAATGCAGGAAAATTAGAAAAACTAATACTAACCACTAATCTACTTAACAGACATCATAAGCAACATCAAATAAGCTGAAAATTCAGAATAAGCACTTACAGTAACAATTAAGCAGTTGCACATGAACTTGGACCAAACGTTGACTTATATAAAAACTGAGAATAGAGTACACTTTAGAACTGAAAAGAAGCTACAATAAGCTGAACAAATAAACTACAATTATAGAAATATCTACCTAAATTACACTACCATATTCTAACCCTAAAACCTAACTACTATCTAACCAACTCTGCTGTGTGGAGAATGGGGCTATTTATAGCCCGTTGGGGAAGCTTCTAGGGATTCTCCTGATCTAATCCCAGCCCTCTATTAATCATCTTGTCATCAAAGCAATCTACAGCCCTTGGATCATGTGGGTGATGTGTCCCGTCCAATGAAATGCCTCTAATTAGCCACGCTGTCATTCCAGGTGTGTCAGGCCCTTCTAGAATTTCTAATGATGAGGTAATTATTAGGGTACGAGGTAAATGATTGGGTGCAGTAAATTAGGGTTCCTCAGTGATTTTTGGGGATGTTTAGTTTGGCGCGCGTGTGGGTGTGTGTGTGTTTTTAATATTTTTTTTTTGACTGTGAGAGTTATAATCGTTGACCGGTATTTAGAAGGTTGGGTCGGGTCAAGGAATTTGGACTGGGTTGGGTTGAGTGGGAGTTGGGCTGGATTATAGAATTGAGTGGGTTGGTGGGTTGGGTAAAGTGATTGGAGTGGGTTTGTTTTTAAATCCGGGTTTTAAAGTGTTTAAGGTTTAAAGAGATATTGATTCAAGGGACCATTTATGTAATTGCTGAAAATCAAGGGACTTATTTTGCTAATATTCCAGAGTTGATCTAAGGGTCTGATTTGACAACTGATGATTCTTCAGGGGATTGACTTTAACTTTTTGCATCCCGGCTTCTGCTTTTGACACTCTTCCAAATCCCGTGCTTGTTTTCCCGGTTTTTTCTCGATTTTTGTCCTTTTTTTTCTCGATATCCGTCCCTGCACAATCATAAACAAAAACACGAGATATTTGGCATAATTTGGTTAGTTTTTGGTTATTTTGGTCTTAATTTGGTAAATAAAATGTATGTGAATAAGCACATACCAATGATCTTCCACCCTTTGATCCTTCCATCTGTATATACTTCCCAGTCAATAATTAGATTCTTGGCTTGGAGTGGATCAATGTTGAGAGATTCAGGAACCACCACTATCATACTGTGTATCTATTCATCAGTCAATGTTTTCTCTTCCTTCTCAGCTGTTTCATCTTGCTTTTCTCCTTCTATCTGTTGTTTCTCTGTCTGCACTTCTGGAACTGATTCTTCTTCAATTCTTAGCTTCTTGGCTTCTTTAGATTCCATTAATTCTGCTCCTCTTTTCACACCTTTATTGGGTTCAGTTTCAATGATTGCACTATCATCTTTCAAATGCCTTTGAATTCTAGCATAAGCTTCAAAGTAAGCCTTCTCAATTTTTTCATTTGACATCCCTTTGAAGTAACTCTCCTTTCAGTAATCCTGGTGCTTTAAGAAATTCTTCATAAACCTTAACTGCTCACTTTTTGAAGGAACCTTTTTCTTGTAAACTTTCTTTTTATTTTTCTTCTTTCTGATCTCCTCTAATAAGTCATTAATAGCTGATTTTTTGTTCTTCTGGAGTATACTTTAATCTTTTTTCTACTTGTAACTCTTCAGCCATCTTCTGATCTGCAAGAATCTGAGCAGCTGTCTGATCTGCCTCAGTCTGATATTTTCTTTCAATCATAAAAGCAGCCACCCTTTCTTCCTCAGCCATTCTTTCTTCTTCAGCAACTCTTTCTAATTCCTCTTCATGGAATTTCTGTGCTAACTCTTCATCCAGGGCTAACTGAGTTTGTTCCTTCTTGGACAACTTTTTAGAAGGAGGTTCTTGCTCTGTCATGATAGCTTTTCCCTTGTCTGCCCTTGATAACCTTGGTTTCCTTGAATAAACTGCACTGGCAGTACCTTGATATCCAGCGTCAATCAAACTCTGAAGACTAGCAGTACCTTGGACACTAGCAGTACCTTCTTCAAATCCACCAGTACCTTCATCCATCTGAGCGGTATCATAATCCATCTGATCTACTTGCCTCCCCTGAGTGTCATACTCTTCATGCACCAAAGAAACATCTGGATCTTGGTCAATTTGGGCAATCTTCCTCCCCTGTTTGGAAGACACCTCACCATCATCTGTACTAGGATCCTTGGATGAACTAGAAGTAGAAAAACTCGTAGAAACCACCATCTTTGTTGATCTTTTTCCTTTCAGTTGCTTGACTGTTGTCTCTAATTTCTTCACTTTTAAGACAAGTTTTGTGTAGACCACTGCAAAGTTCTTCTTGTGACTTTTAAGCTCATCTTCCAATGTGGTCACCCTCTTAGATAATTTGGTACAAGTTTCCATCAATTCCTTTAGTTTCAGACTGCCCTCAACACTTCCTGATGTGTTACCTTTAGGGAGAGGTGAATCATGGGGCATAGACTCATAATCCATCCTAAGATGAGTTTCTGAGCCACCCTGAGTTTCCATTTGGCTAGGGATTCCACCATGAGTACTAGGTACTGCTGGTGTTGCCATGGATTAGGTCTTATTGATGTTGCTTCTGTCCAGCCCAGCTTCTAAGCTAGAGACAATAGAAGTAGCCCTTTCAACACTGACAAAGTCAGCCTCATCTACTACATTTGTGGGAGTAGGAACTCTGTGCGGAGGTACATCAGAGTCCTGTCTGGATAAAGTCCTATGTGTTGATGAATATGGTTTTGAAGTTGAGTTTTTTAATGTTGTGGGTGTATGATGGGAGGCAAATGGGCTTGTTGCTTCTTCACCCTGAGCTTGTATCATAGTATCAAAAAGTGGTACTGCTTCCCCCACCATACCCTCTTGAAGCAATTTTCATGTTACTAAAGAGTTTTTAGGTAAGTTTGAGTGTTTGATAAACTGTTTTGTGTGGAAGCAGTTGATGTTTGTTCAAAATAGATTGGATGAACCTTGGGTACATAAAATTTTTTGATTTACTATCAACATTTTTCACCATACCTTCAAAAATAAGTTTTGAAAAATAGAAAATTCTATCAGTAGCCAAGCAAATGAGAGCAGTAGCAATATTACTACTGAACTGTTCCCATGAGGTTTTCTTGGGGCTAAGACAGTGAAGGATGGTGTGAATGAAAAATCTCCATTGAGGGGCAAAACGACTCTTTTGAAAAGTTAATGCTTGAGATTCAGTGTTCTACCCCATCCTGGATAGGTTTTCAAAAATTTCTGTGTTTGGCATAGCACTAATACCATTGTCATCACTCAGATGGAGATGCCTCCTGAGGGATGATTCAGTAATAGTGATGGATTTGCCATCCACTTTAGCAATAATCTCTTTGTCACCCATTTCAAAGGTTTTGACAGTAGCAGTTTGCCAAAACTGTTTGATGTGAGTGACATAGATAGTGGGATTTAAAAGTAAAGAATACCTTATGTAAGAGTTATTTAAGAAATCCACTATCTGATGAAAAGTTGTGTCATCCTCTGCTTTTTCCAAATAAGCAACTTGATTGTGTTTGTTAGCAAAGGATAAAGAAGCCATTTTAGTTTCAGTAAAAATTGATTTGACTGGTGGGAATAGTGTAAATTTAGGGTAGAAAGTAGAAGATGAAAGTGAATTGAGATATTATTAAAAGCTTGTTAGGGTTTCTATTGGACCGACTTGAAGAAAAAGTTAACTTTTGATTTAAGATAAGGTTAATATAATAGAAAGTTAAAATATCCAAATAGGAAAATCCTGGAAACAAGGAATTTGAGCAGTAAAAACCTTCAACTGAATTTTAACGGCTAGTTTCAAAAAGTTGTTATTTCGCACCAGTACTAACGTTTATTCAGCAGTACAAATTAAGCCTACCACTACTAACTTTAATCCTGGCAATACAAACTTTTTGAGAAAATTTTGTCTCAGCAGTACGAACTAGATTTTAATGAAAAACATACTGCTAACAACCTTTTTGAAGGGATTCAGTGTAAGGACAGACACTTAATCAAGATTTCAGTTTAATGCAACCTTTGGTTGTGTGAGAACCAATGTTTTAAGTTATAAATAACTGCCTGTGTACAAGTAAACTCATTCAAAGAGCTTTCTTGACAGGGTTTCCAGCTCGTGGCAGTTGTTATCTCTAACACAAGTGTTAGATTCACGTTTGCTCGCTGTTCTTTCTATCAGATGTCCTTAGACTAACTCATTAAGTTAGTTACTGTCTGACTAACTAAGCCATCAATTGCATATAAAAACATCATAATAGGTTTCAAGAGAGAAGTTTTAAAGAATCTTTGTTAATGAACTCCCAAACTCTGTCCATCATGAACCTATTATGTCAGCAACTTGAACCACCAACTTATGCTCACACAATGCACTTGTAAATCCTTTGTGATTAATCACTATACCTGCAATTTTTAGTCCAAAACCAAGAAAACAAAGTGCAAAGCACTTGCCTCATAACAGTATAAACATTTGACTAACGGTATTAACCAAACAGTCCAAACTTTGTACTAGCAGTACAAAAATATACTTAACAGTACTAATTGACAAGCCTAGCAGTACAAATCCAAGTTATCTACAAAAACACATAGTTTGAAAACTTTAAGGGTTAAGCATCCCAAAACTTGCTACCAAGTATTGAAACCTTCTTACATCAACGGCTTTTTTGAGAAGATCTGCAAAGTTTTTATCAGAATCAATTTTAACTACTTGAATCAACTTTTTCTCATTGCAGTCTCTAATGAAATGATGCCTAATTTCTATGTGTTTTGTTTTAGAATGTTGCACTGGATTTTTAATTATACAAATTGTACTGCTATTGTCAATGTATATGACAGTGTTCATGAAATTATACCCATAGTCAAGAAGCTGATTTTGAATCCAAAGCACTTGACCACAGCAACTTGCAGCAGCTACATATTCAGCTTCAGTTGTTGAAGTTGCCACAATTGTCTGCTTCTTACGCTGCCATGATATAAGTCTGCATCTGATGCGTTCACCGAGCTAAAAAACATGATGTGCTTTCGCAACGGGTTTTAAATTTATAAACAAGACTTACCGGTTAACTAGGAACACATACGAGCAAGTATACTCGTCCGTTGTAGTAAAAGGATTAGTAAGTCAAGGTCGTCCCAAGAGACTTGGTTGTACTCAAGTGTTGTTTGATTGTGTAAGTAAGTAACAAGTTGATGGTTATGATTGTCACGGATCAAACCAACAAGAAAAGCAATTATAAAAGCATAATATAAACACACAAACACTCGTTTAGGAATGATAAACAATCGTGGTGGAATGTTGAACATGTTTGGGTGAAACATAGAAGGCACATATCAATATTTACAAGGATCTCTAGTCAATGGGTAATATCAAGAAAATCCATGTTTCTACTAGTTTCACGGGTGAGTCCTTTTGGCCTATCCATCAAACCCTTACCCTAGCTCTTTGTTTTATCAAATGTATGAAAAATATGATTAGTAACATTAGTTCTTACGAGTTCTTTCGACCCAATCACGTGATTAAATATTTCTGAATTCATATAAAAACTTGAATACTCAATAGTTGTCAATTATCAAATACCAATCCATTTTGGCCTTCAACTTCTTGGAATCAAACAATATTAGAAATCTTTTCAACCTTTAAATCTAACAATGTTTAATCAACAAGTTTTAGAATACGAATTATATTTAAACAAACTTATGAGGCAATCACTTTCTCTAACCAACTATTAAGTCAATCATTCACACGAAAGTATACATAATTCCCAAACTAGCATCAACAATTATTCCATAACAAGCATCATCATAAAACATAACATCTCATTCATCATTAACAAGTCCAACATGATTAATTAAAAGTAAAGAAAATTACCCAATAGTAAGGTTACAATGAGTAATAAAAGAGTTATAGCACTCCTTGAGGCCTCCAATTGAACAAGAGAATCTTCCACCTCTTCTACTAGTGATCTTCCTTTAGAATGGCAGAGATTGTTAATTCTTTTGGGTTTAGTAAGATAGATGATCAAGTCAACATGGTGTAAAGCTTGATTTTAAGTGTAGAAAATCTGTCCTTATGGTGTAAGGAAGAGTTTTCCATGATGTTTGATGATCAAAGGGTGATTTGATGCATAAGAAACATTTTACCCAAGCACTCTTATTTATGATTGAGTACTCCTTGGTCACCAAGCATGTTCCTTGGCCACAAAGGGTCATTAAGATGCAGGAATTTTAGTAATTAGAAGTAAATGGCCGGCCTATGGAGTGATTGTACTTAACTCTCCTCTTAAATGCAACTTTTGGAAGACTTTCAATGGCTAAACCTAAGGTCTGAAATGGAAACCTTAGGTTTGGACGTCTGCTATGCCTTGGGTTTGAACTCTAAACCTTAGGTCTGCTGGAAACCTTGGGTTTGGAAGGTGGACCTTAGGTTTAGACCAACTCTTTCACATAACTTTCAACTCAAAGCTAGCATATAATTCCCACTTTCAATATTCTTCTTGGCACTTATTCTTGACTTCATTTTCACCTCTTTCTCTTGAACTTGGAAATAATCATAGCATGAATCTTTATCTTGAACGGAAAACTTCTCTTCGTGCATATTTACTTGATTTTGTCGACTTTTCTTCATCTTTTTCTCTATTTCCTTCGACATAGTTGTACCTGAATCTAAACACATCTTTTGCACCTTTTAAGCGTAAAATATTCACAAATACAACCAAATAACATGCATAATCATAAGAATAACGCTAATAAAACATGTTAGATTTGAGCGTTATCAGTCTGCATCCAAGGAATTGACATCCACCAGTAGTTGATTTTCTGTCCAGGCTTGCACCAGCATAGTCACTATCTGAATATGCTACCAGGTCAAAAGGTGATTTCCTAGGATACCACAGAACCAACCTAGGTTGACCCTTAAGATATCTGAATATCCTTTTGACTGCAGTTAAGTGAGAAACCTTAGGAGTCACTTGGAACCTTGCACAAGCACAAACAACAAACATGATATCTGGTCTTGATGATGTAAGATACATCAAGGACCCTATCATTGATCTGTATGTGTGAACGTCAACATTCTCTCTATCTGCATCTTTAAGAAGAGGTTTCTCTGGATCAATAGGTGTGCTAGCCACTTTAGAATTAGCAAACTGAAACTTCCTTAGAATCTCTGCTACATATTTATCCTGGCTGATAAATATGCCTTCATTTGATTACTTGACTTTCATATCCAAAAAGAAAGTAAGTTCCCCCATGGAACTCATCTAAATGTTATCATGCATAAGTTTCTCAAGGTCAACACACATCTCTTATTGGGAATTAAATGTTCTAAAGATTAGTACTGCTGAGAAGAATACATTAACAGTACTAACTGCTAGTGTATATCTGAAGACTACTCAAAGTTATAACTAACAGTACTAACTGAAGTTAGTACTGCTAGTACAAACAAAGGTACTGCTGGTCGATACTGGTGTTGGAGTGACTCATACTACTGATGAATGGATATGTGTCGTGTATACTACTGCTGGATAGATAAATATAAAAAGATATTTTATGTATAAGAGTCAAGTATATACGGTATATAATATCTTTGATAGATGTTCAGTAAACAAGTTGTGTACACATATACATGATGTATCTTAGATACTAACACACATAAGCTAGCAAGTAGTTCGACAAGACTTGACAATATTGTGAAGATCTCTTTTGGACTATAAAAGGGAGATCTTAGCTTAGAGATAAATATGCATGTACTTAGAAATTACCTATCTGTCAAGAACAAAGAACTTAACTCATCACAGAAAACATAAGTCATAGAAACATATAGATTCAAGGTTTGTAACCCTAGTGATAGTGAAGATCACTCGTATTATTCTCAATAACATTGAATCGTTTGGTGTTATACTTTCTATGTTCATTGTTTATTACACAAGCAACACTGTTCCATTTCCAATAACAATATCCTTCTAAGTGTGGTTAAGTAGATTCCGCATACTTAATCATATTCAATCAAAGTATCATATACACTCGTTATAAAGGACTAACATCCTCATAGTGTATAAGAATCCTATCAATTGGTATCAGAGCAAGGTTGATATCTTTGATTTAGAAGAAGAAGAAATGGACATGGAGTCTATTCAAACGAATGTTGCTGCAAAGTTTCCAATGCTCAAACAGAATAAGTTTGAGATGTGGAGGCTGAGGATAGAGCAATATTTCCAAGTGCAAGATTATACACTTTGGGAAATAATTGAAGAAGGAAACTCTTACAAGCCTACAACCACTACATCACAAGTTGAGGGTAAAGATGAAGTAACTGTGCTGATTAACCCAATGACTGGAGAAGAGAGAATAAAGAAGAAAAATGACCTCAAGGCCAGAAGTATGCTGATGATGACCATTCCAAATGATCAACTTTTAAACTTCAGCAAGTTCAAAGATGCCAAGTCATTATTTGAGGCCATTATTGCAAGGTATGGTGGGAATGAAGCCACCAAGAAGACTCACAAGACTCTTCTCAAGCAGCAGTTTGAAAACTTCTCTTCAACCAACAATGAATCACTTGACCACATGTTTAACAGGCTTCAGATAATTGTGAGCCAACTTGCTATTCTTGGGGTTGAAATACCTCAAGAAGATTTAACCTCAAAATTTCTGAGAAGCTGATAGTCGCGCAAAATGCGGGTCACAAGTCAAACCTCTCACAAAGAAAAGTCAACTCGCGACGGTTCGACGCGAAAATCGATTGTAATATACCGGATAAGCATGTACCCGGGTCGTTCTCCCTGCGAGGTGTGAAATTGAGGATATCGTTTTAGGTTCGGTATTAAAATGCTTGAAAAGACAAGGGTTGTTTGGTTTCTAACATCTACGAAGAAAAAAAATGAAAATAACGTAAAACGAAAAATAATAACGAGTAAAAACGTAACATTTTATGAAAAATGAACCTACGGGTACCAAAATAGTTTTCCTACATCCTAAATATAAAAAGAAAATTTTGGAAAAAAGAAAAATATTTTTTTGACTTTTAAATAATTAAATACGAATTAAAAACTAATTTAAAGAAAATAAATAATTAAAAATACTAAACGAAAGGATAAAAATCTGAAATTTTTTGTGACAATACTTTAAGCTAAACTGAAGTTAAGAAAAATGTAAAGGATGTCCCAGCTTATTTCAATAAGCTGGGAAAAAGGCAATAAGTTTGTATAAGATTAAATGGAGAAAGGATTTAAGGATTAATACTCACAACTGACTAATACTAAAGCTAATACTAAACTAATACTAAAGCTAATGCTCACAATGGACTGTTATCCTAAAGCTAATACTAAACTAACCAATACTCACAACTGATTTAGACTAAAACTTTAAGCCGAAACCTATTGAGACTAAAATTAAGCTACTCCAAATACCAAAGTTCAGACAATCGACAAAAGAGTATAAGTACACTAAAAGGCCTTAAATCAAACTGAGAACAGGACACAAATTAAGCTAGGCTGCTGATGCAGAAAATTAAACAAACTTATCAAACCCTCAGAATCTAATTGAAGCAAAACATATTGCTGAAATTCTACTTAAAACACTTAATAAAAATAATGAATAAGCAAAGTAAGCTAAATTGACTTAAATTTACTACAGAATGAAAACAAGAGAAATTAAATTTTATTAACTGAAATTAAAACTACATACCGGAAATAAAATAAAAGATAAAATACAATAAAAAAGAGAAATACCTAAAATTAAAAGCTAAATTAAACCTACCTACTGTCGCAAAACTACTACTCTTTATACTAAGTTAAAAAAAATAAAAATAAAAGGTTCTTCTGCTTGTGTGCTTGTTATGTGAGTGGAATCCTTGTGCTTCTTTAGCTTTAATTCTTGGCCCTCGGATATTTCTTGATCCCCACATCTCTAATTCTTGGCCGTTGATGATTTTGGTTGCTTCGGATCGATGAGGAGGATGGGGGACCAAAGGTGAGCATGTGAGGATGTCTTGGACTGTGGTGGGTGATGTGGAAAAGATGAAAGGGATGGGGAGGAGATTAGCGGCTAATGGTGGGAAAGAGGGGATTTGTAAAGAAGATAAATAGTGGTTAGCTGGGTTATGTGAGGTTTGACTATTCGTGGGTGAGTTGGTCCCGGTTTAGGTGTTAACTAAAAAAAAATGATGTGGGCCTTTAGTTTATTTGTTGGGCTGTGGGTTTAATTGGGTTAAAATTTAGATTAAGTGGGCTGGTTTAAATGGTGGGATCCGGTTGTTAAAGTTAAGAGTAAATGGGATTAACCAAGGACCAAAGGTGTAATTATGCAAAGTGTGGGGACCAAAACTGCCACTTCTTCAAAGTTCTTCTAGGGACCATTGTTGTGAAGTGAAAATAATCCAAGGGTCTTTATGGGATTTTCGAGCTTGAACTAAATCCGCGTGAAGAATATCTTTCCCGGCTTCGGTTTTCAACTCTTTTCCAAATCAAGCTCGGTTTTGTCCATATTTGCCCCGTTTTCAATCCTTTTGTACCTGAAACACAAAAAACACAATCCAAGGATATTTGTAACAATATATGGTCCATTTGGGTGTTTTTGGTCATTTTTGTGGGGTTTTTCGGGTATAAAATGATGAGTAAAAGGCCACTCATCAGAAGCTTACCTGAAGAGTGGGTTGTGCATGTTGTTGTCTGGAAAAACAAGCCAGACGTTGACACCATGGAACTAATGGACTTGTATAGCAACTTCAAGATTGTGGAACAAGATTTGAAGAAAACTGGAGGTACTAGTTCAAGTACTGGGAACATAACATTTATGTCATCTCCTAGTACCTCAAATCCAGTTGAAGATGTGAAGGTTGATGGTGGAGTTGGTACTGCTAGTTCATCAAGCAGTACTATTGTTATAATGGATGAGAAGACTTGTTGTGCTTTTCTAACAAGTCAGAATGACGGGTCCATGCTAAATCATGAAGACCTCCAAGAAATCAATGATGATGATTTGGAGGAGATGGACCTAAAATGGTAAATTTCCCTTCTTAACATGAGGGCTAAGAAGTTCTATCAAAGGACAGGGAAGAAACTCACTATCAACAGCAATGATACTGCTGGTTTTGACAAGTCAAAGATAGAATACTACAACTGCCACATGATGGGGCACTTCTCAAGAGAATGTAGAAGACCAAGGCAGCAAGATAGTAAGAACAGAGGTTTTGGAAGCAAGTCAAAAACTGGGGATGTTTCTGAGCCAAACTCAAAAGCTATGGTAGCTATTGATAGCTTAGGATTTGATTGGAGTTTCATGGCTGATGAAGAAGAAGCTTCTTCTCATATCGCACTCATGGCTTTCTTTACTGAGGTACAATGTGATAAAGTTTGTTCTAATACTTGTACTGCTCTTAAAGAACTAGAAACTTTAAGAAAATGTTATGAAGATCAAAGGACAGAACTAACCAAAACAATTCATAACTTAACAAACCATAAGAGAGGTTTAGCTGTCTTAGAGGAGCAGATCTTACACTATAAGGACAATGAAGCTACTTTTACAGATGCCAAAATTCTTCTTAACAGAGAAATACTAATTCAAAATGTTGATATTAGTAATTTAAAAGCTGAATTAGATAGAATTAAGAAGGCCAAAGAAAACATTCAATTAAGTGTAGAAACATTAGAATATGCCTCTAAAGGTGTAACCAACATGATTGAATGTCAAGTAATCAACAAGGCAAAATCTTGGTTAGGATACAAGAATGTCCCACCTCCTTATAGAGGAATCCCTGCACCCACAGGGATAGACCTAGAGCACACAGGCTTAGCTGAATTTCAACTACCAAAGTTACAATATGGTGTTCAGCCAAAAGCAAATGTAGTTGTTGATGAACCTAAGAAAGTGAGTGAGAGTTTAAGTAAAACTTCACTTCATGAGGACAAGGTGTCCTCTGATAGGAAATCAGATGGTCTAATCATAGAGGACTGGATATCTGATGATGATGAAGAAGAACAGGTTATGTCTAAACCTGATGTGGTTAAGAAAGCAGGAACAAGTGTTCCTAAGATAGTCAAAAATGATACTGATAGGCCTAAAATCAATGTTAAACATGTTAGGCAACCAGTAAGATATTGTGAACAATATAGAACCACAAACAAGCCTAAAGGTAACCAAAGAAATTGGAATGGCCTTAAGTCTCACCAACTAGGTGATGACTTTGACTTCTATAACAAAGCTTTCTGAAACCAAAGGGTATCTGGGTATACAAACAATAGGGTGAATTTAAAAAGGCATACAACTAAAAGTCACTCTAATTATACAAGAACCACACCCAGAGCAGTTTCATTAAAGTCTGGACCAAAAGCAGTTCCTACTGCTAGACCAAAAGTTTCTACTGCTAAACAAGCAGTTTCTACTGCCAGACCATTTTACTCTGTTTACCCAAAACAAGCAGTACAAAGTGAAAAAATAACTTAAAAACATGCACAAACAACTGCTCTAAAGCCTTTTCATACAAAAGCAGTAGTCCAAAAACAAATTTGGAAACTAAAGGGTACAACTACAAAGCTAGCAGTTTCTACTGCTAGGCAAACAGTTCATACTGCTGCTAGGGAAATGATTGCTAATGCTATTAAGGCCTCAGCATGTTGGATTTGGAGACCTCTTAAATCCAATGGTGCATCAACTGTTCTCAAAAGATTTAACTACATTGATGCACGTGGCAAATCCAAGTCAGTAATGGCTTGGGTTCCCCAAGGAAACTAATTTCCTTATTTGTGTGCAGGGATATTCACCAACAGATGATGAAGATCAAGGATATTCAGATAGTGGGTGTTCAAGGCACATAACAGGAAACATGTCTTATCTTTCAGACTTTCAAACATTAGATGGAGGATATGTTACCTTTGGGGGAGGAATCGGTGGCAAGATTACTGGTAAAGGTACTCTTAAAACTGGTAAATTAGATTTTGAAGATGTGTACTATGTGCAAGAGCTTAAGTATAATCTTTTTAGTGTCTCACAAATGTGTGACAAAAAGAACAAAGTTCTTTTTACTGACACTGAATGTCTTGTGCTTTCTTCTGATTTTAAGATGCCTGATGAAAGGCAAGTACTTCTTAAAATTCCAAGAAAGGGCAACATGTACAGTGTTGATATGAAGAAGATTGTTCCTAAAGAGGCACTTACTTGTCTTGTAGCAAAGGCCACATTGGATGAATCTATGAAATGGCATAGGAGGCTTGGTCACATAAATTTCAAAACCATAAATAAAATTGTTAAGGATGGTTTGGTAAGAGGTTTACCTCAAAAACAATTTGAAAATGACCAAACATGCATTGTTTGTCTTAAAGGCAAATAACATAAAGCCACTTGTAAGCCCAAGATTTTTAACTCTATTGATCAATCATTGTTTATGCTTCATATGGACTTATTTGGACCTACAAATGTGAGTAGTATAAAGCATAAAAGATTTTGTCTAGTTGTTACTGATGACTATAGCATATTTACATGGGTTTTCTTTTTAGGTTCTAAGGATGAGACTTCTAGCATTCTTAAGACATTCATTACAGAGATAGAAAACCTAGTAGACAAGAAAGTAAAAGTCATTAGATGTGATAATGGGACAGAGTTTAAGAATAGAGTTATGGATGATTTCTGCAAAGAAAAAGGTATTAGGAGAGAATTTAGTGTTGCTAGAACTCCTCAGCAGAATGGAGTAGCTGAGAGGAGAAATAGGACACTCATAGAAGCTGCTAGAACCATGTTAGCCGACTCTAATTTGCCTATCACTTTTTGGGCTGAAGCAGTTAATACTGCTTGCTATGTCCTGAACAGGGTTTTGGTTGTCAAGTCTCACAATAAGACATCTTATGAGCTTTTTAGAGGTAGAACTCTTGCAATAGGATTTCTTAGACCTTTTGGATGTCATGTGACAATTCTGAATACCTTAGACCATCTAGGAAAATTTGATGGTAAAGCGGTTGAAGGATTCTTAGTTGGATATTCTCTCAATAGCAAAGCTTTTAGAGTATACAACTCAAGAACTAGGAGAGTAGAGGAAAACCTGCATGTGGAATTTCTAGAAAACAAATCCAATGTAGCAGGTGAAGGTCCCAAATGGCTATTTGATCTTGAGACACTAACCAAATCAATGAATTATGTGCCTATTGTTGCAGAAACTAATGACTTTTCAGGTTCAGAAGCTGATGATGCAACAAATGAGGCAAGGTTAGAAAAAGAGAAAGATCAAGATTATGTGATGATGCCAATATGGACAAGTGTGGATTCAACTTCAATAAATGCTGAACCTTCTTCTAATGAAGCTAAAGAAGGGATTGAAGGTGAATACAAGGAAGATGAGACTAAGGAACAAGAAAATCAAGACTCAATTGAAGCAAATTTCTCAGAAGATGAGGTGGATTTCAATAATCTCCCATCTGGCTATCATGTTCCTACTACACCACACACAAGGATTCATAAAGTCCACTCCTTGGACAATGTGATTCGAGATGTACAATCAGGGGTGAAGACAAGGAAGCAACTGATGTCTTCAGACCAACAAGGGCTTCTTGATGCTCTTTATGCATCAAAGCAGCATGAGTATACAAACTCTTGCTTATTTGTATGTTTTCTCTCACAAGCAGAACCCAAGAATGTTCTTAAAGCCTTAGATGATTCAAGCTGGGTAGAAGCTATGCAAGAGGAGCTTCTCCAATTCAAGATTCAGAAGGTTTGGGTGCTAGTTGATTGACCCAAGGGTGTAAGGGTAATTGGCACTAAATGGGTTTTCAGAAATAAAAGGGATGAAAGGGGCATAGTGATAAGAAACAAGGCTAGACTTGTAGCCCAAGGGTACACACAAGAGGAAGGGATAGACTATGAAGAAGTTTTTGCTCCAGTAGCAAGAATTGAAGCCATTTGATTATTTTTAGCTTATGCTTCATTTATGGGCTTCACAGTTTACCAAATGGATGTCAAGAGTGCCTTCTTATATGGTACTATTGAAGAGGAGGTGTATGTCTCACAACCTCCAGGTTTTATTGATCCAGAACATCCAGACAAGGTGTACAAGGTAGTTAAGGCTCTTTATGGCCTTCATCAGGCACCAAGGGCATGGTATGAAACACTGGCTTCCTACTTAATAGAAAATGGATTTCAAAGAGGCAAGATAGATCAGGCATTATTCATCAAGAAGCACAAGAAGGATCTTTTGCTAGTTCAGGTGTTTGTGGATGATATCATCTTTGGATCTACAAGGAAGGAGATGTGTTTAGAGTTTGAGAAACTTATGCATGATAAGTTTCAGATGAGTTCCATGGGGGAACTTACATTCTTTTTGGGTCTGCAAGTCAAGCAATCAAATGAAGGAATATTTATCAGCCAAGATAAATATGTTGCAGAGATTCTAAGGAAATTTTAATTTGCTGATTCAAAAGTAGCAAGCACACCAATGGACTCTGAGAAGCCACTTCTTAAAGATGTAGATGGAGACAATGTGGATGTACACACATACAGATCTATGATAGGCTCCTTGATGTATCTCACATCATCAAGACCTGATATCATGTTCTCTGTTTGTGCTTGTACAAGATTTCAAGTAACTACTAAGGTTACTCAATTAACAGCAGTCAAGAGGATTTTTAGATATCTCAAAGGTCAACCTAGATTGGGTCTATGGTATTCTAGGGAATCACCTTTTGACTTGATAGCATTTTCTGATAGTGATTATGCAGGTGCAAGCTTGGATAGAAAGTCAACAACTGGAGGATGTCAATTCCTTGGATGTAGACTTATTTCATGGCAGTGTAAAAAGCAAACAATTGTGGCTACTTCAACAACTGAAGCTGAATATGTAGCTACTGCAAGTTGCTGTGGTCATGTACTTTGGCTTCAAAATCAACTTCTTGACTATGGGAACAATTTCATGAACATTGTCATATATATTGATAATAGTAGTACAATTTGCATAATTAAAAATCCAGTGCAACACTCTAAAACAAAACACATTGAAATTAGACATCATTTTATTAGAGACTGTAATGAGAAAAAGTTGATTCAAGTTGTTAAAATTGATTCTGATCACAACTTTGTAGATCTTCTTACAAAAGCTTTTGATGTTGGAAGGTTTCAATACTTGGTAGCAAGTATTGGGATGCTTAATCCTCAATGATTTAAAACTCTGTGTTTTTGTACATAAAATTAAGTTTGTACTGTTAGCTTTGTAAATTGGTACTGTTATTGAAAAGTTTGTACTGCTGGTACAAATTTTGATTTTTCAGTTCATACTGTTAGTCATATTATGTAACACCCCAACCCGATAAGGGTAAAGATGTCATAATAATGGTTTCATATCAGATCAAAACAAAGCGTACATCAACAGTAATACAAGGGTTCTCAAAGGTTACAAATGAAATACTGAATATACAAGGCTACAAAGGAAACAAAAGCTAAATACTAAGTCTGCAAATGCAAATCCTTCTAATAGTCTCTACTTCAGAATAACTATCAAGGTCTTCTAAGTCCAAAAGTCTCTTCACTCATACCCAGCTTCCAACTAAAAACCTGCCGCAGGGAAAGAAATGCGGCTGAGCTTAAAAAGCCCAGTGAACAGATATATATAAACGAAAATGAAAGCAAAAGAAAACGAACAGATATAGTATAGTGCATTGGGAAAACATAAGGTATAGACAAAGGTACAAAGTAAGAAAAGAAAAGGGTAGGTCAGTAATCCACCACGAGCCCGAACACAAATCAAATATAGTAACCATGTCTTCATAATCATATAGAGGGGAGACCTCTCAGATAATCAGATAATATGAGGGGTGTCCTCATTCTTCAAATGGAGTAGCTAACTCCCGAACTTGTGAAAGACGTGGATTGCACCCATGCATCAGTCACCGAACAATAATATAATATCAAATCATGTTAAATCCACTAATACGAACACGAACCTAGGATGCATCCATACGCCCCCCGAACAATAATATTGGCCATAATAAATAATAAAGCGCGCATAGCAAAATGGGGACGGTGTGGAACATCACTCAACCACACTAAATTCATGCCATTGGTGCATCAATGACACGGCCATGTTACCTTCATGGCTAGGAAACGAACTTGGCTCGGGTATCAAACTGAAGGGTCAAAGGTCAAAGGTCCAAATCATAGCAAAGGTTCAAATAGTCTAAGTCATCGAATCATAGTCAAAGTCCAAGTATCAAAGGTTCATGGCAAAGGGTTCATATCAAAGGTTCAAAGCTAAAAGGATCATGTCGAACATCAAAGTTAAAATGAATCAAACAAACGAACCAAGGTGTAGGGAACATAATCGGAGGTTCATAGTCAAATGGTTCATTTAAAGAAATCTTTATCAATGATTTTCACAAAAGTGATCTTTAATAACGGTTTTCATAAAGGTAGTCTTTAAAAGTAGTTTTCATAAAAGTTTAGTAAAATTCCAAATAAAAGTGGTGTCGCATCATTCATAAACATCATTTAAAAATAGTCTTCCTCAAAACATTTCCATGATATAATTAAAAAGGTTTTCACATCTAGTTACCAAAATCAATTGAACCTTCTAAGTGTCAGGTGATTCGAATACCAATATCACAAGATAGCGAACGAATATCAATGTATCATCATACCAACGAAGCATATCAAACGAATGAATCAAAGTACAGGGAATCATAGCAAAGGCTTAAGGGAATCTTATAACGAATTAAGGATCAAGATCAAGTCATATGAGAGTGGAAGCACCCTTACTGAAAAGGGTAGAATATCTGTACCTTATACCGCAAGTGAAAACACATCTAGAAATACAAAGATCGGAAACAAACTCCATCTTCAGCGAATCTACACGAATACATGGTCGTCTTATTATTAATATCTTATTTAAATCAGATTTCTCATTTCAGTCGGCTTTCTATTTTTAGTAACTTTCCAAGATTAGCAGGTTTCCATATTTAGAAAGTTTCCTTATTTAACAAGTTTCCAAAAATAGCAAATTTCCATAATTAGATAAATTCCACAAAGTAATTTGGTTAAGTCATTCATTAAATATTATTATGGAGATAGGGTTCATTTTAGCAAGTCATGATAGTTTAGGGTTCACTATGACAACTTTTATATTTTAGGGTTTCAAATGTAAATATGCCCAAAGTTAAGGTCCAAAATGCAAATATTACAAATTATCCATTTTAATCCATAAGTTCCCAATATATACGATTCCAATACTTCCACTTTAACAATTTTACAAATTTATACCCTTTAGTTTACAAAATTACAATTTAAACCTTATAATTAATTAAATCACAATTTAACCCTTATCATAATTATATTTACACATCAAGCCCTCAATTTTACAAAATTACTCAATATCCCTCCTTTTTAATAAATGGTATGATTTATCTTCATCTTTACATAATTTACAAAATTGGTCCTTTAACTTATAAAAGGTACAATTCGATTCTCTAATTAACCATATATTCACATTTAATATACCAGATCCATCACCAAAAACCCTAACCCTAGTTCATACGATTTATATTTTATTTTAAACCCTTTTTCTTTAAAATCCGATTTACAAGAAAAACTCACCAAGCAAGATTTAGGCTTCGATAATTTCAAGTATCATTTTTCTAGTGTTATATAGCACGAATAGGACCTGAGAAAAATAGTATTGAAGGACACAAAAATCGTAATAGCCTATTCATGATTTATTTGGTTTTTAGGGTTTAAAATCGTATTTTAATTCAAACGACTTGAGTAGCATGCATGGGTCATGATAACCATTTTATATAGATCATATATGATGTAAAAAGAGTCACAAAAATACCAGATAGCTTTTAGAATGATCGAATGAGGTGTAGAGAGTTAATACCTCTCGGCAAGAATAGAACTCGAACAAAAATCAAAACCAAGCGAACCAAGCCTCCAATATTCGAACTCCTATTTTTCTAGCCTCCTTTCAACTCCAAAGTACCCAGGAAAAATGCCAAGAAGTCGTGGAAAATTGTGGTGGCCGAATGGGAGTTTTTAGTTTGTTTTTAGGTTTAAAGAATGAATAAAAAGGGAAATAATATAAAACCGTGTGATTGAATGGAGAGAGGGCATGGATTTCGGCCCAAGGTGATGTGATAAGATCAATTTTTGATTTGTGATTGATTTCCCTTTAATTGTGATACTTATCTCTTTATTTTATACATTTTAATTATTTAACAAGTAAATAAACATATATAAATATGTATTTTCGGTCCAAAATATTTTAAGTGATGTGACAAGTATTTTTAGGACATTTAGGATGTTAAAATGTTCATGCAAAAATTATCATACTTCATATGTTGCTCATTTCCAAGGGTTTGGGATTTATTTGATGTTTTATTTAAATATTAATTGAAATTTTAAGTTACAAGGGTATTTTGATAATTTTACATGTTTTGAAATTTTGGGTATTACAGTTAGTCATATTATGTTACTGCTATAAGAAAAATGCTTTGCATTTTGTTTTCTTGGTTTTAGACTAACAATTTCAGGTATGAACATTTGAGCACAAAGGAAGTTTCAAGTGAAATGTATGAGCAGCAGAATGATGATACAAGTTGCTGACATAATAGGTTCATGATGGACAGAGTTTGGGAATACATTAACAAAGGTTTACTCCTAAGTTAATTGATTCTTTAAAACTTCTTTCTTGAAACCTGATTATGATGTTTCACATTGACTTGATGGCTCGGTTGGTCAGATAGTGATGAACTCAAATAAGTACATTTTATTACCATCATTTATCCTATTTATTTAAATTGTTTTATTATATTATATATGAGAATTGATACGTTAATGTTTACTTTTGTAATTCTCAGGTAAAAACAAGTATTATGTGAAACTTGGCGATTTTGGACTAATTATGGAGCAAAACAAGCAAGATATTAAGAGTCTACTGAAATGTACAAGATCAAGACCATTCTGCTCCAGATGCGCCGCAACACACTTCGTACATACGGCGCATCACTATCAAGATTTCACAAGTTACGATCCAAGACGGAAAAGGACATGCGCCGCATAGATAAATGGAGTTACGCCGCATCTTAAGGCGGTGTACGAATATTCCTGAATATATTAATCTTGGACCCCACGCGAAGTTAAGTCAATGCGCCGCATCTACTTATTCTATGCGCCGCATCTAACCCTCAGACAGAAACTATAAATACCCCAAGGCCAGACGAATTTCGAGAGCCTAGTTTTACAAGAAGACCGAAGACCACAAAACCCTAAGGCCGAATTCAGACGTGTTAGCAGCACAAGACACACCCTAAACGAAGATACAAGAGCTGTAAGAAGGTCCTGCATGTATTCAATTCATTAAGTAGTTTTGTTTTATTGTATTAGTACACTTTAATTCATCAGGATTGATGGGCCGATTCCATGTGACTACGGAAAACCATGGGCACCCCTTAAAATTGCTTTCCCATTAATTAAAGTTTATATGTTGATGTCTTTGGTGACTTTTATTAGTGCATTGATAACCTCTGTGTCTAGCTGAGCATTGCTTGGGTCGCCATGCCCCTTCCTCGCCTATTTAAGAGACGCTAAATAAATAGGATAGACATAAGTAATCATTAAGGGTTTACTCGCCGATAAGATTAGAGCCAACGAGAAAGGGTTAATTATATACACTTCATATAAAACTAGCAATAAAACAAGTGACAAGCTACTTAATTATCAGGACAGGTCTTCTTATTGTCTCAAGTATCTATCTGTGTACGTGTGTGCTAATCGCTGATTCGTGCTCATTAGTTTAGTTTATTATTTAATCATAACCAAACCGTGCCAGTCTCTCAGGCTGAACCCCCTTGCGTTAGATTAGGTTGTACAGCTAATTTTAGATATTAAAATACTGATTAGAATAACTAGATAATACGTTCCACTCTTAGTGATCGACACTCTACTTACCATTATATTCATACTGACCGGGTACACTGCTCGTTAAAGTGTGTGTTATTGATAAGTCGGCTAAATATAAATTTAAAACTTGAGTAGGCATTAATACTGCTAAACCACAACGACACACCGTGGATATAAAAGAATTAAAGCAATACACACACACATCAAGTTTTTGGCGCCGCTGCCGGGGAGTGAATTGTTATTATCTGTTAATTTGATTAGTATTTTAATTAGGTTTTTCTTTTATTTTTTTAATTATAACCACTAACTCCGTTGTATATTAGATAAATTGCATTCATTGTATTATTTGCATATTTTCTGTTTTTGTGTGTTTTTATTTTCTTTAATTTTTGTTTCTTTTTTGTTTGATTTTATTTTTGTTTTTCTTTTTTATTTTTCTGTATTCTGCTATCGTTGTACTGGGCTGATACAAATGATACGGCACATCTATTTTCATAGATACGGCGTATTGCGTTTAATTTTTATAAAATACAACGCGTTTAATAAATTCGATACGACACATCTTTCCCCAAGATACGGCGTATTCTGTTTTTTAATAAAAAATTTGCTAAACGATTACGCCATACGACGCATCTGTTTTTGCAGATACGGCGTATTTAGTATTTAAATTAAAAACAGCTTTTTGAATTATTAAACAGATACGACGCATCGATTTTTATCGATACGGTGCATCTTCTGAATCAAAAATCTTGTATTTTGAAACGTAACGAAAATACGGCGCATTAACTTTTGTTAATACGACGCATTTAATTTTAATAAATATAATCGATTTTTGATAAATTAAAACTGATACGGCGCATTCTAAATTTATAAGCGGCGTATCTGCTTTCTGAGTAAAAGTCTGATTAAATTTTAATGATTATAAGATACGGCGTATCCAACTTTCTGGATACGGCGCATCGTCTGCAGATATCAGCAACTTTTATTTTTCGTATTCCGTTTTCGTTGTTAATTTTCTGATATATTACTTTCTTGAACATACCCTACTGATGCTTTTGTGATAGTTTCAGGAAGTGCATGACCAGGAGTTCAACTAAGAACTTGATTACACCTTTCGAAGATCCTGAACGAGCCCTACATTCACTTAAAAGGCTTTTCAACACAAAAAGCTTTGAAATTTCAAGTTCATTCGAGCTTGATTATTTTTCTGAAGAAAAAGAGGAAGAAGAAACAGAAACAATGACGGAAAACACTACCATGGAGGAATACATGAACAAAACCCGTGCTGATTACAGTTCAGGAGTTGCTAGACCAAAGTTTGATGAAAAGTCAAAGTTTGAGTTGAAGGGTCAGTTTCTTAAGGAGCTAAGAGAAAATGCTTTCAGTGGAACAGAACATGAAGATGCTAATGAACATGTTGAAAAGGTCCTCGAGATTGCAGATTTGTTTATTACAGAAGGAGTCTCTGACGATCAACTTATGCTAAGGATCTTTCCAATTTCGCTAAAAGGAGCAGCTAATAAGTGGCTAAGGAATGAACCTGCTAGTTCAATCACAACATGGGAAGATTTGAAGATCAAATTCCTGAAAAGATATTGTCCACCTGCTAAAACCGCTAAAAAGATGGAGGCTATCAACAGTTTCAAGCAAGAGCCTGATGAAACTCTTTATCAAGCTTGGGAACGATTTAAAGACCTATTGATGAAATGCCCTCAACATTATCTAAGTCCAATGCAGGAGATAATATTGTTCTATCAAGGATTGGACGTGCCTACTAGACAAATCTTGGATGCTAAGGGAGCTGTGCCTCAAATGAGTGCAGCCAATGCTAGGAAAGCTATCCAAGAAGCTGTTGATCATTCTCAAAAATGGCACGATGGAACCTCTACTAGATCTAAGAGCAGCACTAATTTTGACGGGTTTGCTGCAATTCAAGCTCAATTGGATAAAATTAGTAGAGAGATGAAGAAGCGTGATGAAAAAGTTTATGCTGCCCAAGTTGGATGTGAAAAATGCGAAGGACCTCACTACACTAAAGATTGCCCTAATAAGAATGAAAGTGAGACTTTTGAAGAAGCATACTACACACAATTTGGACAACCATTCCGACCTTTAGGAAGATTTAGGGAAGCTACTCCGGGATACTATCAAAAGAACAATTTCCATCTCACTTATCAAGAAAGGAGGCAGACTTTGGATGACACTCTAAAGCAAATTATGGCCGATGCTGCTAAAAGACACGAAGAGAACACTGCTATGATCAAAGAAATCCGAGCTTCAACGGATACTATAACAAGAAATCAAGGAGCTTCGATCAAAGCATTGGAACAACAAATTGGACAAATGAGCAAAGTTCTTCAAGAAAGGGGATACGGAAGTTTACCTAGCTCAACTGAAACCAACCCAAGAGATCATGTCAAGGCCATATGCACTACTGAGGAAGTCACACCTAACATACCTAGAAGATTGATGAATGGTAATGATGCTGCAAAGCCCAAATTTTTCTTTAATTCTTCAATCAGTTTAAGGAGGCTACTCAAAGAAAATACAAAGATTGAAGAGGAGATCAAGGCTATAATGAAAGAAGAGAGCTCTGCAACCGAATTACATGCCTTGCCTCATAAAGAAAAGGACCCAGGAAGTTTTACTTTACCTTGTTCAATTAATGATATATCTTTCAATAATGTGTTAGCTGAATTAGGAGCTAGCGTTAGTGTTATGCCCCTTAAGACATTCACTACCCTAGGACTAGGAAAATTAGCACCAACTAAGTTGCTTATTGAATTGGCTGATAAAACGGTAAAACGACCTGAAGGGATTGCTAAAAATGTGCTAGTTAAGATTGAGAAGTTTGTTTTCCCCGTAGACTTTGTTATATTAGATATGCCCGAGGATATTAAGATTCCTTTAATCCTTGGAAGACCTTTCTTGTCTACCGCCCATGCTAAGATTGATGTGTTTAAAAGGAAAATCTCATTAAAGGTAGGGAATAATAAACTAGTCTATAAGTGCCAAGATCCTGCTAAAAGCATAATTAGAGGCGTCTATGTGCTAGGATTAAGAGAATGTATGGACCTCGATCTAGAAGCTAGATTTATGATTGAAACCTTGATAAATAATGAATCACTTGAGACCTATAGTGGAGACTACATTGAATTAAATGATCTCAATTTACCATTAGGAATCAATGATCAATTTATGGAGGATTTAGAACCCGAAATTGAAGAAGGAGAAATTATGGATATACCTAGAATTAATATGATCAACACTAAGAATTATGATGAATTTGAAGGATATCCTAGTTTCTGTGATTATGGTAGAAAGATCCATGTAGATTGTGCTTATAATTTACAATTTCCTTGCATGATAGGATTTAAACAAGTTAGTGCCAACTTTTTCCCTATTTTACCAATTAATGTAATGTCAAAAGATTTCTATAATTCTATAATGAAAAACAAAGTTGAGTATAGAGGGAAAAACGTAGTTGGAATGTTCATGAATGTGCCTATTTTTGTTGGGAATTTAACTATTGTTACAGATTTCACCGTGGTGGAAAACATGGATGCTTATCGTGATGTTGAGATGGGTGACGTGATCGTTGGGAAACCATTTTGTAAGGAGGTCGAAATTAACGCTAAAAGATTTGAAGGAAAGATCACCTTTAAAAGTGGAAGCAACGTTATCACTTATATGATGCCTCGTGCTCTCCCAAGGTTTAAATATGCCCCTAACAAATTTTGTTACAAATTTACACCATTTCTTTTTGTAGATGAAAATGACGCTGAGAAAGGGATCGAGTATCCGTACCAAAAGATGAAAGGATTCTACAAAGGTGTACTTGAATTGGGGCAGGAATATGTTCGTGACGAAGTAATTCGCAACTACATCGTGCACGGGCATGTGGGGATCAATAGATCAAAATAAAGAGCTGAACGTGAGTCTAACTTGAAGACTCTGGAATAAAGACAAGTGCTGACCGGGAGACAACCCGGAGAAAATTTTTTACATTCTGTTCTGTGTCGAGTCTGTCAGACCTGCAGAAGGTACGGTGCATCTCCAACATAAGATGCGACGCATCGCCTGCAATGGTCATATCTTATTTAATTTTCTGCATTTTTATTATTTTTGACTTTAAACTTTCTGTCAATATTTTAATGCGGCGCATCCCTGGTTAAGGATGCGACGCATCTTCTATTATGATTTATACTTATTCCAGGCTCGATACGGCGTATCTTCTTCCATAAGATACGGCGTATCGACTGACCTGATGATTTTCATTTTAATTTTTTTTTACGTTTTATTTTTACTAACTATTAATGTATTATGCAAGTTTGAACTTTCTTAACTCAGGTGTGTTAAAGTCTTAATGGTATTATAGATTCCTGCATTTCATGTGGATACATCATCTATGAAGCTTAAATGTTCTAATCCACAAGATAGTTGATTTTTGCTCTTATACAAATGGAGGATCATACCGAGCAAATCTCAGGGGAGTTTTTCTGTTCTAATTCTTTTATTTTCCATTTTTAACCTTTGACACAAACAACGAGGATGTTGTTTAACTTAAGTGGGGGGATTGGAGAATTAGAACACTTACTTGTCCTAAACTTTTTAAAAATATGCTTAAAATGCGCTTAATATATCAAAATTTAAAATTTTTAGCATGTTTTTGTTTAAAGTCTAAATTACATAGCTGCACACATAACCTTATTTTCAAAAATTGTGAACTTTTCAAAATTCACAAATCTATGAGTGTGCCGGTGACTTGTAAACTTTAGAACTTGGCTGGTATACTATTCGAGACCACCATAATAAGTATTATCTATATAATTGGAATGACTTGTCTAAATTGGTAAATTTCTAGGATTACACCCAAATAGCCTTTATATGTTATGTGATATTAACTAACTACACTGGTTAGCTAACCCCCGTATAAACCTTTTGTTACTCTCACTTTTAGAGTAAGATACCCCTAGAAAAACACTCAGAGCCATTCCTTTCGTTTCTTACACCTTTGTTATAATGTTTCGTTAACACTCTTACACCTTAGCCTACCCTGTAGATTAAAATACGTGGTTGGTTAATTGCTTTAGGCAAATTGTGTTTCCTTACATTACCTGTGTTCGCGTGCGTAGTTCATTATCTTTGGTTGAGTCAGGAAATTGCACAATGCAATTAGTATGAAAGTAAATATTGTATATCTTTTAGTTTATTTTTCGTGTGTTTACTACTTTCGCTATTACAGTTATTTCTGAAAGTATGAAAAGTATGGAAAAATTATCTGGAAAGAAAGTGATAGAAAAGTTGTGAAATTTTACACATTTCATTGATAAAAAAAAATAAAATAAAAAAAAATAGAAAAGAAAAAGAAAAAGGAAAAGTTGGAAGTTTGTTTTAACCAACTTATGTAAAGTTTTGTATTAAGTGGGCGATATCACCACTATTTGTTATATATTATATTTATGGATTGAATGGGAGTTGGCCGTTATGGGAACGCCAACTAAGGTTATTCTTTGATTGAGATCTTGTTGAGTATAATTCGTGTCTACCTAAAGCGTGTGTTTCAAGTGTTAAAGCGTGAGTTATTCAATGATATGAATCTTATTCATGGGATGGTTGGGAAAGTAATTTACCACACTTAGGATTTTAATTTATCTGTTTTGTTTATTTTTCATTTTACACCAATTTGTATCCCAAATATTATCCATACCCTATATCATTCTTTATCCAAACCTTTGATTTATTGAGATTAGGGATTTGAGCAATCTTAAGTATCGTAGTCGTGGATTCAGCTATGTATTTATGATTTTGTCGCCCTTTTTGATATAATATTATTGGTAAAGATTACTTGGTCCTATCTTTAGCCTATTCGAGTTAAGGATTTGAGCAATTGCAAGTATCGTGGTCGTGGATTCGATCATGTATTTGTGATTTTGTCGCCTTTTCTGGAATTTGAGATCGATAGAGATTAAGAAGAATGATTAACCCTTAACCAACAAACCCTTTTTACCGCTTTAGACTTGTTATTCCTTAGCTTTAGTGGGGGAGATGCGTATACTTGCCAAGCTTATGATAGAATATTCGTCACGACTGGACAGTTAAACGATTAGATTTGCTTTTATCAAAATATTTTATTTTATTTCTAATTCATTAAGTGTTTGGTTGTGTGATTATGACAATACGAATACATGCTTAAATATAAAAATAAATCCTAATATCTTTTAGGATACATTTTCATAAAATTTATTCTAAGGTTTACTTGGGGACAAGTAAAGTTCAAGTGGGGGGATATTTGATGAACTCAAACAAGTACATTTTATTACCATCATTTATCCTATTTATTTGACTTGTTTTATTATATTATATATGAGAATTGATACGTTAATGTTTACTTTTGTAATTCTCAGGTAAAAACAAGTATTATGTAAAACTTAGCGATTTTGGACTAATTATGGAGCAAAACAAGCAAGATATTAAGAGTCTACTGAAATGTACAAGATCAAGACCATTCTGCTCCAGATGCGCCGCAACACACTTCGTACATACGGCGCATCTCTATCAAGATTTCACAAGTTACGATCCAAGACGGCAAAGGACATGCGCCGCATAGATAAATGGAGTTACGCCGCATCTTAAGGCAGTGTACGAATATTCCTGAATATATTAATCTTGGACCCCACGCGAAGTTAAGTCAATGTGCCGCATCTACTTATTCTATGCGCCGCATCTAACCCTCAGACAAAAACTATAAATACCCCAAGGCCAGATGAATTTCGAGAGCCTAGTTTTACAAGAAGACCGAAGACCACAAAACCCTAAGGCCGAATTCAGACGTGTTAGCTGCACAAGACACACCCTAAACGAAGATACAAGAGCTGTAAGAAGGTCCTGCATGTATTCAATTCATTAAGTAGTTTTGCTTTATTGTATTAGTACACTTTAATTCATCAGGATTGATGGGCCGATTCCATGTGACTACGGAAAACCATGGGCACCCCTTAAAATTGCTTTCCCATTAATTAAAGTTTATATGTTGATGTCTTTGGTGACTTTTATTAGTGCATTGATAACCTCTGTGTCTAGCTGAGCATTGCTTGGGTCGCCATGCCCCTTCCTCGCCTATTTAAGAGACGCTAAATAAATAGGATAGACATAAGTAATCATTAAGGGTTTACTCGCCGATAAGATTAGAGCCAACGAGAAAGGGTTAATTATATACACTTCATATAAAACTAGCAATAAAACAAGTGACAAGCTACTTAATTATCAGGACAGGTCTTCTTATTGTCTCAAGTATCTATCTGTGTACGTGTGTGCTAATCGCTGATTCGTGCTCATTAGTTTAGTTTATTATTTAATCATAGCCAAACCGTGCCAGTCTCTCAGACTGAACCCCCTTGCGTTAGATTAGGTTGTATAGCTAACTTAAGATATTAAAATACTGATTAGAATAACTAGATAATACGTTCCACTCTTAGTGATCGACACTCTACTTACCATTATATTCATACTGACCGGGTACACTGCTCGTTAAAGTGTGTGTTATTGATAAGTCGGCTAAATATAAATTTAAAACTTGAGTAGGCATTTATACTGCTAAACCACAACGACACACCGTGGATATAAGAGAATTAAAGCAATGCACGCACACATCAGATAGTAACTGACACAACTCACTTTCTATCATTTTATACTTTAATTAGTATAATGAGCAAGTCTAAGGACATCTGATAGAAAGAACATCGAGCAAAAGTGAATCTAACACTTGTGTTAGAGGCAACAATTGCCACGAGCTGGAAACCCTGTCAAGAAAGCCCTTTGAATGGGTTTATCTGTACACAGGCAGTTATTTATAACAGAAAACATTGGTTCTCACACAACCAGAGGTTAATTTAAACCGAATTCTTGATTAAGTGACTGTTACAAACTTAATCCCTTCAAAATGGTTGTAAGCAGTATTTTTTTTCAATATAAAATCAAGTTCATTCTACTAAGTCAAAAGTTTCTTAAAAATGATTTTCAAAGTGGCTCAGAAAACCATCAAATGATGGATTATGAGTCAAAGCCCTATGATTCACCACTCATAGGAGGTTACACACCTGGAAGTCATGAGGGCAGCAAATTAACTCTTAAGGAATTGATGGCTACATGTACAACATTGTCTGAAAACATGTTCTAATCGGTAGATCAGATGGTGAGAGATCTTCCAAACAGAGGAGCAAATGATAAATCTCAGGGGAGGGAATAAAGCCCAGGGGAGGAAGATTATCCAATCAAGGGATGATAAAAGATTGTGGTTTGTATGCATATAATCAGGGGAGGAAAATTGATCAAACAAAGAAGAAAGATTGGGGAGGAAGATTGCCCAAAATTGATCAAGTTCAAGAAAAGACAAGAGCATACAAAATGATGATGTCAGCTTTTTGAGAAGCTATCATGTCTTATTATTCAGCCAATAATAAAAACAAGCTACAGTTTCAGTTGATGGATGCTGGGAATAAGCATAAAAGAACAAGATTCTGGAGTATTATATATATTCAGAAGGGATGAAGCATTCAAATGTAGAAAGTTCTATCTAAGTTCTTTCAGTTTCAATTTCAGTTCACTACGTTTGTTCATCACTTGCAAAGGCTTGCTGAAAGATGATTTGACTTCTTGGAACAAGCATCCAAGATACACAGCACCATTGCCTCTTATAATTCATCCATCCAAGGAAATTGCAACATCTTTTATTCATGGTACTGCTATTGTTCAAGACAAAGAAGATGATGTTATTGCTGAAAGAGATTCACAGAAAGCAGATGAGTTAGACAGAAAGATAGTTAGTCTTACAGAACAAAGAAAAGCTCAGATCAAGAATCTGACTATGTAGTGTTTGGAAGACTCTCACAATCCTAATTTAATTCAGAAGAAACATGATGATTTGGGATAAATCACAAGTTTAGGGGAGGATTGTTGGGAATTAAATGTTCTGAAGATTAGTACTGCTGAGAAGAATACACTAACAGTACTAATTGCTAGTGTATATCTGAAGACTACTCAAAGTTATAACTAACAGTACTAACTGAAGTTAGTACTGCTAGTACAAACAAAGGTACTGCTGGTCAATACTGCTGTTGGAGTGACTCATACTACTGCTAAATGGATAAGTGTCGCGTATACTACTGCTGGATAGATAAGTATAAAAAAATATTTTATGTATAAAAGTCAAGTATATATGGTAGATAATATCTTTTATATATGTTCAGTAAACAAGTTGCGTACACAAATACATGATGTATCTTAGATACTGACACACACAAGCTAGCAAGTAGTTCGATAAGACTTGACAATATTGTAAAGATCTCCTTTGGACTATAAAAGGGAGATCTTAGCTTAGAGATAAATAGGCATGTACTTTGAAATTACATATCTGTCAAGAACAAAGAACTTAACTCATCACAGAAAACATAAGTCATAGAAACATATAGATTTAAGGTTTGTAACTCTAGTGATAGTGAAGATCACTCATATTATTCTCAATAATATTGAATCGTTTGGTGTTATACTTTCTATGTTCATTTTTCATTACACAAGCATCACTGTTCCATTTCCAATAACAATATCCTTCTAAGTGTGGTTAAGTAGATTCCGCATACTTAATCATATTCACTCAAAGTATCATATACACTAGTTATAAAGGACTAACTTCCTCATAGTGTATACGAATCCTCTCATCTTCTACCTTGTGGATCCAAAGATGATATCATCCACATACACCTGAACTAGCAAGCTATCCTTCTTGTGTTTTTTGGTGAATAAAGTTTGATCTATCTTGCCTCTTTGGAATCCATTCTCTAGCAAATAGGAAGCGAAAGTCTCATACCATGCCCTTGGTGCTTGATGTAGTCCATAAAGAGCCTTTACAACCTTGTACACCTTATCAGGATATTTTGGATCAACAAAACCTGGAGGTTGAGAGACATAAACCTCCTCTTCAATAGTACCATACAAGAAGGCACTCTTGACATCCATCTAATATACAGTGAAGCCCATGAAAGAAGCATAGGCCAAGAATAGTCTAATGGCTTCAATCCTTGCTACTGGTGCAAAAACTTCTTCATAGTCTATACCTTCTTCCTGTGTATAACTCTGGGCTACAAGTCTAGCCTTGTTTCTAATCACAATTCCCCTTTCATCCCTTTTATTTCTGAAAACCCATTTGGTGCCTATTACCCTCATACCCATGGGTAAATCTACTAGTACCCAAACCTTCTGAATCTTGAATTGGAGAAGCTCCTCTTGCATTGCTTCTACCCAACTTGAATCTTCTAAGGCTTTGAGAACATTTTTGGGTTCAGATTGTGAGAGGAAACACACAAATAAACAAGTGTTGGAATCTTCATGCTGCTTTGATTCATACACAGTACTAAGAAACCCTTGTTAGTCTGAAGTCATAAGTTGCTTCCTTGTCTTCACTCCAGATTGCATATCACCAATCACATTGTCCAGGGAGTGGGCTTTGTGAATCCTTGTGTGTGGTGTAGTGAGAACTGCATATGTAGGTGGTAGATTGTTGAAATCTACCTCATCTTCTGAGAAATCAGCAGTATTGGTATCTGATGGGCCAGCAGTATGAAGATTTAGCCCAGCAGTACCATCTTGTGGCTCAACAGTACAATCACCATTAGTACTGTTATCTTGATTCTCTTGTTCCTCAGCTCCATCTACATTGTTTTCACCTTCAATTCCTTCCTTAGCTTCATCAGTAGAAGGTTCACCATTCATTTAAGTTGAATCTACACTTGTCCATATAGACATCAGCACATGATCTTGATCTTTCTCCTTACCCAAGCCTGCTTCATTTGCTGCATCATCAATTTCTGAACCTGCAAAATCATTAGAAAAGGTTCCTGCAACAACTGGCACATAGTTCATTGATTGGGTTAGAGTCTCAAGGTCAAACAGCCATTTTGGACCTTCACCTGCAACATTAGATTTATTTTCTAGAAATTCAACATGCAGGTTTTCTTCAACTTTTCTAGTTCTTGTGTTGTATACTCTAAAAGCTTTGCTAGTTAGAGAGTACCCAACCAAGAATCCTTCATCTTCTATACCATCAAATTTGACCAGATGGTCTAAGGTATTCAGAATAGTTACATGACACCCAAAAGGTCTTAGAAATCCTAATGCTGGAGTTCTACCTCTAAAAAGCTCATATGGTGTCTTGTTGTGAGGTTTAACTACCAAAACCCTGTTCTGCACATAGCAAGCAGTATTAACTGCTTCAGCCCAAAAAGTGATAGGCAACATAGAGTCAGCTAACATGGTTCTAGCAGCTTCTATCAGTGTCCTATTTCTTCTCTCAGCAACCCCATTCTGCTGAGGAGTTCTAGCAACACTAAACTCTCTTCTAATACCTTTTTCTTTGCAAAACTCATCCATAACTCTATTTTTGAACTCTGTCCCATTATTACATCTAATGACTTTTACTTTCTTATCCACTAGGTTTTCTATCTCAGTAATAAATGTTTTAAGAATGCTAGGTGTCTCATCCTTAGAACCTAAAAAGAAAACCCATGTGAACCTGCTATAGTCATCAGTAACTACAAGACAAAACCTCTTATGCTTAATACAACTCATAGAAGTTGGGCCAAATAAATCCATATGTAGCATAAACAAAGGTTGATCAATAGAGTTAAAAATCTTGGGCTTACAAGAAGCCTTGTGTTGTTTGCCTTTAAGACAGGCAACACAAGTTTGGTCATTTTCAAATATTTTCTGAGGCAAGCCTCTTACCAAACCATCCTTTACAATTTTATTAATGGTTTTAAAATTAATGTGACCAAGTCTCCTATGCCATAACATAGATTCATCCAATGTGGTCTTTGCAACAAGACAAATAAGGGCCTCTTTAGGAACAATCTTCTTCATATCAACACTGTACATGTTGCCCTTTCTTGGAACTTTAAGTAATACCTGACTTTCATCAGGTAACTTAAAGTCTGGAGGAAGCACAAGACATTCAGTGTCAGTAAAAAGAACCTTGTTCTTTTTGTCACACATTTGTGAGACACTAAACAGGTTATACATAAGCTCTTGAACAAAGTACACATCTTCAAAATCCAATTTACAGGTTTTAAGAGTACCTTTACCAGTAATTCTACCTCCTATTCCTCCCCCAAAGGTAACATATCCTCCATCCAATGGTTGAAAGTCTGAAAGATAGGACATGTTGCATGTCATGTGCCTGGAATACCCACTGTCTGCATAACCTAGATCTTCATCATCAGCTAGTGAATATGCTTGCACATTAAATAAGGAAATTAGTTCCCTTGGGGTACCCAAGCCATTACTGACTTGGGTTTACCTCGTGCATCAATATAGTTAAATCTTTTCAAAATAGTTGATGCACCATTGGACTGGATTGGTCTCCAAATCCAACATGCTGAGGCCTTAACAGCATTAGCCCTTTGATCCCTAGCAGTGTTTTTAAAGTTGCCAATACTAACTGCTTGGCTAGCAGTATTAACTGCTGGCTTTGCAGTTGTAGCCTTTGCTTTCCAAATTTGTTATTGTACCACTGTTGTCTTTTGAAAAGGCCTTTTAGCAGTTGTTGGTGCATATTTGAAAGTTGTTTTTGCACCTTTAACTGCTGGTCTTGGGTAAACAGTCTTAAAGGGTCTGGCAGTACTAACTGCTGGTCTAGCAGTATGAATTGGTTTTAGGCCAGACTTCAATGAAAGTGCTCTGGGTGTCATTCTAGAAATATTAAAGTGAGTTTGAGGCCTGATTAAGTTCACCCTATGGTTTGAGTGCCCAGATATCCTGTTGTTCCCAGTAACCATCTTTCTACCCTGATGGTTATCGCAATAAGCCTCAAGGTGGTCAAAACTACCACAAGTGAAACAAGCCTTCTTGTACAGGACAAAGTCATCACCTAGTTGGTAAGACTTGAGGTTATTCCAGTTCCTCTGGTTACCTCTTGGCTTATCTGTGGATCTATACATCTCACAGTACCTAACTGTTTTCCTAGCAGTATTAACATTTGATTTAGGCCTAACAGTTTTATTATCAACCACCTTAGGAACACTTGTTCCTTCTACCTTAACTATATCAGGTTTAACCACAACCTTATCTTCCTCATCATCATCAGATGTCCAGTCCTCAATGGTTGGAGCATCTGAATTCCTACCAGAGGACTCCTTGTCCTCAGTGAGTGAAGTGTCACTTGCACTCTCAAAGGGTTTACTGACTTCTACAGGCTTATCAACAACTACATTGTCTTTTGGCTTAAGACCATATTCTAACTTTAGTTGTTGAAATTCAGGCAAACCTGTATGTTCTAGGTCTATTCCTGGAGGTGCTGAATTTCCTCTGTGAGGAGGTGGAACAGTCTTATACCCCAACCCTGACTTAGCTTTGTTGATTAACTAACATTCAATTATTTTGTTTACACCCTTAGAGGCATATTCTAATGTTTCAACACTTAATTGAATGTTTTCATTAGCTTTTTTAATTCTATCCAACTCAGCTTTCAACAAACAAACCTCAGCATTCTTAAATGACAAATCCCTTTTAAGAACTGCTATATTGTTGGGTTTTAAAGGCTGCTACAAGTTAATGTTGCTGATATTGTTAATACTGCTAAGGGATTACAGAGGAAATACAACAAGTTATTAATGCTGCTGGTTATAAAGTTAATGCTGCTTATGGAAAGTTAATGTTGCTACAAGATTAATACTGCTAGAACATTTGGTTAGTATTGCTAATATGTTATTAGTGTTGCTAGAGTATTAGAGTCGGTTATTATGTATAGTATGTTTAGATAAATATAGAAAAGATTCTATACAAGTTTATCTTGTGTAGAAAGTTTTGTAAGCCGACTAGGACTCCTTAATCTATAAAAGGAGGAACTAGGGCATAGATGAGAATATAGTTTTACGATTTACTTCAAGGTTTTGTAACCCTAATACTCAGAGAGTATTCGTATTATTAATAATATTGAAGTGTTTAGTGTGATATTCATTGTTCATTGTTTAGTTCTTCTTAAGATCAAATACAAGATTCCGCATTGTGTTTGATAAACCACAAGACAGTTTCTATACCTAGTTGTGTTAGATTTATCTAGCATAGCTAAACCTTTACAAGCTAAGGGAGTTGATCAAGTGCTCAACTGGGATCAACAAGTGGTATTAGAGCTTTTGATCTAGAGACAGTGAATCAAGAAGAACCTATAGGATCGTTTATAGCTCGAGGGAAGACATGGACTCAGAATCTACTCACATGATTACTGCATCAAAGGTCCCCATGCTCAAGCCTAGAGAATATGAGCTATGGAGGATGAGGATAGAGCAGTACATCCAGATGGTTGATTACTCTAGGTGGGAGGTCATAGAGAATGGTAATCAACTACCTAAGACTGAAACTTCTGATGAGGGTGTTATTACAATAATGCCTATCAAGACTGCTGAAGATAAGGCACAACAAAGGCTTGAAGTAAAGGCCAGAAGTACTCTTATGATGGGAATTCCTAATGATCATCAGCTAACCTTCAATCACATCAAGGATGCTAAACAGTTGCTAAAAGCAATTGAGACAAGATTTAGAGGGAATGCTGCAACCAAGAAGACAAGGAAGAACCTCCTGAAGCAACAATATGAAAACTTTGCTGCTTTAAGTTTTGAAAATCTTGATCAAACTTTTGACAGGCTTCAGAAACTCATCAGTCAATTGGCACTTGTAGAAGTCTCAATTTCTCAAGAAGATGTCAATCAAAAGTTCCTGAGAAGCTTATCACCAGAATGGAACACACACACAATGTGGTATGGAGAAACAAGGATGATCTTGATACTATGAGTTTGGATGATCTGTACAACAACCTTAAAGTTTATGAGCCTAAAGTTAAAGGGTCATCTAGCTCATCAACAAACACACAAAACTTAGCTTTTGTGTAATGAAGTAGTTAATATTGCTCATGGAGTTAGTACTGTTGGCACACAAGTTAATGTTGCAGGGTCTACAACCCTTGATAACTTGAGTGATGCTGTTATTTATGCTTTCTTGGCTGGTGCATCTACTAGTTCTCAAATGATGCATGAAGATTTGGAGCAGATCCATCCAGATGATCTTGAAGAGATGGACTTGAAGTGGCTGATGGCTATGTTGACTGTAAGAGCAAGAAGATTTTTGAACAGGACTATAAGAAATCTCAAGATTATTGGGAAGGATAGCTTGGATTTTGATAAATCTAAGATTGAATGCTACAACTGTCACAGGAAGGGTCACTTTGCTAGAGAGTGTAAGGCACCAAGGAACCAAGACAACAAGAGTAATGAAGTTTCAAGGAGAACTGTACCTGTGGAAACTACAAATTCTACAGCATTCGTGTCTCAATGTGATGGTCTTGGAGCATATGACTGGAGTGATCAAGCAGTTGAAAGACCTAACTTTGCTCTTATGGCCTACTCTTCTGCATCAAGTTCTGATTCTGAGGTATCTAACAGTTCTAGTTGTTCATATAAGTCTTGTTTAGATACTGTTGAATAACTTAAGAATAGGAATGAAAAGCTAATGGAAGAGGTAAAAATGTTAAAATTGGACAATTTAGGCTATAAGGTAGGTCTAAAATCTGTTGAGGAAAGACTTGACTTTTTTAAACAAAATGAGTTAGAATATGTAGAAAAAGTAAATGTTCTTGAAAGTAAGCTTTTTGTGAAAGAAAATGAAGTTAATGTACTCTCTAAAAGATTAGAAAAGGTTGAAAAAGAAAAAGATGCAGCTTATAAGGAATTAAAAAATATCAGGTTAAGGTTAATAAGCTTGAGTTTGCATCTGAAAGTGTTAATAAGACAATTGAGTGCCAATTAATGAGGAGAGGTAGTGGCATAGGTTATCATGAAGTTCCTCCTTCAATAACAGGAAAGTATGTACCTCCTATTCCAGAATTGTCTTGTCTGAGTGAGTCAAATGTTAAGTCTTTAGAAGAAAGTAGTGAATCTAATAATGACAAACCTAAGACTGAAACAAAGTATTCTGATGCACCTAATATTGAGGATTGGATTTCTGATGATGATGAGGAACATGAAAAGGATAAACCTAAGGTTGAGAGTGTCACAGTCAAACCTAGTGTTGAGCAGACTAATTTTGTCAAACCTAGGTTTGGTCAGAAGGTGTCTAAGAAATTTGTTAAGTACACTGAGCAACCTAGGAAAATCATAAACAGGCCTAGAGGTAACCAGAGAAGTTGGAATGGAATGATATCTCAAAGGTTAGGAAGTGATTTTGAGATGATCAATAAGGCTTGTCATCATTGTGGTAGTTTTGAGCACTTACAAGAAAATTGTTTTTACTGTCAAAAACCAGTATGGAACTATGCTAAGAGGGTAAATCATAAATTTTTTTCTAAGAATACTCACCCATATGCAAAAAGAAACATGGTTCCAAGAGCAGTACTAATGAGATCTGGTGTAGTATCAGTTACAACTACTAATCAAAATGTTTCAAAACAAGCAGTAGTAACTAATACTGCTAGATTAGTTAGTACTACCAACACCAAAAGGACAAGGAATGGTGCAAATAAATTGTCAAAGTTTTCAAACAAAGCACATTCCACTGTAAAACAGCCCATTCAAAAGCCAACAACTATTAGTGCTGCTAAGGCAAAAGCAGTAGTTAATACTGCTGAGCCAAAAGTAATAACTGATACTGTTTTGGGAAATAATTTTTATGCTGTGAAGTCCTCAGCTTGTTGGGTCTGGAAACCAAAAATTAAACTTTTAGATCATGTTTCCAGAAACAGCAGTGCATCTATAGTTTTAAAGAGATATGATTATGTAGATGCACAAGGCAGATCCAAGTCAGTATTGGCTTGGGTCCCCAAAATGAACTGATTTTCTTAGTTTATGTGCAGGGCAATCCACAAGTAGAATTGGAAGATAAAGGAGTATTTGACAGTGGATGCTCAAGGCACATGACTGGAAACATATCCTATCTTGAATATTTTGAAGCTATTGATGGAGGATATGTTGCTTTTGGGAGTAATCCCAAAGGAGGGAAAATCACTGGTAAAGGTACTATAAGGACTGGAAAATTAGATTTTGATAATGTGTACTTTGTCAAAGAGCTTAAGTTCAATCTCTTTAGTGTCTCACAAATGTGTGACAAAAAGAATAGTGTTCTTTTTACTGATACTGAATGTATTGTCTTATCTCTTGACTTTAAGTTAACTGATGAAAGTCATGTTCTACTTAAAGTTCCTAGAATAGACAACATATAAAGTGTTGATTTAAAGAATATGATTTGCAAAAGAGGTTTGATTTGCCTCTTTGCAAAGGCCTCATCAGATGAATCTAAACTTTGGCATAGAAGACTTGGGCATTTAAATTTCAAAACAATGAATAAATTGGTTAAGGGGAACCTTATGAGAGGTTTGCCTTCAAAAGTTTTTGAAAACTCTGAAATCTGTGTTGCTTGTCAGAAGGGAAAACAACATAGAGCTTCTTGTAAGGCCAAAGTAGTGAACTCTATTAGTCAGCCATTACATATGTTGCACATGGATTTATTTGGACCAACATTTGTAAGGAGTTTAATGAAAAAGATGTATTGCCTAGTTGTCACAGATGATTATAGTAGGTTTACTTGGGTGTTCTTTTTAGCAACTAAGGATGAAACAAGTAGCATTCTTAAGGCTTTCATAACCAAGGTAGAAAACCTAGTTAATCATAAGGTTAAAGTGATAAGATGTGACAATGGAACTGAGTTCAAGAATAGGGAAATGAACCAGTTTTGTGAGATGAAAGGTATTGAAAGACAGTATAGTGTAGCTAGAACTCCTCAACAAAATAGAGTGGCTGAGAGGAGGAATAGGACACTTATTGAGGCTGCTAGAACAATGTTAGTTGATTCTAAATTACCTACTACTTTTTAGGCTGAAGCAGTTAATAGTGCTTGTTATGTACAGAATAGGAGTAATTTAGTTAAGCCTCATAACAAGACCCCTTATGAACTTTTACATGGTAGAAAACCATTGCTTGATTTTTTAAGACCATTTGGGTGTCCTGTACTATCTTAAATACCATAGATCACTTAGGCAAGTTTGATGGAAAGGCTGATGAAGGATTCCTTGTTGGATACTCATCAAATAACAAAGCTTTTAGAGTATTCAATTGTAGGACCGGGAAAGTGGAAGAGAACTTGCATGTTAGGTTTAGTAAGAGTACACCTAATGTTGCAGGGAGTGGACCAAACTGGCTTTTGATATTGATTCTCTAACCAAGACTATGAATTATGAGCTAGTTGTTGCAGGAACAGAGTCTAACCAATGTACAGGTACAAAAGCAAGTAATGATGCAGATCAAGCTGGAAAGGAGCCAGGGCATGACAAAGATTATATCTTGCTACCTATTTGGACTGCTGATCCACCTTTCACAACCCCATAGTCAAAGAGTTCACAAGCAGATGACTTTGATAAAGCTCCTAATGATGATAAAGAAGATGGTGATCAAGAGTTGCATGAAGAAAAGAAGTCTGATGATCAAGCTAAGAATGATGTATCAGATGATATTAACACTGGCAGTTCTAACTCAGTTAATATTGCTAAGCCAAGTGTTAATGCTGCCAATGAAGAAATTAACACTAGCAATATTAATTCTGTTAATACAGCTGAGCCAAGTGTTAATGTTGCTGGCAAGCAAGGCATATCTTTTGATGCTGATGTCTACCCAAATGATCCAAACATGACTATATTGGAAGATATTTATCCTGATACTGATGAAGATGTACTTGGTGCGGAGGCTGACTCAACCAATTTGAATGATGAGATACCTGTCAGTCCTATTCCAACTACAAGAGTTCACAAAAATCATCCTAAGGAACAGATCATTGGAGAACCAAAGTCTGTTGTTCAAACAAGGAAAATGGTTAAAGATTTGTAGGAACAAGGTTTCTTTGCAAGATCCCCTCATCAAATAAATAGTCATAAAGACCTTCAAAACTGTTTAGTCGCATGTTTTCTATCACAAATAGAACCTAAGAATGCTCACAAAGCATTACAAGATCCAATCTGGGTGGAAGCTATGCAAGAAGAACTTCTATAATTCAAGCTTCAAGAAGTTTGGACTCTGGTAGATTTGCCTAATGGGAAGAGGGCAATTGGTACTAAGTGGGTTTTTAGATGCAAGAGGGATGAAAGAGGCATTGTGGTTAGAAACAAGGCAAGGTTAGTAGCTCAAGGATACACAAAAGAAGAAGGTATTGATTATGATGAAGTATTTGCTCCAGTTGCAAGAATTGAGGCTATCAGATTATTCTTGGCCTATGCTTCATACAAAGACTTTGTAGTGTATCAAATGGATGTTAAAAGTGCTTTTTTGTATGGGACTATTGAAGAAGAAGTTTATGTCTCACAACCACCTGGTTTTGAAGATCCTAATTTCCCTGACAAGGTCTACAAGGTGGACAAGGCACTATATGGCTTACGTCAAGCTCCCAGAGCTTGGTATGATACATTGTCAACATACCTGTTGGACAATGGTTTTAGTAGAGGGAAGATTGATAAAACTTTGTTTATCAAAAGGCACAAAGATGATATCTTGTTAGTTCAAGTTTATGTTGATGACATCATCTTTGGATCAACATACAAGGCTTTATGTGTTGAGTTTGAGAAGCTTATGCATGAAAGATTTCAGATAAGCTCAATGGGAGAACTTACATTCTTTTTGGGACTTAAAGTTAGACATAAAGAAGATGGCATATTTATCAGTCAAGATAAATATATGGCTGAAATTTTGAAGAAGTTTGGATTTACAGATGTGATGCCTGCAAAGAACACTATGGAAACATCCAAGCCCCTGCTCAAAGATGAAGATGGTGAAGAAGTTGATGTTCATTTGTATAGATCAATGATTGGATCATTGATGTATCTTACAGCTTCAAGACCTGACATAATGTTTGTTGTCTGTGCCTGTGCAAGATATCAAGTCACACCAAAAGTTTCACATCTTAATGCAGTGAAAAGGATTTTTAGATACTTGAAAGGTCAACCAAGATTAGGCCTTTGGTATCCAAAAGATTCACCTTTTGACTTGATTGCATACTCTGATAGTGACTATGCTGGAGCTAGCTTAGATAGAAAATCAACAACAGGAGGTTGTCAGTTTTTGGGGAGCAGGTTGATTTCATGGTAATGCAAGAAACAAACTGTGGTTGCAAATTCCACAACTGAAGCTGAGTATGTTGCTGCTTCAAGTTGCTGGGGACAAGTGCTCTGGATTCAGAATCAGTTACTGGACTATGGGTACAATTTTATGCATACCAAAATATACATTGATAATAACAGTACTATGTGCATTATTAAAAATCCTGTTTATCACTAAAAAACAAAACATATTGAGATAAGACATCACTTTATAAGAGATTGTTATGAAAAGAAGTTAATTCAAATTGTTAAAATCCATACTAATAACAATGTTGCAGATTTGCTCTGAAAAGCCTTTGAAGTGGGTAGATTTCAATTTTTGGTTGTTAGTATTGGAATGGTAAATCTTTGAACAAATCTTATCTCTCTTTGTTGTTCTAAAGTTTTATAAGGATTCATACTGTTATTAGGATAATAAATTGTTTCTGCTGCTAAGTGTTTAGTATTGCTAGTTATAATTAGTATTGCTAGTTTAATTAGTGTTGCTGTGTTAATGTTGCCAGTTATACTTAGTATTGCTAAGTATAATTGATGTTGTGATTCTTGTAAATTATGTTATATTTGTGGTTTTGTGTTTTTGGACTAATCTTTTGCAGGATAAGCTGAGAAGAGTGTTAGAGTGCTGATTAAAAAGTTGTTTGGTGTGGAAATTGAGTTTATGCGGCTAGGTATAAGTTAATGCGGCTATGTCTAATTTAGTGCTGCTAGGGTTCTGCTGTTGTGTTTCAAAGAACAGGGTACTGTTTCATAAATAGGAACGATTAAGGGTTTATATCCTTCACTCATTCCCAAAAGTTAGTGCGGCTCGATCAAAACTCTTTCAAAACATAAACCCTGATCGGTCCCAAACGGTCAACTAATATTGACCAAGTAAATGGTCAACAAGAGTCAAACAGCTTAAGGACACAATACAATTTACCAAAGGAGTTTAGTGTTTCCCCGGGTCGTTATGTCCTAGAGAGATGTGAATTCTGTAATAGAACGAATCTGTGATCGGGTGAATATTGAACAGGAAAGGGTTTTGAGTGATTTACACTAAGGAATAAAAGAAATTAGCTTAAATAAGCTAATAGAACAAGTATGTGAAGGAAAAATACTTAGAAACGTTTAAAACTTTAAAAACGCGAATTATAAAAGAAACGGGAACTAAAAACGAAACTAAAAACGTCAAAACGATGAAATAAAAACTCTACGGATACCAAAATAATTTTCCTACATACTAATTGACAAAAGAAAATTTTCGGAAAACGAAAAATATTTTTTTGACTTTTTAATTAATTAATTTGAATTTAAAACTAAATTAAACTATTTAAATTATTTAAAAATAGTAAAACAACTTAGAAAATTATGAAAATTTTTCTGAAAATACTTTAAACTATTCTAAAACTAGGAAAAATAAAATCAACAACAGTCTAACCCTAATAAGCAGAATGGGACAAATAAGCAGTTTACAAATAAGCTAAAATAAGCTAAACTTAACTAAAAATTACAAAAAGCTCAAATACTGATTAATCTACTAACTGAAGCTTAAAACAACAGAAAACGATCAAATAAGCAAAAGAAATAAGCTGATAAGCTTCTGCACAGTTGTAAACTTGGACAGAAAAGTATTGACCTAACACCCTATTTGCAGCTGAATTAGAAGCTTATGAATAAGCAGTTTTGGGAAATCCAAAAGCAGAAGCTAAAAGCTCATACTTCAGGCTACTCAAAAACTAAAAACGCCCAAAATTTAACATCAATTGCTACCTCAATTGGCACCTAGATCAGGTGCTATAAAACATATGAGCTACTGTGCAGAGCAGAACAAGGCAAAAAGGGCAGATTTACAGATCCAAAATAAGCTAACATATAAGCTGAAATTGTAAATACCAGATAGTGAGCTTAAAGCTTACTGTCTAAACTAATTACAAACTAAAAATCATATCTATTGCTCAAGTGGATAAGCTAATAACAAGCCTATATCAGCAGACAGAAACTGTGTCTAAACCCTTTTTTGACTTTTTTGCAGTTTCATCTATTTTGACCAAATCCAAATTTGATTGATCCTAACTGACATTTAATGATATAATAATCTATAATTAAACTAGATTAAGCTGAATGAGCAAATTCTAAAGCTACATGAAGCAAACTCTGTCCTAATTATCCAACAGTAAACAAATTAAGCTAATGAAGATGCTATTTTGACTTTTTAAGAAGTGAACCACTATTATTATGTTACCTAAGTCTTGATTATACCTGATGAAATCAATATCTGTTACTAATACATCAAAACATCAACTACAATCATCCATAACACATAAATCCAAACACCCCTATTAAACTAGACATTGCAATTTTACTAAAGAACCAACTGATTTAAGCTATAATATCACCTAAGCTATGATTATCTAGATCATTAATAATCTAAGGGACAAAAAGACAGACAAATAAGCAATAAATTAGGCTATGCAAGATTAAGCAGTGTATAAGCTAAAACTGAAATTTGGAACTCACAATTGATTCAGCTGAACCTGAATGAATCTAGCAACTAGTCCTCAACCCAGGCTTATCCAATAAGCCAGAATTTACCCAAATAAGCTTGTCACATCAGCTTATTTTTCAAATTGAGCTTATATGACCTAGGCAGTTGACTTTTTGACTTTTTGTGAAAATAGAACTTAACACTGAATTAAAACAAGAAAACTTATTCTAAAACTAAAATAAGCTCATACAAGCTCATTTGAACAGAAATGAAGCTAAAAAGGTTTGCACAACAATAACTTTAAAACACTGATTTTTAATTAACATAAAACTGAAATTACAATGAAATTAGAACATGATTCTTGAAATTAAACATAAACTGAAATGAAGGTTACAAGTGACTGAAATTAAATTGACAAGAACACTTAACTAATTTTTTTTAAAAACATACACTACGAATTTGGTCTAAATACAGTGACAGTTTTTCTTGTTGACTTCTTCTGCTTTAAATAACACTCCAAATGAATCTTCTCTTCCTTCTGATCATTTCCCACCCATTGGATTGGGTTAAATCCATCTCAACCGTTCGATTCCACTTTTTGGCGCCAAAAGTCTAAAAGCAGGCATGGAGTGGTTTTTGAGCAATTAAGGAAATTTGTTTAGTTGTGAAGGTGGAGGAGGTGAGGTGTGATGTAGAGTAGCCAGCTGGGGTGATGAGGTGGGGGTGGTATGGTTTAGGCGGCAAGTGGTATTGAAGAAGAAGAAAAGTTTGACTTGGGTGTTGACTGTGGAATTAGCTAAAAGGTTGGGTCGGGTTATTTATTTTGGGATTGGGCTGGGATTAGTGTATGGTGTGGGCTGGGAAATGGATTGTTGGGTAAATGGGTTTACTATTTTGGGTTAAGGGTAGTAATAGGGTCCGGTTTGGTTTGTATAGGTTTTAAGCCCAAGGACCATTAGTGTAACTTTTGGATTTTTAGGGGGCTGAAGTGATAATTTTCCAAAGTTTATCACAAGGGCCATTCATGCCAAGTTTCAATAGTACAAGGACCATAAAAGATAATTTTCCATTTTTGAAAACCGGGGGACTTGTTTTGCCATTTTTGAAACTTCAGGGACCTAAGTTGCCATTTTGCAAACTTGAACTTTAAAGGACTAATTTTGACAACTTGTGAAAGTTCAGGGACTGAAACTGCCAATTATGCAAACTTTGTTCGTTTTCACCTGTTTTTCAATCCTTTTGCACTTGCAACACATAAAAACACAATCAAATGATATTTCCTGTATTTTGAAGCATATCTGCATGTTTTTAAATGTTTTTGCAGTCTAAATGTGACAGAAATGATGAGTATTTAGACACTCATCAATCCCCCACACTAAACTATTGCTAGTCCCTAGCAATCTTTTATGAAAATTTAATGGATTTTACTCTTTACCAAATAGCCATTACTTCTGGAGTAGCCAATGTTTTAGTATGTGATACTTTGGTACAATGATAACCAAATGATTTTGAGCAAATCATCAGCTGTCAACGGATTTGATTTGTCTTTACCAGAAGCCGTTTGCTTCTGGACTAGCCAACTCTTAGATAAAATATAGTTATTATCTTTGGTGAGCTGATTACCAATCATGGTTTTCCAATGCCTTTACCACAAGCCATAACCTTGCGGGCTAGCCAACTCTTCACTTATAAAGATATGGGGAGTTGAATACCATACAATTTTTGGCAAATTGTAAGCCATAAACGGATTTGAGATATCTTTACCAAGAGCCGTTTGCTCTCGGATTAGCCAATCTTTATGTGGGTTAGACATGGCGGACTGATAACCATTTATTGCGTTCTAAGTGAGAAAAAAAATTTAAAATTTTGGCCAAAATGGGGGTACTAGATGGTACATATGATCAAATTAGCTAGAATTCCCCCCCCCCCCTACACTTAGAACTGAATATTGCCCTCAATATTCAAAGTACCGGTTGTTAAACCAACACTTAGAACGTGAAAAGGTAATACTAATAGCCATTATTTTATATATACACACATTTTTTTTTTAACTTGAAATGTACATATATACAACCTGTGGGGCATCTCCCCCACACTTGGGTGTTAGAAAAGAGAAAGAAGTCAGAGACATGGGTGAAAACCCATGTTGTGCTAATGTTTTTGTTCACCGAGTCACTAGCTTGACTCGAACCCGCACTCATTGGTTCTTGGGGAAGCACGTGGAAGCGACAATCTCCATCGGACTTTCATTCAAGATGTTTGGATAATCATTGAAGTACATGAAAGTTCCACACCGATGAGATATATGCCCGGCTCTCAAAGAATGGTAAATGGAAATGCCGGGGTCAAAGATAGTGTCCTCACTCCCGAAAGTGTGAAGAATAGGAGATGTCACCGTGTAGGTGAAGAAAAGAAAGAAAGTCATGATAAAAATCATGACTAACACATCATCATCAGAAGGAGAATTCATGATTTCTGGATCATGAATCTCATCATTTAAGCTCATTTGATCAAGACATATTCTGGGTGGGAGGGATGGGATTTTGATATCAAGCAAGTTCTCATGGTTCAGAACATTTCCCTCTGGGGCACACAAAACATCTTTGTCAATATCAAAGTGGAAGTTATCATACTCCGGTGGAGATATGATATGAGTGAGTTCAAAGGAGAACTCCTCGTAAAGAGAATCATTCACGTGATGTAAATCTGTGAATCCTTGTTCTATTATGGAATCATCACCTACCTCGTTCTGAATATCAAAGAGTGGATTATCATAAATTAAGGTGAATTCAGATTCGAATTCAAACAGAGGATTGGTGAAAGACGTTTTGAATGCTTCGGGAACAAGATGATCAATATTCTCTTTTGGACTGATGAGCTCAGAAGGTAGTTCCTCCACATGATTGATGTCTCCACAAGATAAAGAATTTTTATCAGTATGTGAATCACTAAGCTCGAGGTTGGGATAAGAATTGAGTGATGGATCATGATATAAGAGACTTTCGATTTCTTCCAGATTGGATTCGAAATCAAAGAGATCATCATCACTTCCTGATGGAAGTGGATCAATGTAAGTATGTTCATCAGTAAACTCCTCAAGAAGAGGGTCAACATCAGAATGGGGCAGTGATGCCTCAACATACTCAACTTCTCCATAAGATGTATATTCATCGTTAGAATCGGAGAAAGTCTCAAAATGATCTTTTGAACACTCAAGAGGGGAAGGGATATCACACACATGATCAAGAATTCCCTGTGACTCACTTGGGATTGGGACAAGGTTCTCAACACTAGACTTTATGAATTCGTCCGATTCCTTTTCAGGAATTGTGTCAAGATGCTCGTCCCCCATAATAAGAGAATTAGTGGGAACTTCGGGTGCGATAACAGCTGACTGAGGGAGTTGAGAAGGACTAGCATACATGGATTTTACAAATTTCATTTGTTCTTCTGCTAGTAATTCCATCATGCTCTTTTCTCCCTGAAAATTCATGGAAGGAGTCTCAACTGATGAACTTGATGAATCATCATCAAAGATATCTTCATCATCACTGTCATCAGGAATGAAACAGAATCGAGAGCTAGATTTGGCTGCTTTTTCTTTTGCAATTGTTTCCATAACAGATTTTTCAAAGGCATCTTGGGAATTTATTTTAGCAGCCTGCTCTTCAGCTAACAATTCTTCCATGGATTTCTCATGAGGATTTTCTTGGGCATTTTTAACAGCCAAATCATTAAGTGTATCCATCACATTTTGAAGTTTTTGGAATACATTTTCAACAGATTCTTCAAGAGGAGATGGCTGAGGTTGAATCATTTGATACTGTGGAGGTTGGTCATGACAAGAATAGTCGTGATTGTTACAAGGGACATGCTCATAGACAAGCGGGGTCCTCGTTTGACAATCGGATTCATAATGTGGACCACCACAGTACTCACAACAATACATTTGCTGTGACTGATTCGGTGAATCATATGGATATTGGTCATACCCGAAGTTTTGATTACATGGATCTTGTTCATAGACAGACGTATTTCCTGCTTGACAATCAAAACTTGGGTGTGGACCTCCACAATGTTCACAAGAATATGTTTCCATCTCATGGTTTGGGGGCTGGTTGAAAAAGTCGGGTGTTTCATGATAAGAATAAGGATTTTGGTCATAAACAAACCCGTTTCCTGATTCCACCATGCTACAACCGGGACAATTCCCACCATTATGAGGACCTCCACACCATTCACAACCACAGTGGTAAGATGAAGACATAAAGAAAAAGAATTAAACGGATAGAGGGTAAAGGGATAAATAATCAAAAAAGGGTAAGAGGGTAAAGATGAATATTTTTGGGTTTTTTTTTTTTTTTTTTTTTTTTTTTTTTTTTTTTTTTTTTTTTTTTTTTTGTTAATGTTTTTGGTAATCGTTTAGTCAAACGAATTAACTTCACGATTATTTTGGTTTTACATGAAAATAAGGAAATATGAACAAAGATGGTAAATATACAATGGGTGTATATTCAACAATCACTGATTCTTCAAATTCGTTCTACGCAGCACACCTCCCCGGCAGCGGCGCCAAATTTTGATCGGTCCCAAACGGTCAACTAATATTGACCAAGTAAATGGTCAACAAGAGTCAAACAGCTTAAGGACACAATACAATTTACCAAAGGAGTTTAGTGTTTCCCCGGGTCGTTATGTCCCAGCGAGATGTGAATTCTGTAATAGAACGAATCTGTGATCGGGTGAATATTGAACAGGAAAGGGTTTTGAGTGATTTACACTAAGGAATAAAAGAAATTAGCTTAAATAAGCTAATAGAACAAGTATGTGAAGGAAAAATACTTAGAAACGTTTAAAACTTTAAAAACACGAATTATAAAAGAAACGGGAACTAAGAACGAAACTAAAAACGTCAAAACGATGAAATAAAAACTCTACGGGTACCAAAATAATTTTCCTACATACTAATTGACAAAAGAAAATTTTTGGAAAAAGAAAAATATTTTTTTGACTTTTTAATTAATTAATTTGAATTTAAAACTAAATTAAACTGTTTAAATTATTTAAAAATAGTAAAACAACTTAGAAAATTATGAAATTTTTTTTGAAAATACTTTAAACTATTCTGAAACTAGGAAAAATAAAATCAACAACATTCTAACCCTAATAAGCAGAATGGGACAAATAAGCAATTTACAAATAAGCTAAAATAAGCTAAACTTAACTAAAAATTACAAAAAGCTCAAATACTGATTAATCTACTAACTGAAGCTTAAAACAACAGAAAACGATCAAATAAGCAAAAGAAATAAGCTGATAAGCTTCTGCACAGTTGTAAACTTGGACAGAAAAGTATTGACCAAACCACCCTATTTGCAGCTGAATTAAAAGCTTATGAATAAGCAGTTTTGGGAAATCCAAAAGCAGAAGCTAAAAGCTCATACTTCAGGCTACTCAAAAACTAAAAACGCCCAAAATTTAACATCAATTGCTACCTCAATTGGCACCTAGATCAGGGGCTATAAAACATATGAGCTACTGTGCAGAGCAGAACAAGGCAAAAAGGGCAGATTTGCAGATCCAAAATAAGCTAACATATAAGCTGAAATTGTAAATACCAAATAGTGAGCTTAAAGATTACTGTCTAAACTAATTACAAACTAAAAATCATATCTATTGCTCAAGTGGATAAGCTAATAACAAGTCTATATCAGCAGACAGAAACTGTGTCTAAACCCTTTTTTGACTTTTTTGCAGTTTCATATATTTTGACCAAATCCAAATTTGATTGATCCTAACTGACTTTTAATGATATAATAAGCTATAATTAAACTAGATTAAGCTGAATGAGCAAATTCTAAAGCTACATGAAGCAAACTCTGTCCTAATTATCCAACAGTAAACAGATTAAGCTAATGAAGATGCTATTTTGACTTTTTAAGAAGTGAACCACTATTATTATGTTACCTAAGTCTTGATTATACCTGATGAAATCAATATCTGTCACTAATACATCAAAACATCAACTACAATCATCCATAACACACAAATCCAAACACCCCTATTAAACTAGACATTGCAATTTTACTAAAGAACCAACTGATTTAAGCTATAATATCACCTAAGCTATGATTATCTAGATCATTAATAATCTAAGGGACAAAAAAGACAGACAAATAAGCAATAAATTAGGCTATGCAGGATTAAGCAGTGTATAAGCTAAAACTAAAATTTGGAACTCACAATTGATTCAGCTGAACCTGAATGAATCTAGCAACTAGTCCTCAAACCAGGCTTATCCAATAAGCCAGAATTTACCCAAATAAGCTTGTCACATCAGCTTATTTTTCAAATTGAGCTTATATGACCTAGGCAGTTGACTTTTTGACTTTTTGTGAAAATAGAACTTAACACTGAATTAAAACAAGTAAACTTATTCTAAAACTAAAATAAGCTCATACAAGCTCATTTGATCAGAAATGAAGCTAAAAAGGTTTGCACAACAATAACTTTAAAACACTGATTTTTAATTAACATAAAACTAAAATTACAATGAAATTAGAACATGATTTTTGAAATTAAACATAAACTGAAATGAAGGTTACAAGTGACTGAAATTAAATTGACAAGAACACTTAACTAAATTTTTTTAAAAACATACACTACGAATTTGGTCTAAATACAGTGACAGTTTTTCTTGTTGACTTTTTCTGCTTTAAATAACACTTCAAATGAATCTTCTCTTCCTTCTGATCATTTCCCACCCATTGGATTGGGTTAAATCCATCTCAACCGTTCAATTCCACTTTTTGGCGCCAAAAGTCTAAAAGAAGGCATGGAGTGGTTTTTGAGTAATTAAGGAAATTTGTTTAGTTGTGAAGGTGGAGGAGGTGAGGTGTGATGTAGAGTAGCCAGTTGGGGTGATGAGGTGGGGGGTGGTATGGTTTAGGCGGCAAGTGGTATTGAAGAAGAAGAAAAGTTTGACTTGGGTGTTGACTGTGGAATTAGCTAAAAGGTTGGGTCGGGTTATTTATTTTGGGATTGGGCTGGGATTAGTGTATGGTGTGGGCTGGGAAATGGATTGTTGGGTAAATGGGTTTACTATTTTGGGTTAAGGGTAGTAATAGGGTCCGGTTTGGTTTGTATAGGTTTTAAGCCCAAGGACCATTAGTGTAACTTTTGGATTTTTAGGGGGCTGAAGTGATAATTTTCCAAAGTTTATCACAAGGGCCATTCATGCCAAGTTTCAATAGTACAAGGACCATAAAAGATAATTTTCCATTTTTGAAAACCGGGGGACTTGTTTTGCCATTTTTGAAACTTCAGGGACCTAAGTTGCCATTTTGCAAACTTGAACTTTAAAGGACTAATTTTGACAACTTGTGAAAGTTCAGGGACTGAAACTGCCAATTATGCAAACTTTGTTCTTTTTCACCTGTTTTTCAATCCTTTTGCACTTGCAACACATAAAAACACAATCAAATGATATTTCCTGTATTTTGAAGCATATCTGCATGTTTTTAAATGTTTTTGCAGTCTAAATGTGACAGAAATGATGAGTATTTAGACACTCATCAAACCCTAACTCTTTTTCTCCATTAATTGCAAATCCCAGCAAAATCCTGCCAAAATCTTTCAAAATTCACAATGTCATCTCTGTCATTCGCTGATCAACACAACATGATTGCGTTTTTTGAAAAAGCCCCAAGAAAGTGAAGGTTTCACTGAAGTCATTGATTTTCTTAATGCTGCTCATATTAGGTATGCATTAACAGTGAATCCTACTATATATGTTTCCAACATCAAATAGTTTTGTGCTACTGCAAAGGTCAAAACTATTGATGAGGAAGTACAGATACATGCCCTTGTGGATAGGCAGAAGATTGTTGTTACTGATGCTTCTATTCGAGATGTTCTTCATCTTGATGATGCTGAAGGTATTAGTAATCTTCCAAATTCTACACTTTTTGAAAACCTTGCATTGATGGGGTATGAAAGCCAAAGTACTTCTTTAAAGTTTTCAAAAGGAGCTTTCTCTCCACAATGGAAATTCTTAATTCACGCTATCTTACAGTGTCTTAGTCCAAAGACTACTGGTTAGAATGAGTTTAGTAGCAATATGGCTTCTACTATTATTTCTTGGCTCAAAATAAAAAAAAATCAAAGATTTAATTTTTCAAAATTAATTTTTGATAGTGTGGTTAAGGGCTTGGATAGTTCATCAAATAAATATTACTTATATCCAAGGTTTTTACAACTTCTTATGGAAAAACAATTTGTTGTTAAAAGGGTTCATAAAAAGGTTTATACTGCTCTCTTTCATACTAAAAAGATTTTTGCTAATATGAAGAGAGAGGGCAAGGATTTTTTAGGCAGAGTTACACCATTGTTTCCTACAATGTTGGAACTCATTCAAACTCAGGGTGAAAGCTCAGCAATCCTAGCTGATGTTTATCACACACCCACTCTTTTGCCATCCCCATCAACAATACAAAAGACCCATACCCCTAGGATAACTAAAAAGGGCACTCAACTACCTCAGATTAGTGCCAGTATGGCTGCAGATGAGGTTGTGCATAAGGAGAGGGGTCACAGATTAGAAAGGGCTATCACTACTGCTACTAGCTTAGAAGCAGAGCACGATAGTGATAACATAAGTAAGACCCAATCTAAGGCAACTTTTAATGAAGAAAGTTCCTCTGGAACTGATTCAGGTGAAGGTCCCAGCCAATCGGATAATATAGGGGGTGTAGATGCTCAGACTAGGTCTGAGGCTATGCCTAACTCACCCTATGATGAACCACTCGGGAGAGGTAACACACTCCGAAGTGCTGAGGGTAGTCTGAAATTTATTCATGAATTGATGGCTACATGTATAAAATTGTCAAGGGATGTTCTTGTTCTCAAGAAGGAGCTTAAGCAGGTTAAAACTTCTCAAGGTACTGAAATCATAAAGTTGAAAAGAAGGGTTAGGTATCTTGAAAGTCTACAGAGGTCAAGAACACACAAAATAAAAAGGTTGTACAAGATTGGAACTACTTCCAGGGTTGAATCTTCTAAAAAAACCCAGGGTTTGGAGAAGGATGTTTCCAAACAGGGGAGGAATACAATCAAAGCTTCAGGGGAGGAAATTGGGGTAGATGGTGAGACTGGGACAGAGAATGCATCTTGGGATGATGTTGATGCAGCTAAAGTGTTATTTGATGTTGCTACTACACTTAATACTGCCAATGAAGAAGTTAATATTGCTAGTGTTGAAGTTAATGTGGCTAGTGAAGAAGTTAATAATGCTAGTGTTAAAGTTAATGTGGCTAGTGAAAATGTTGAAGTTAATGTGGCTAGTGTAAAGGTTAGTGCTGCTGAGACTGAAGTTAGTGTTGCAGCTACTTAAGGTGATGAAGACATGACTATAGCTCAAGTGTTAACAAAGTTGAAGAATGCAAGACCTAAGGCAAAAGGAGTTGTCATTAAAGAACCTGTATCAGCATCACCAACACCATCAACAACTATCTCACCATCTGACAAAGGCAAAGGGTTGTTGATTGAAGAACCAAAGCAGAAATGCAAGTTTTAGTCACCCGGTCAACAACAACAACAAATGATTACAGATGAAGAAGTTGCAAGACAAGTGCAAGCTGATCTTGATGCTGAAGAAGAAGAGGCAAGATGAAAGCAAGCTGAAAAAGCAGAACAAGCAAGTCTTGAACTTATAAATTCATGGGATGATATTCAAGCTAAGTGTGAAGCAGATCACATGGTAGCTCAGAGAATGTGGGATGATGAACAAGAAGAGTTGTCTTTGGAAGAAAAATCAAAGCTCTTTATGGAATTCATGAAACAAAAGAAGAAGTTCTTTGCACAGAAGAGAGCTGAAGAAAAGAGAAACAAACCACCAACTCTGGCATAGCAAAGGAACAATATGCAGACCTATTTGAGAAATATAGGTGGATGGAAACAAACTCAGTTCAAGGGAATGAGCTATGACAGAATCAAAAAGGAGTTTGACATACTTTTCAGAAGGGTTAACACTTTTATTGCTATGAATGATGAAGAGTTGGAGAGCATGAGGTCTAAGAGTTCTGGAGAAAAGTTTGAATCTGAAAGCAGCAAGAAGCAGAAGGCAGATGAGCAACCAGAGCAAAAACAAGAGCAGACAGAGCAGTCTCAAGAGGGTAATAAAAAGGAAGTAGCTAATCTACAACAAATGACTGAAATTGTAGACAATGATGATGATGAATTTGTTGATGATGTACCTTTGTAGACTAAAGGCCCTATCATTGATTGGAAGACTGGATATAATGGTAAAACTCCTTGGTGGGAGATAATCAGAGTTGGAGGACAGTCTAAAAGGTTTGTAACATTTCATCAGATGCTCAGAAATTTTGATAGAGATGATTTGGAGACCTTATGGGCATTAGTCAAGGCAAAATATGGAGATACAAGGCCAGAAAATATTTTGGATGTAGTTCTTTGGGGAGACTTAAAGATTATGTTTGAAGTATTTCATGAAGATAGAGTTTGGAGAGATCAATACAAAAAGTTTGGAGAGATCAATACAAAAGTAAAGTTAACCTCTAGAAACTTTTTCAAACATGTGGAGTTTATGTTGTGCAGATGAGAGGAGCTGAAATGTACATGCTAGTAGAAAAAGACTATCCACTGGCAAAAAGTACACTTGATATGATGCTTAATGGAACTGTTAAACTTCAAATTGATCATTGGAGTGAAATGGTAGTTCAGCTTCTCAGGAAACTGGAGAAACAACTTGGAGCTGATTACAAGAGAAAGACAAAGTAAGTGTTTGGAAATATCCTCCTGGTGAAGGTTTAAGCTTAGATTGAAACTTGATGATTTTGGAAGAAAATATCAAGTTTAGGGGAGGATTGTTGGGTTTTAAAGGCTGCTACAAGTTAATGTTGCTGATATTGTTAATACTGCTCAGGGATTACAAAGGAAATACTACAAGTTATTAATGCTGATGGTTATAAAGTTAATGCTGCTTATGGAAAGTTAATGTTGCTACAAGATTAATACTAAAACATTTAGTTAGTATTGCTAATATGTTATTAGTGTTGCTAGAGTATTAGAGTCGGTTATTATGTATAGTATGTTTAGATAAATATAAAAAATATTCTATAAAGATTTATCTTATGTAGAAAGTTTTGTAAGCCGACTAGGACTCCTTAGTCTATAAAAGAAGGACCTAGGGCATAGATGAGAATATAGTTTTACGATTCACTTCAGGGTTTTGTAACCTTAATACTCAGAGAGTATTCGTATTATTATTAATATTGAAGTGTTTAGTGTTATATTCATTGTTCATTGTTTAGTTCTTCTTAAGATCAAATACAAGATTCCGCATTGTGTTTAATAAACCACAAGACAGTTTCTATACCTAGTTGTGTTAGATTTATCTAGCATAGCTAAACCTTTACAAGCTAAGGGATTCGATCAAGTGCTCAACTGGGATCAACATATATCATCAGCAAAACTAGTCTCATTATTCTTATAATGCACTATCTGTTCCTCTAGGACTACTAAACCTCTCTTATGATTTGACAAATTATAATTAGTTTTGTTTAGTTTAATCCTTTGTTCATCATAGTGTTTCCTTAAATTTTCTAATTCTTTAAGAGCAGTACATAATTTAGAACAACATTTAGCAGATTGTACCTCAGAGTCTGAGAGGGCCATAAGTGCCATCTCAGTATGTGCTTCTTCATCTTCTGCCATAAAACTCCAATCAAATCCTACACCATCAATAGCTACCATGGCTTTTGAAGTTGGCTCAGTAATCTCCACAGCCTTGGTGTTTCTTCCATAACCCTTGTTCCTGCTATCCTGCTGCCTAGGTTTTCTGCATTCCCTTGAAAAGTGCCCCAGCTTGTGGCAGTTGTAGCATTCTACCCTTGATTTGTCAAAACCAGCAATATCATTGCTGCTGATGGTGACCTTCTTTCCAGTTCTTTGGTAGAATTTCTTAGCCCTCATGCTAAGTAGAGAGATCTGCCATTTGAGGTCCATCTCCTCCAAATCATCATCATTAATCTCCTAGAGGTCTTCATGAGTCAGCATTGACCCATCATTCTGGCTTGTCAGGAAAGCACAATAGGTTTTATCTTCCAGAATACCACTAGTACTGCTTGATGAACTAGCAGTACTAACATTGGGGTTAGCAGTACTAACTCCCACCGCAACCTTCACTTCTTCAACTGGACTTGGATTACTAGGAGATGACACAAAGGCCATATTCCCAGTGCTTGAACTAGTTCCTCCAGCCTTCTTCACATCCTGCTCAACAATCTTGAAGTTGCTGTATAAGTCCATCAGGCTCATAGTATCAATGTCTGGCTTGTTCTTCCAGACAACCACATGCATAGCCCACTCTGCAGGTAAACTTCTCAGGAATTTGGAGTTCAGATCTTCCTGAGGTATATCCACACCAAGAACAGCAAGTTGGCTAACAATCTTCTGAAGCCTGTTAAAATGTGATCCAAGGACTCATTATTGGTTGCAGTGAAGTTTCCAAAATTCTGCTTTAGGAGAGTCTTCTGTATCTTTTTGGTAGCTTCATTCCCACTATATCTAGCAATGATTGCCTCAAACAAGGACTTAACATCCTTGAACTTGCTGAAATTCAAGAGTTGATCATTTGGAATGGTCATCATCAGCAAACTTCTGGCCTTGAGGTCATTCTTCTTTTGAAGCCTCTTTTCTGTAGTCACTGGAGAGGTCTGCACAACTATCTCTACCTTACCATCAACTATTGTTGTAGAAGTTGAAGGCTTGAAAGAGTTTCCTTCTTTAATAATCTCCTAGAGTGCATAGTCTTGCACCTGAAAGTACTGTTCTATCCGCAGCCTCCACATGTCAAATTCATTCTGCTTGAGCATAGGCAATTTAGCAGCCATGTTTGTTTGGGTAGTCACCATGTTCATTACTTCTAAATCAATAGTATCAAACCTGTCTCTGATACCACTTGAGAGGATTGATGAAACACTTAGGATATTACTCCTTTATAACGTGTTTAAGATACTTTGAGTGTTGCATTTAAGTATGCGGAATCTACTTAACCACACTTAGAAGATTGTTGATTTGTTTAATGGAACAGTAAAGTATGTATGACAATGAACACAATGAGATTAGCACCAAACGATTCAATATTATTACTTGAATAATACGAGTGATCTAGCTATCACTAGGGTTACAAAGACCTTGAATCTTAACAAAACTCTATGACTGATCTATGTAATCGTATAACCTAGGATCTCTTTTTATAGACTTAAGGAGTCCTTTACAAGATAAGTATTCTACTGTATAATGCTAACTAAATAAGATATAAAAAATATATATTCCATACTTATCTCCTACAATGTCTCCAAAAGCAGTTATCCATACCAGCAGTACCTTTTGTTATACTAACAGTACTAACCTAGCAGTTTGTACCTGTTAGTTATATCTCAAAATTCTTCATTCTTACACTAGCAGTTTGTAATGTTAGTGTAATTCTTCAGTAGTACTAACTTCAGAACATTTAATTCCCAACAGAGTATTTTAGAAAATGCAAAACTCTCTAAGTGTTAACAAAATGTGTTTTATTCATAAACGCTTTGAGATATTTTCACAAAATGTTTTATGGCATGCGATCAATAAATCTAAGATAATCATGGAGTAATAAGGTGATTATTGTTAGGTTTATGTCTTATGATCCGCCAGAGCCGGAGGGATCTACCCAAGGACAACTCCGACAGATTAGAATTAGAAGTCCTTAGGTAAGATTGAAAAAATGAGTAACTAAGAAAGGAGAAAGAAGGGGTTGAAGAATGAAAAAGAAAAGTTTATGAAAGGGTGAAAAGAAATAGCCCTCCATGAAAACTTAGGGCAGAAACCGGGTCAATACATTTGCTATCGGTTATCACAAAGATGATACTGATATTGAAGACAAGATGTCATAGACCCAGTGGCGCGTTGCACAACCACTCCTAGCCACTCAGATATCTCTTAAAATATATTTGTTTCATTTCTCACGGAGAACCTTACATCATCTATCAGCCTCTCACTCCGAGATGTGTTGATATTGAAAAGGTGGCACTCTACTCCATGCCTCCGACTACTAAAACTAAAATGCACATAATCGAGTCTAGAGCCCTGAGATTCATTAAAATCTCTTAGGAAACACTTCCAATATAATACACCTGTGTTCGCCAAAAATGACACAAGGTGTACAAGAGTCTTAATGAGATCTACAGATCTTGCCTTATCTATCATGATGATTATTTGCTTCAAACGGTTTACAGTCATGAAGTGATACTCCAGTATACTTTAGCCGCTCACCTGAATCGTTGATACACTTCTGTGTATCTGAGTTAGCTCTCTCGGGGGCATCCGGTTCAGGAACGGCCTTGGTAAGGATTAGAGAAAGTTTTTACACTATGTTGTTAACAATCTCGAAGTCCGAACCTGTAAGTGCCGGAAACTTTATTAACTAACAATGTTTATGCAGGTACTGAGGAAAGACCATCATCATATAGCTCAACATCCACATCTCCTCATACTCATACTTATGAAGTTCATCCTCAATAAGCTCAAGTTAAGAATGTTCAAGACAAAGAGATCAAGTAAAAGACAAAGAGTTACATTGAAGTCAAAAGCTAATCAAATAAGTCAAGAACGATTTCACGTATCAAGTGAGGAAGACATGCACAAGAAGTTCAAAGTATTATCAAAAAGTATGAGTATGATGGAAAAGACGACACTTCAAATCTGTGAGGATGTTGATCAAAGGCAAGAATAACCAAAAGACGATTACTTCAAAGATCACAAAGTATGAAGGAACAAAGAACCAAGACTATTCTACAACGACACACAGAGTTCAATAACAAGAAGATGAAAGACCTAATCTCATTGAGCGTCATTTGAAAGACCATCCCTTAGGGGGCGATTGTTAGCATTAATAAAAAGTGATGGTCATTTACGTTATTACAACTTTGTAATATGTCGTTGTTTATGTAATAGGATAGTCTAAGGGCTCATGGACTAATCTAATATGTAATAATTAAATAAGTTCTACTAGTCCAATACATAGTCCATGAGAAAGCCCATAGAAAGCCCATGGCTCGTTATGTTTGTACTATATATACCTCACCACACCTCATTTGTATGCGCGCGTATGGGTGTGCTTGTGAGGACGTGTGTGTGTGTGTGTTTGTGTGTGTTTTAATATAACTTCTCTTCATCTCTTATGCTCTTATATATATATATATATATATATATATATATATATATATATATATATATATATATATATATATATATATATATATATATACATTACATACATTCATACGATCCATCTTGTGCTTTATACGTCTCATACGTGTGATAAAGTAGCAAAATCTTAGGCCTTACAGATCAACATATATCCAAATAAAATAAAATCAACCTAATATATTTTCCAAATATAATTAATAGAAAAAAAACTCCATATATCATTCCAAATGATTAAATGGTTTTATCAACAAACATAATATATGCAAGAGGAAAACACATGTGGAAAACTAGAAAGGGGGGGTTGAATAGTTTTACCCGTTTTTAAGTTCTTTTAGTTCTTTTAAAACCTCTTAAAAACTTTACTATTGGAAACCTTTTATTCGATTCTTATGTGTAACCAATCAACACCAATATGAGCACTAACTAAACTAACTAGTATAAGCAATAAAAGTAAAGAGTAGAGATGGAAAGATCAAACCGGGACAGAAGGATTTATAGTGGTTCGGCTACAAAGCTCTTCTTCACCCTACTCTACTCCCTGAGTACCACACTCGAGAGTTTCAAGCACTATGTCAACAACCTCCCTTTAGGAGGAGAAAACTGTATGCGTCGCTTATCCTATTTCCGACACTAAGCTAGATGTCAAGTGCTAATCTTAGCTAGCACCAATCTACCACGATCCACTTGATCCTTTCTACTTCATACACTTAACACACAAGACTCAAGAGATCTCCAAGATCTCACAAGATCACAATGATAAACTCTCTCAACTAACTCTAACCTATCTAACCTTGATCTTCTTGATCAATCACACAAGCCCAATGGCTTCAAGAGATATTCAATATCTCTATAAGATCTCAATGATCTTCACTCACACTCTCACAAAAGAAAAATGATCTTGATGTATGCTATGATACAACAAGTGTGTAACAAATGTTACAAGTATCCTAACTACAACTACAACTCTTGTATCTTCTTGGATACCTTGAGTTCTTCTCTTGCAAATGAAGAGGAATGAAGAGGATCTCTAAGTTGGATGATTGGATCACTCTTGAACCAAAGAAAACCTAACTAACTGATCAAGAAAAGAGGATGTGAAGAGAGTATTAAACTCAGAAAGTTTTGTGTGAGAAAGGATGCCCAAAATCTGTGAAGTGGGCTGGTATTTATAGGCAGAAAAAATCTGGCCGTTATAAAGGGACGGCTCCACTAAATTTAGTGGAACCGTGGAGCCGTGTCAGACAAAAACGCTCCTCTTTTTGTCTTTTCTGGTGAAAACTTATTTGGGGAAGTTTGGAGCTGATTTTGGGGGGGAAAATAGCTGTTATGTATTTTAAACTTATTTTTTCATTAAAACATTTCTTAATTATTCAAAAATAATTTGTAAAGTATATTTTTGAAAGAAATGTTTTGTCACATAAAAATGTGAAGTCTTAAGCACAAATTTACTTCTTTGATCATTAGTCAAGTTATAAATTTGTTCTAGAGTGATTTGTGTAAAAACATGATATTCCGATTAAAAACTTGTTTACGTTAATTTTAACGTACCGTGTTTTCACATTTTGTCATCCTCAAAACGTGAAGTTATCAAAAGATAGAAATAACGTTTTTAGAACATTATTTGCATCAACAATCTCCCCCTTTTTGATGATGATAAAACATAAACTCATTTTAAGTTAGAATTAGTTTTAACAAGTTTTTAATGAGTTTACTCCCATTTCTCCCCCTTTTTGTCGAAGCAAAAAGGTTGCTAAAGCTCCCCCTTGATGTATACTCCCCCTCGTTTGGAGGACACCAAAGAATCGAGCAATGATTCGCGCTACAAAACAAGGTTAGAGAGCAAATACACAAATTCTAACATGTAGCACATATGACAAATATCCAACCAAAAAAAATGGCAAAGTAGCTAAAAATAAACAAGAAACAACCACATGAAAGCCCATTCATTCGTAAAAATAAAAACAAATGTCATACATATGTATGACTACATCATAGGAGCAAAACAAACTACAAGAAAGCACATAAACATCATTAGTGATAAGAGACTTCAAGATTTGCTTCAAATGCCAAAAGGGTCCTAAGCTTTTAATTGAAAAACTAACCGTAACCATGTTTAGTTGGTTGGGCTATTTGGTGGTGGAGGAGGTGGTATGAAAAAGTAAACATAACCATCTTTTGAGAGGTTTTGTGAGGATGTCGGCAATGTTGTCCTCTAAGGATACTTTCTCAATTGAGATGTTTCCCTTCTGAACATTGTCGCGTAGGAAATGGTGACGTATTTCTATGTGTCTGGTTCTGGAGTGTTGGACTGGATTTTTGCTGAGGTCGATAGTTCCTTTGTTGTCACAAAGAATGGGAATGTTGTTGAGTTCAATTCCATAGTCGACGAGAGCTTGTTTCATCCACAGTGCTTGCTGACACGCCTTTCCTACAGACATGTACTCGGCTTCGGTTGTTGATATTGCGAGGGCCGTTTGTTTCTTAGCAAACCATGAGGTGAGACAATGTCCTACAAAAGTAAAAATACCACTTGTACTTTTTCTATCGACATAATCACTGGCATGGTCTGAGTCGGCATACACTATGGTTTCTACACCCGTTCCTTTGGGATACCATAATCCTAAATGTGTAGTGCCTTTTATGTACATAAATATCCATTTAACGGCTTCAAGATGAGATATTTTTGGATCTTCTAGAAAGCGTGCACATAGAAAAACACTAAACATAATGTCCAGTCTAATAGCTGTGAGGTAGAGTAAACTACCAATCATTCCCCTATATTTAGTGCTATCTACGGATTCACTTTCATCATCCTTGGTGAGTTTGGTTTTGGAAGATATTGGTGTTTTAATAGGTTTTGAATCTTCAAGACCAAATTTCTTAAGCATATCTTTGATATACTTAGATTGGTTGAAGAATATTCCATCTTCTAGTTATTTTATTTGTAGACCTAAGAAAAAGTTTAGTTCCCCCCTCATACTTATTTCAAACTCATCATGCATGATTTTCGAAAATTCATCGCATAACTCTTGACAAGTTGAACCGAATATAATGTCATCCACATATATCTGGACTATGATAATATGTGATGTAAAACCCATAATATTTGAACAATAATTTTTGCACTATTTTGAATTTTTAGCTTAAGTTGAAATATTAAAATTGCACCTCATAAATAAAACTACATTATGTGAATTTAATCCTAGACTAATTAAAATATATATACTAAGTTACCTAAAAAACAAATTCCTATCCTAGTCCTAGCCTAACCGCTTTTCTTTGGCCTAGCCATCCTTTTGGGTCGTTGGCATACAAAGGATAACAACAACATAAGTATGGCTTCAAAAGATAAAAGATTTGCATGTATCATTATCATTATCTAGTACACGATCATATCAAAGTTTCACACAACATTATTGAAAACCATTATTTTATTTCCCATTGACCTTTCCTATTATCTTTTCCTTAAATTCCTCCTAATCACATCCCATGAATCATGGGTCAGTATTCCCTAAATTACTTAATCACTTTTAAATACTGACAACCTTTCCTACTTGTTTAATTAGTAAACAACTCTCACTTTCTCTACCACTTCTTTCATTCGCACGCCTAGCAAATTATAAACCCAACCGACCCTTATTTATCTTCCAAGAGGCAGTGAAGAAGAATTCTGATCGAAGGATACTGATTTAATTTGAAGGGTTGCGGTTATTCGAATAGCAATCTGGTTTGGATCCTTTTTGTTCTTGTTTCAGTCGACGAAGGTATGCTCCACTTTTGATCCTGTTTCCTCTCGTCATGTACATCATAAAACGTATAAACCTATACTTGAAACAACGCCGCGATCGACCTAAAAGATATAATGAACGGAAAGATATTATGAGTGCGTAAAATGATGAAAAGATAGATCGATATATAGTCTAAATCCACTGTTAAAATCAGTTTATAAAGCTTATGAATCTGATATGGAAGCATGCTTTCGATCACTAACAAACTACTAGAATGTTTTATGACTATATTGAATCAGATGTTATTGATGAACTCAAATAAGTACATTTTATTACTATCATTTATCCTATTAATTTGACTTGTTTTACTATATTATGTATGAGGATTGATACTTAATCGTTTACTTTTGTAATTCTCAGGTAAAAACAAGCATTTGGTGAAACTTAGCAATTTTGGACTGATTATGGAGCATAACATGCATAAAGTTAAGAGTCTACTAAAATGAAGAAGATCAAGACTAATCTGCTCCAGATGCGCCGCATCTCACTCTCGACATGCGCCGCATCTCTATCAAGATATCACCAGATACGATCCAAGATACAAGAGGACATGCGCCGCATCTAATCATGGAGTTACGCCGCATCTTCTGGCGGTGTACGAATATTCCTGAATATTATAATCTTGGACCCCACGCAAAGTTAAGTACATGCGCCGCATCTACTTACTAGATGCGCCGCATCTTCCCTCAGACAGAAACTATAAATACCCCAAAGACCAGACGAGTTCGAAGTTCGAAAGTTTTAACCTAAAACCGAAGACCAGAAACCAAGGACGAATTCAGTCAAGGCAGCAGCACAAGACACACCCAAATCAAAGATACAAGAGCTGTAAGAAGGTGCTGCATGTGTTTAATTCATTAAGTAGTTTTGTTTTATTGTGTTAGCAAACTTTAATTCATCAGGATTGGTGGCTTGTGTAATGTGACAACGAAAGATTGCACTCCCTTTAATACTTGCTTTCCCATCAATTAAAGTTTATATGTTGATGTCTTTGGTTACTACTTATTAGTGCATTGATAACCTCTGTGTTTATTAGTGGCTTGCGGGCATTTGACTGCGGAAAATAATGTGGCTCCCACGGTTATTACTAAATTGATCACTTAGGAATAACTTTTAGACATAAGTAATCATTAAGGGTTTACTCGCCGATAAGCTTCGGACCAACGAGAAAGGATTAACTACATACACTTCATATAAAGCTATCAATAAAACAAGTGACAATCTACTTAATCATAAGGACAGCCCTCTTATTGTCTCGAGTATTTATCTGTGTACGTGTGTGCTACTTGCTGATTCGTGCCTATTGGTTTATTTTATTATTTAATTGCAAACAAATCGTGCCAGTCTCTCAGGCTGAAACCCCCTTGCGTTAGGATATTAAAATACTGATTAGAATAACGAGATAATACGTTCCACTCTTAGTGATCGACACTCTACTTACCATTATATTCATACTGACCGGGTACACTGCTCGTTAAGTGTGTGTGTTATTGATAAGTCGGCTAAATATAAATTTAAAACTTGAGTAGGCATTAAAACTGCTAAACCGCAACGACACATCACGCACCATCAAGTTTTTGGCGCCGTTGCCGGGGAGTGAATTGTTATTATCTGTTAATTTGATTAGTATTTTAATTAGGTTTTTCTTTTTATTAGATTAATTGCATCATTGTACTATTTTGCATATTTGTTGTATTGTGTGTTAATTGTTTTCTTTTATTTTTGTGTGTTTATTTTTGTTTGTGTGTTTAATTTTTTTTGTTTTTATTTTTCGTATTTTTTTCTGTTCTGCTATCGTTGTACTGTGCTAAATCAAACGATACGGTGCATCTGATTTATCAGATACGGCGTATTGCGTTTAATTTTTTTTTAATACAACGCGTTTAATTAATTCGATACGACGCATCTTTTCCCCAAGATACGGCATATCTGTTTTTAATAAGAAATTTTTTTTCTAAGCAATAAAGTAATACGACGCATCTGCTTTAGCAGATACGGCGTATCTGTTTTTGATAAAAAAAATTTCTAAACGTTAACGCCATACGACGCATCTGCTTTAGCAGATACGGCGTATCTATTATTTTAATTAAAAACAGTTTGCGAATTATTAAACAGATACGGCGTATCGATCTCTGTCGATACGGCGCATTTTACTGAATCAAAAATCTTGTATTTTTAAACGTAATGAAAATACGGCGCATTAACTTTCGTTAATACGACGCATTTAATTTTAAATAAATATCGATTTTTGATTAATTAATTCGATACGGCGCATTCATAAATTCTAAGCGGCGTATCTATTTTCTGAATAAAGTCTGATTAAATTTTAACGATTATAAGATACGGCGTATCCAAAATTTTTGATACGGCGCATCATCTGCAGATATCAGTTATTTTTATTCTTATATCCGTTTCTAAATTCATTAATTTTTCTTCTTAGCGAACAGATCCTACTGATGCTTTTGTGATTATTTCAGAAGGAAAATGGAAGGATTCGGAGAACTAATTGACTTCGACTTCGAAGCCAATTTTGTGAACGATGTATCAGTGCATGAAAAATCACCCGAACGTTACAATGGGGACTACATTGAACTTAATGACCTTAATGGACCATTAGAATCCAATGACCTACTCATGGATGATGCGGAATCTGAGTTAGAAGAAGGAGAAATTCTTGATAGTCCAAAAATTAACGTTATTAATACTAGGAATTACGATGAATTTGAGGGGTATGATGGTTCTTGGGACTATGGTAGAAGGATCCACGCCGATTGTGCTTACAATTTGCAATTCACATGCATGATTGGGTACAAGTGTATTGACGCCAATTTCTTTCCTATTTTACCAATCAATGTCATGTCAAGAAGGTTTTACAATTCCATTATGTGAAATAAAGTGGAGTATAAGGGAAAGAATGTAGTTGGTGCCTTCATTAATGTCCCGATCTTCGTTGGACGCTTTACTATTGTAACTGAGTTCGCCGTTGTTGAAGACATGAATGCCTATTGTGACAGCAATATGGGTGACGTGATTGTTGGAAAACCATTTTGTAGGGAGATCACTATTAATGCAAAACGATTTGAAGGAAAGATCACTTTTCAATGTGGAAACGACATTATCACTTATATGATGCCCCGAACTCATCCCGGATTTAAACATGCCACTAGTAGGATCTGCTACAAATTTTCTCCATTCCTTTTTATTAGTGATGATGACATGAAGAGAGGGATTGAGTACCCATATCAAATAATGGATGGATTCTACAATGGAGTTTTGAATTTGGGACCTGAATATATACATGACGAATTAGTAGCTAAATGGATCCTACGTAAGCAATGTGGGAATCTAGTATTGGAGTAAAGAGCTGAACGTGAGTCTAACTTGAAGACTCTGGAATAAAGACAAGTGCTGGCCGGGAGACAACCCGGAGAATTTTTATTATTCTGTTTTCTGTGTCGAGTGAGTCAGGCCCGCCGAGGATACGGCGCATCTCAATTCTGAGATGCGACGCATCTCCTGCAATGGTCATATCTTATTTTAATTTTTCTGCATTTTTTATTTCCGACTTTAAAACTTTTTATCAGTTTATTTTAATGCGGCGCATCCCTGGTTAAGGATGCGGCGCATCTTTTATTCTGATCCGTATTTATTCCAGGCTCGATACGGCGTATCTTCTTCCATAAGATGCGGCGCATCGACTGACCTGATGATTTTCAGTTTTAATTTTTAAGTTTTATTTTTATCTAACTACTAATGTATTATGCAAGCTTGAACCTTTCTTATCTTAGGTGTGTTTTAAAGCATTGGTGGTATTATAGTTTCCTGGATTTCCTGTGGATACATCAAGTATGAAGCTTTTAACGTTTTAATCCACAAGAAAAGATGATTTTTGCTCTTATACTAATGGAGGATCATACCGAGCAAATCTCAGGGGAGTTTTTCTGTTCTAATTCTTTTATTTTCCAGTTTTTAGCCTTTTATACAAATAACGAGGACGTTATTTAACTTAAGTGGGGGATTGGAGAATTAGAACACTTAACAATTACTTGTCCTAAACTTTTTCAAAATATGCTTAAAATGTGCTTAATATATCAAACTTAAAATTTTTTTTTAGCATGTTTTTGTTTAAGATCTAAGTTGCATAGCTGCACACATGACGTTATTTTCAAAAATTGTGATTTTCCAAAATTCACAAATCTATGAGTGTGCCAGTGACTTGTAAACTTTAGAACTTGGCTTGTATACTATTCGAGACCACCATAATGAGTATTATTTATATAATTGGAATGCCTTGTCTAAATTGGTAAAATTCTAGGATTACACCCAAATAGCCTATTATATGTTATGTGTTATTAACTAACTACACTGGTTAGTTAACCCCCGTATAAACCCTTTTGTTACTCTCATTTTTAGAGTAAGATACCCCTAGAAAAACACTCAGAGCCATTCCTTTCGTTTCTTACACCTATGTTTAAAATGTTTCGTTACACCCTTACACCTTAGCCTACCCTGTAGATTAGAATCCGTGGTTGGTTGATTGCTATAGGCAAAGTGTGTTTCCTTACATTACCTGTGTTCGCGTGCGTAATTCATTATCTATGGTTAGGTCGGGAAAATGCACAATGCAATTGGAGTGAAAGTAAATATTGTATATTTTTGAGTTTATTTTTCGTGTGTTTACTACTTTCGCTATTACCGTTATTTCTGAAAGTATGAAAAGTATGAAAAAATTATCCGGAAAGAAAGTAATAGTGATGTGGTGATATTTTACACATCTATGTTTATGTTTCAAGGTTAAAAAAAAAAAAAAAAAAAAAAAAAAAAAAAAAAAAAAAAAAAAAAATCGAAAAAAAAAAGAGAAAAGAAAAAGAAAAAGAGTTGGATGTTTGTTTTTAAACCAACGATGTAAAGTTATGTAAGTGGTTCATATGGCCACTATTTGTTGTACTATATCTATGGATTGAATGGGAGTTGGCAGTTATGGGAACGCCAATTAAGGTTTATTCTTTGATTAAGATCTTGTTAAGTATAATTCGTGTCTACCTAAAGCGTGTGTTTCAAGTGTTAAAGCGTGAGTTATTCGATGATATGAGTCTTATTCATGGGATGGTTGGGATAGTGATTAACCACACTTAGGATTTTAATTTATTTGTTTTGTTTATTTTTCATTTTACACCAATTTATATCCCAAATGTTATCCATACCCTATATTGTTCTTTATCCAACCAAACCTTTAATTTATTGAGATTAGGGATTTGAGCAATCTTAAGTATCGTAGTCGTGGATTCGACTATGTATTTATGATTTTGTCGCCCTTTTTGATTTATTATTATTGGTGAAGTTTGGACCTATCTTTAGCCTATTCGAGTTAAGGATTTGAGCAATTGCAAGTATCGTGTTCGTGGATTCGATCATGTATTTGTGATTTTGTCGCCTTTTCTGGAATTTGAGATCGATAGTGATCAAGAATAATTAACCCTTAAGCCTAAAAACCCTTTTTACCGCTTTAGACTTGTTATTCCTTGGCTTTAGTGGAGGAGATGTGTATACTTGCCAAGCTTATGATAGAATATTCGTCACGACTGGACAGTTAAACGATTAGATTTGCTTTTATCGACTTATTTTATTTTACTTCTAATTCGTTAAGTGTTTAGTTGTGTGATTATGAAATAAACGAATACATACTTAAATATAAAAATAAATCCTTACATCTTTTAGGATACATTTTCATAAGAGAAATTCTAAGGTTTACTTGGGGACAAGTAAAGTTCAAGTGGGGGGATATTTGATGAACTCAAATAAGTACATTTTATTACTATCATTTATCCTATTAATTTGACTTGTTTTACTATATTATGTATGAGGATTGATACTTAATCGTTTACTTTTGTAATTCTCAGGTAAAAACAAGCATTTGGTGAAACTTAGCAATTTTGGACTGATTATGGAGCATAACATGCATAAAGTTAAGAGTCTACTAAAATGAAGAAGATCAAGACTAATCTGCTCCAGATGCGCCGCATCTCACTCTCGACATGCGCCGCATCTCTATCAAGATATCACCAGATACGATCCAAGATACAAGAGGACATGCGCCGCATCTAATCATGGAGTTACGCCGCATCTTCTGGCGGTGTACGAATATTCCTGAATATTATAATCTTGGACCCCACGCAAAGTTAAGTACATGCGCCGCATCTACTTACTAGATGCGCCGCATCTTCCCTCAGACAGAAACTATAAATACCCCAAAGACCAGACGAGTTCGAAGTTCGAAAGTTTTAACCTAAAACCGAAGACCAGAAACCAAGGACGAATTCAGTCAAGGCAGCAGCACAAGACACACCCAAATCAAAGATACAAGAGCTGTAAGAAGGTGCTGCATGTGTTTAATTCATTAAGTAGTTTTGTTTTATTGTGTTAGCAAACTTTAATTCATCAGGATTGGTGGCTTGTGTAATGTGACAACGAAAGATTGCACTCCCTTTAATACTTGCTTTCCCATCAATTAAAGTTTATATGTTGATGTCTTTGGTTACTACTTATTAGTGCATTGATAACCTCTGTGTTTATTAGTGGCTTGCGGGCATTTGACTGCGGAAAATAATGTGGCTCCCACGGTTATTACTAAATTGATCACTTAGGAATAACTTTTAGACATAAGTAATCATTAAGGGTTTACTCGCCGATAAGCTTAGGACCAACGAGAAAGGATTAACTACATACACTTCATATAAAGCTATCAATAAAACAAGTGACAATCTACTTAATCATAAGGACAGCCCTCTTATTGTCTCGAGTATTTATCTGTGTACGTGTGTGCTACTTGCTGATTCGTGCCTATTGGTTTATTTTATTATTTAATTGCAAACAAATCGTGCCAGTCTCTCAGGCTGAAACCCCCTTGCGTTAGGATATTAAAATACTGATTAGAATAACGAGATAATACGTTTCACTCTTAGTGATCGACACTCTACTTACCATTATATTCATACTGACCGGGTACACTGCTCGTTAAGTGTGTGTGTTATTGATAAGTCGGCTAAATATAAATTTAAAACTTGAGTAGGCATTAAAACTGCTAAACCGCAACGACACATCACGCACCATCAGTTATGCATGGTAAATGGGTCTATAATATACATAAGAACCCTAGATAAAAATGTGTGTAAAATGAGGAGGATGACATGCATGTAAGTTGTATTAAATAAGGTCGAACTATAGGAGAACAGGAAGGTCAAATTGGTCATGTTTGGGTCGAAAAAAAATCAGTAACCATGTGTCACACCTCGCCAATGGCGGAAACGCGAGTGCAACATCATGGATATCATCACAACACATGGTGTCTTAATAGAGAATTACTACATGCAAATAAATAGAGCAAAGTACAGACACAAAGTGTCGTAACGATACCCCAAAATAAAAAAACCAAAACAATCTCCAAGGTATCTTCATTAACATAAAGTACTAATGAAAGACATTCAAGTATTGCAAACAAAAATCCAACTTATTCCAATTAAAACTTAAAAATAGTCATCCTTAAATGCAAACTAGTCTCTTCTAGTCACGCCCTTCTGTCTTAGCCTTAGAATGCTCACCTGAAAATGATGCTTAAAAATGTCAACATAATGTTGGTGAGATTCATAGGTTTAAGACACACAATATTCCTCTATTAACAGTTCACTGTAATTATAAAATATAGCAGGACAGTAAAAATATCGTTATCATACAACTAACATGCAATCACAGCTTACGGGACGGAACGTGCCCACCGATCCAAGTATAAATTGGGACGAAACGTGCCCACCGATCCAAATACCACCACAATTGGGACGGAACGCGCCCACCGATCCAAGATAATGAGTAAATTAATACCCTCGGCCGGACCACACAGAATAGTAGTGAGTAGAGCCAATAGGACTTTCCCACTCAAATAATCACCACACAGAAACACCACAATAACATGCAGTATACATATAATAACCATTACAAGTCCATGCTTTTTATTAAACACATAATCACAGTAACTCAAAACATTTAAACAAGCATCATCTCCATCCCAAGTTTAAAACAAAGTAAAAATTGGGACTATGAAACTCACCTCAACCTTGCAGCTTCCAAATAACCAACTCACAAATCTATACAAACAAAACAATACCGCATTACACGCGACCAAGCTAAAAGCTATAGTCCATGTAACACATATATGATGGATGTATAAGGTTCATATAACCCTCCATGGATTACCTAGACTCCATACTAGTCACTACCAAACACCTATACTCACTAAATCCCTTAAATAAAACATCTCAGAAAACACTGATTTTTAGGGTACATTCAACCACATAAAATCATGACCAAAAATCATCCACAACTCAAACCAAAAATTCACCATGATCCTTCATAAGCATAAAAGCTTCTTCCAGAAGGCCATACACCAAAAACATACACAAGTACCCAATGAAAAATCAAACATGACAACTATCCATATTCGGATCTGAACGCACACCAAAAAGTTTTGACCTCTTAGACATACTCGCACAACCTATTATCATCTTATTTTCGCGTGGAAGTCAAAAATAATATAGAACTAACTTCCCACAGAAGGGTTAACCCAAACTACACTTTTTAAACCACTTTTGATCTCATTACTTCTAACCTAAATCTGTCCCGGTTTAACTATTTTGACACCTTAACTCATAAAATTCGTTTGACTGACTTCCCTACCTCGAAAACACTCGTGGTAGGACTTTTTGGAAAGCTCTTTCACTGAAATACAATTTAGACATAAAATTCGTGATCTAACTTATCTTCATCTATTAAATATCATTTTATCTCTACAGCCTTAATATTCTGTCAAAATCTTAACTCATTAATTATCAAGTTTTAAACCCTAATTACTTCACCAATCATCATAATATTACTAATTAATGATTCCAACATGTTTTATAAAATTAATTTACAGAATTTAACATAAACGCTAATCCATCATATTATTGCTACATGAATTATAAAAATTAATTAAGCATAAGTGTTATAAATTTTACCTTGATTATTGAAAGATGAAAACCCTAAAAAAAATGTTCTTCTTCTCTTCTTCCTTGCCTTGGCCGAATTTTACAATAGGGATATTAGGGTTGTTTTGGTTTTGTATTTATAGGCCTCTATGGATTATTCTAGATAAACACTAATTAGGTAAGTATATTTGGTATCAAATTTGGTTTCCTAAATCCCCTATATTCGGCCGACTTTTATATATATATATATATATATATATATATATATATATATATATATATATATATATATATATATATATATATATATATATATATATATATATATATATTATTATTATTATTATTATTTTTATTAAATTTAATTATTACACTTAAAACCTTATACTATTTATATTTTATAAAAACCCTATACCGAAATTAACACCTTACGTGATAAACTTTCATTTTTACGACAATCCGGAAAAATATCATTTTCAAAATAAAGTTTCCAAAAATAGATTTTCACACTTACATTTAATATAACCCATAAAAACAACCTCCACGTAACTTACTAACGCTCAAATATTTGAACAGAGACTTGTTACGCAAAATCACCAAACACCAAAACTACACAAGTCATTTCTACACCACCAAGGCGATCAAAATGAACTTATCCCAAAATTCAACGCTACTCCAACGTGACAAAAACCTCTCACCAAGGGATTTAGTGCTAACACACGTACATATACCCATACACCACGTATAAGCACATAGTACATACCACATAAAAGTTAAATAGGTTGAGACTATTAGTCAAACTAACCTGCTAAAATCACGGTTGTTACATCATCCCCCACTTAGGGAAATCACGTCCCGAGATTTATCAGCTCATCTCATCAACCTTCTCAGCAAACAGCTTCGGGTACTTGGATATCATCTGATCCTCACGTTCCCAAGTAAAATCAGGACCACGTTTGGAATTCCAACGTACCTTCACCAATGCTATCTTACCACGCTTCATACTCTTGACCTCTCGATCCATAATCTCAACAGGTTCCTCAACAAAATGAAGAGTCTTATCTACCTTAATCTCATCTAATGGCACATGCAAACTAGCATCCGCCAAACATTTCTTCAGATTAGATACGTGGAACGTATCATGCACACTACTTAATTCCTCAGGCAATCTCAACCGATATGCCACAAGTCCAATCCTCTCCGTAATTTCAAACGGTCCTACATACCTTGGTGCTAATTTGCCTTTCTTACCGAAACGCACAACACCTTTCCAAGGAGACACTTTCAACATTACAAGATCACCAACACTAAACTCCAAGGGCTTACGGCGATTATCCGCATAACTCTTTTGGCGATCTCTTGCTGCCTTAAGTCTTTCCTTAATCTGAAACACCTTATCCGTAGTCTCTTGCACTAATTCAGGACCAATCAGTTGGCTTGTTCCAACCTCTGCCCATAGAATAGGTGATCTACACTTCCTCCCATACAACATTTTAAATGGTGCACATCTAACACTGGAATGATAGCTGTTGTTATAGGAAAACTCAGCCAAAGGAAAATGAGTATCCCAGCTTCCTCCAAAATCAATAGCACACGCTCTAAGTAAATCCTCCAAGGTCTGAATCGTTCGCTCACTTTGCCCATCAGTCTGTGGATGATAAGCAGTGCTCATATCCAAACGCGTATCCAACGCTTTTTGCAACGATTGCCAGAATCGCGAGGTAAACCTACTATCGCGATCAGAGATAATCGACACAGGCACACCATGTCTCGCCACAATCTCATTAATATAAATCCTCGCCAGCTTCTCCATCTTATAATCCTCACGAATGGCCAAAAAATGTGCAGACTTCGTCAGCCTGTCCACTATGACCCATATCGTGTCATGTCCATTACTTGTTCTAGGCAACTTAGTAATAAAATCCATTGTTATTCTCTCCCATTTCCACTCAGGAATCGGCGGCTGTTGTAGCAATCCAGAGGGTTTCTGATGTTCAGCCTTAACTTTCAGACAAGTCAAACATTGGCTAACATATTCAGCTATTTCCCTCTTCATTCCCGGCCACCAGTAAGCATCTCTAAGATCATAATACATCTTGTCTGATCCTGGATGAATCCAGTATCTCGTCTTATGAGCCTCATCCATGATCAACTTCCTTACTCCTCCTACCGTCGGAACCCATATTCTATCTAAGAAATACAGTCCACCATCCTCTTTTTTCTCCATTTGTTGATCTAAGCCACGCAGCATCTCAGAGGTCGCATTCTCATCCTTAAGAGCTTCTTCTTGTGCTGCCAATATCTTACCCTTAATTCCCGACTATAACGTCATACACATTGCTCGCACACGCTTAGGCTTAATCCGCTCCTTTCTACTTAAAGCATCAGCTACCACATTCGCCTTTCCAGGATGGTAGCGAATCTCGCAATCATAATCACTAAATAACTCAATCCACCTTCTTTGTCGCATATTCAGCTCCTTCTGACTGAAAATATGCTGAAGACTCTTATGATCTGTATAAACAACACTCTTTGTGCCATACAGATAATGTCTCCAATTCTTAAGAGCAAATACTACCGCACCAAGCTCTAAATCATGAGTGGTATAATTCTTCTCATGAACCTTGAGTTTTCGAGATGCATAAGCTATCACCTTACCCCTCTGCATTAGCACACACCCAAATCCTTGATTCGATGCATCAAAATACACAACAAAATCATCTGGCCCATCAGGTAACGTCAGAATAGGTGCATTACACAAACTATCCTTTAGTGACTGAAAAGCCACCTCCTGCTCTTCTCCCCAAACATACTTCTTGTTCTTCTGAGTCAAAAAAGTAAGGGGTTTAGCAATCTTCGAAAAATTCGCTATAAATCTTCGGTAATATCCTGCCAATCCTAAGAATGAGCGTATTTCGGATGGCGTCGTTGGAGCCTTCCAGTTCTTGACCGCTTCTATCTTACTAGGATCTACATGTATTCCTTCACTATCAACCACATGTCCAAGAAAATGTACCTTCTCAAGCCAAAACTCACACTTTGAGAACTTGGCGTACAACTTCTCTTTCTCCAGTAATCCAAGTATCAACTTCAAATGTTCTCCATGCTCCTCCTTCGTCTTAGAGTAAATTAGAATGTCGTCAATGAACACAATCACGAATTTATCCAAGTAAGGCTTGCAAACGCGATTCATCAAGTCCATGAATACCGCAGGTGCATTTGTCAACCCAAATGGCATAACCGTGAACTCAAAGTGTCCATAACGAGTCCTAAAAGCAGTCTTCGGAATATCCTCCTCATGCACTCTCAACTGATGATACCCTGAACGTAGATCTATCTTCGATAAAAATCGAGAACCTTGTAGCTGATCAAAGAGATCATTGATTCGAGGAAGAGGATATCGATTCTTAACCGTTAACTTGTTCAATTCCCGATAGTCAATACACATCCGGAACGAACCATCCTTCTTCTTAACAAATAACATAGGTGCTCCCCACGGAGAGTGACTAGGTCGGATAAACCCTTTATCCTGAAGTTCTTGCAACTGCGCTGCCAACTCCTGCATCTCAGAGGGTGCCAAACGATATGGGGATTTCGCCACAGGTGCCGCTCCAGGAATTAACTCAATACGGAATTCAACTTGACGGATTGGAGGCAATCCAGACAAGTCTTCAGGAAAAACGCCCGGAAACTTACATACCGCAGGAATCTCTTCTAATTTACGTTCTTTGGCTTTTGCGTTTTTAAGGGATTTCAGCTCACTCCCTACGCATTCCCCTTGTATCTAAAGTATAACACCACTCTCTAAAGGAATACGAACTACCTTTTCGTGGCATATGACCTCGGCCCTATGCTTAGACAACCAGCTCATCCCTATTACCACATCAAAACTCCCATGCCCAAAAGGTATCAAATCAATCATAAACGGAATGCCCTCTAACACTATAGTACACCCACGAATAACCTTGTCAACCTCTATCTCCCTACCGCTAGCTATCTCAATCACAATACTAGACCTAAGTTCACCAGATTCAACATTCAACAATCTAGCAAATGAACCAACTTAAATATCACAACATTAGTACCAACAGATAATCGAGGTATCAACATATGATAGGTAGAATAGAATCTTACCACCCACACACTCCCACATACAACGATTTCCCAAACGGTTAAGAGAATACATCTCTAACCATACAGCCATCATCAACATGATATTACATTTGTACTTAACACAAGTACTCCCCATCAAATGGGACAATTAACACAAATATCACAGTTAAACCTAATCCCACTACACGTAAGCATGTCATCATTGGTCAACGTAGCATTGGCCATAAGTCCACATGTGTCGTGATACATGTATAATTATGTTGGCCACCCATAATTATAGATGTATCCTTTCACATGTGTACTCGCTTCCAATACCACACCTAACAATAATAACACCTCACAATAACACATACACAAACTTAGAATAATCACATCTCAAACCCATAAATATATTCAAAAACCGCTCAAGCTTTATTATTAAATACTTGGGTAAAATCTCAAAATCCAACGGAATCCATATTCCAACACAATACCAAACATCTAACGTCACTAGAAAACATCCCAAAACATAATACTAAATAAAACATAATCACACACGACTCGAGCTCCATCCTAACGTTCGTCTATCTTGAAATAATTCAACTACTCGCCGTAGACTCCAGGTCCGAATCCACTTCGTCTTCCTCACTCAGCCATCCATTTCGGTTTCCCTCAGGCTGTGGCAGTGGACGACTCGCAAAGCCACTCTCGGGATTCCTTCCTTCCTCCTCTATGCGATCCACAAACCCATACAATTCACGAGGCTCAGCCCGAACTGCTCCTCCATCTTCTATGAATTTGGGACACTTTCCCGGGTACCTAGTCGTGGAGCCGTCTTTATTGGTTACCTCCGTCTCGTACACTTCTACCTCCGTTTCACCCACATTCACTAAGGTCAGCTTTTCCTCGATCAGACATGGCCACATGCTCGCAGGAATCAAAATCCTCATGCTAGCTCGCCTCAAGCTACCGATCCTCTTGCAACCAGTAGCGACAACAATTGCCCAATGAAGCTTGCTACACGCGAGAGGTGCCATGCTAAAATGACACATACGATACTAAGTACGAGGGTCCAATAGACGTCCAAAACTCAACACAACTACCCATAAACTCCAGAAGAATAAACACGTAAAATACCATATTCACACATAGGCCCTAAATGAAACTATATGAGGGACTCCTAGGTTATAGTCTAGGTTCAACCACCTACTTCTCTATAACCAAGGCTCTGATACCAATCTGTCACACCTCGCCAATGGCGGAAACGCGAGTGCAACATCATGGATATCATCACAACACATGGTGTCTTAATAGAGAATTACTACATGCAAATAAATAGAGCAAAGTACAGACACAAAGTGTCGTAACGATACCCCAAAATAAAACAACCAAAACAATCTCCAAGGTATCTTCATTAACATAAAGTACTAATGAAAGACATTCAAGTATCGCAAACAAAAATCCAACTTATTCCAATTAAAACTTAAAAATAGTCATCCTCAAATGCAAACTAGTCTCTTCTAGTCACGCCCTTCTATCTTAGCCTTAGAATGCTCACCTGAAAATGATGCTTAAAAACGTCAACATAATGTTGGTGAGATTCATAGGTTTAAGACACACAATATACCTCGATTAACAGTTCACTGTGATTATAAAATATAGCAGGACAGTAAAAATATCGTTATCATACAACTAACATGCAATCACAGCTTACGGGACGGAACGTGCCCACCGATCCAAGTATAAATTGGGACGGAACGTGCCCACCGATCCAAATACCACCACAATTGGGATGGAACGCGCCCACCGATCCAAGATAATGAGTAAATTAATACCCTCCGGCCGGACCACACAGAATAATAGTGAGTAGAGCCACTAGGACTTTCCCACTCAAATAATCACCACACAGAAACACCACAATAACATGCAGTATACATATAATAATCATTACAAGTCCATGCTTTTTATTAAACACATAATCACAGTAACTCAAAACATTTAAACAAGCATCATCTCCATCCCAAGTTTAAAACAAAGTAAAAATTGGGACTATGAAACTCACCTCAACCTTGCAGCTTCCAAATAACCAACTCACAAATCTATACAAACAAAACAATACCACATTACACTCGACCAAGCTAAAAGCTATAGTCCATGTAACACATATATGATGGATGTCTAAGGTTCATATAACCCTCCATGGATTACCTAGACTCCATACTAATCACTACCAAACACCTATACTTACTAAATCCCTTAAATAAAACATCTCAGAAAACGCAGATTTTTAGGGTACTTTCACCCACATAAAATCACGACCAAAAATCATCCACAACTCACACCAAAAATTCACCATGATCCTTCATAAGCCTACAAGCTTCTACCAAGAGGCCATGCACCAAAAACATACACAATTACCCAATGAAAAATCAAACATGACAACTATCCAGATTCGGATCTGAACGCACACCAAAAAGTTTTGACCTCTTAGAAATACTCGCACAACCTATTATCGTCTAATTTTCGCGTGGAAGTCAAAAATAATATAGAACTCACTTCCCACACAAGGGCTAACCCAAGCTACACTTTTTAAACCACTTTTGATCTCATTACTTCTAACCTAAATCTGTCCCGGTTTAACTGTTTTGACACCTTAATTCATAAAATTGTTTTGACTGACTTCCCGACCTCAAAAATACTCGTGGTCAGACTTTTTGGAAAGATCTTTCACTGAACTACAATTTAGACATAAAATTAGTGATCTAACTCATCTTCATCTATTAAATATCATCGAATCTCTACAGCCTTAATATTCTGTCAGAATCTTAACTCATTAATTATCAAGTTTTAAACCCTAATTACTTCACCAATCATCATAATATTACTAATTAATGATTCCCACATGTTTTATAACATTAATTTACAGAATTTAACATAAACCCTAATCCATCATATTATTGCTACATGAATTATAAAAATTAATTAAGCATAAGTATTATAAATTTTACCTTGATTATTGAAAGATGAAAACCCTAAAAAAAATGTTCTTCTTCTCTTCTTCCTTGCCTTGGCCGAATTTTACAATAGGGATATTAGGGTTGTTTTGGTTTTGTATTTATAGGCCTCTATGGATTATTCTAGATAAACACTAATTAGGTAAGTATATTTGGTATCAAATTTGGTTTCCTAAATCCCCTATATTCGGCCGACTTATATATATATATATATATAGAAATTTTATTATTTTTTTTATTAAATTTAATTATTACACTTAAAACCTTATACTCTTTATATTTTATAAAAACCCTATACCGAAATTAACACCTTACGTGATAAACTTTCATTTTTACGACAATCCGGAAAAATATCATTTTCAAAATAAAGTTTTCAAAAATAGATTTTCACACTTACATTTAATATAACCCATAAAAACAACCTCCACGTAACTTACTAACGCTCAAATATTTGAACAGAGACTTGTTACGCAAAATCACTAAACACCAAAACTACACAAGTCATTTCTACACCACCAAGGCGATCAAAATGAACTTATCCCAAAATTCAACGCTACTCAAACGTGACGAAAACCTCTCACCAAGGGATTTAGTGCTAACACACGTACATATACCCATACACCACATATAAGCACATAGTACAAACCACATAAAAGTTAAATAGGTTGAGACTATTAGTCAAACTAACCTGCTAAAATCACGGTTGTTACACCATGGGACGTTGTGGTAATTTTAAATGCGTGATTTCATGTGAGTTGTTGTGTGTCGTGGGGCTGAAAACGAGGGGGTTTAGACGTGTTAACAAGGGTCAATTTCAAGGAAGAACTAAGGTGTTTTGGTTATGTATAATAACGCCGCAATCGACCTAAAAGATGTAATGAACGGAAAGATATTATGAGTGCGTAAAATGATGAAAAGATAGATCGATATATAGTCTAAATCCACTGTTAAAATCAGTTTATAAAGCTTATGAATCTGATATGGAAGCATGCTTTCGATCACTAACAAACAATGTGAACCTGGATCTTTAATACATGAAGCAATGGAGTATATGCGTTTATCGACCTAGAATGTTTTATGACTATATTGAATCAGATGTTATGCATGGTAAATGGGTCTATAATATACATAAGAACCCTAGATAAAAATATGTGTAAAATGAGGAGGATGACATGCATGTAAGTTGTATTAAATAAGGTCGAACTATGGGAAAACAGGAAGGTCAAATTGGTCATGTTTGGGTCGAATAAAAAATCAGTAACCATGGGGCGTTGTGGTAATATTAAACGCGTGATTTCATGTGAGTTGTTGTGTGTCGTGGGGCTGAAAACGAGGGGGTTTAGACGTGTTAACACGGGTCAATTTCAAGGAAGAACTAAGGTGTTTTGGTTATGTGTATGTGGCGTTAATATTGGGTCAAAAACATGGATCGTTAATGATTTTATTGTGGACAGTTAGTGTCGTGTATAACCGGTTAGTATCGTACCTTGCGAGCTGTTTTATATCGCGTATGTGTGAGTCGTATTGTGTCATGTTTGAGCGGCTTTTGGTCGTTATTAATGCAACATAAACACCCTATAAACCTGTTTTAGAATGGACGTAAATGAAGCGTACAAACATGATAAACACGTTAGTTTCACTTGTAGAATGTAGTGGTATGCATGGGTTTGTGATAGTTAAAGTTCATGATACAATATTGGTGTCTCATGTAAATACACGACACATGCAAATTAACATAAGCATAAAGCCTAACTTATCATATTAGACCCTAAACTTCGGTCATTTATCATTGAACCCTAAGCTTTACTAAATTGACATAATTAACTCTAAATTATTATATTTGTCATTTTAAACCTTAAATATTATTAAATGTCAATTATAACCTAAAGTATTAAATTACTATTTCGGGAAACTTACTAATTCAGGAAACCTGCTAAAAATAGAAAGTTACTTAAAATGGTTAAACTACTTAAAGAGGAAACTTACTATTTTTGGAAAGTTACTATTTTTGGAAAGCTGCTATAAAAGGAAAGTTACAAAAAATGGAAAGCCGACTAAAATAAGTAATCCGATTTAAAATAAGTTATTAATAAGACAATCATGAATTCGTGTAGATTCGCTGAAGATGGAGTTTGCTTCAGATCTTTATGTTTCTAGTTGTGTTTTCACTTGCGGTCCAAGGTACAGATATTCTGTCTTACTTTGAGACACTTACGTTATCGTACAGATATTATTTCCCTTTTCAGTAGAGATATTTCTTATGATCCTTTGCCTGATATGATTCCCTTTATTGATTCTTGACTTTCATTGCATGATTGTCATTCCTATATGATCCTTCTGACATTTATTATAAATGTCTCTGCCATGATATGCTTATGCTTTGCCATGCTTAATTGAGTCACTATCTTGTTTCTCTTACCATGCTATGTCTATATTGTTGTATGCTATGATAGATCTGTGCCTGAGCTAACCTAGTTGTGGAGGTACCATGACCATGTCTTTGATGGCACCCTAGGCATGACACTCCCGTAGAGGTGTGATAGATCTACGGCGTTCCCCCTTATGTTTATGTACTATATTGTGATCACTATTGGCCATTAATGCGTGTGTGTGCTTAGTCTAGTACTGACATACATACTTATGTTAGGGAGCGTATGGATGCATCCTAGGTTTTATGTTTATATGATTATGGTGACCAGGTGGTGTGTGCCTTACACTCCTTCTCACAATTTTAGTACTTAGAGGTCTTCCCTCTTCGTGCACTTTTAAGATATTATATAATTTGACGGATTATGATATGTTGTTCTTATGGCACATCCTTATATGAACTTTTCCCTAATTTCATTATTCTCTTGATTCATTTCTTATTCAGTTCTCATGCATTCTTGATTCTTAGTTCTCTTTAAAATTCATATGACTTTCATGATTATACTTTTCGTTTTGTATTCTTATTCCTTCGTTGCTTATGCTTATTTTACCGTTATGTTATGTTATATATATATATATCTGTTCACTGGGCTTTTTAAGCTCAACCGCATTTCTTTTCCTGCGGCAGGTTTTAGTTAGAAGCTGGGTTATGAGTGGAGAGTACTTTGGACTTAGAAGACTATACCTTGATAGCTATTCTGGATTAGAGAGGACTAGAAATGATTATATTTTTAGACTTAGTATTTATTGTAATTCTCATTTGTAACCTTGTATTTCAGATTTTCCCTTTGTAACCTTTGAAATTCTTTTGTATTATTTAAGTCATATGCTTGTGTTTTCTTTGATATGTCACCATAACGTAATACTTCTACCCTTATCGGGTTGGAGTGTTACAATTATGGTATCAGAGCCCAGGCTGCGACTTGTAGTACATTAAACCTTGACCTGTGAAGTTTGGACCATTAATTTTCCACTATAGGCGCTCATAAGACAACCTTTGAGAAATTGCTTTAGGATTTCCCCGTAGGAACTTAAGTCATTACCGGTGAGGAATGGGTAGACTAGGACGTCTATGTAAGTAGCGTTGCTTCCACATCACTCTGATTCGTGCCTCTGCCTTTAGCTATGCCTTATAAGAACATTTGTTTCAGGAGCTAGAAAGTTTTGCAACCTAAGCTTAGTAACTAAGTAAGATTGGAATGCCTTAAGAACTACATGGATACCTTACACCATTTAGGTTTCACTTCCTGATTCTGACCTCCATCTCCGATTTGTTTGATAAACAGTTTGATACCTTTCCGACCATCCCGAAGGTCATTCAACCGTAATGTGTTTGACACATTCTGTGAATTCATTACTTATGCTGGATATAGAATGTATCATCTGATACTACTTGAATCTGCATTATCCATTGCTAATCCTATGAGAACTCTGGTAATTATTAACCACGGATATAGGAAGATTTGTTTCCCTCCCTTCGAATGACGAACTTTATCTGACAACCAGTTCCTTTGGAAGGACATGATGTAAATACTATCTCAGTACGGAATTGTTAACTGAGCATGATGATGTTGATAACTAATATTCCATACATCTCACTTTTGATAGTTATACGATGTTCGTATTACCAATGATACACACCCTACCTGCCCCTTATGCTAAAAAGCTAAACAAAGTTCCAACACCTTGAACTGTTCGCTTATCTATCTCAACACTCCGATGAACCCTGTACTTAACTCTGATATATGAACTATCCGTCTGGTTTAACGACCGTATCCGTTCTACGGATCTGTTTACTCTTGATATAATTGACTTTAAGGTCTTTTGGTTATGGATTGGATGGCTCTTCGTAAAGCTACCATAGACTACCGTATCTGAAATGTAACCTTTAACAATCTGCTTCACCCTACTTTTGTTATGATGACTCTCAACCGCTTAAATCTGTTAGGATTAATGTTGCTATGAAAACACATATCCCGATCTCATTTGATTGTCAAGTTTCTCCTGACATCTATTAGTATCCACCCTTACAAAGCTCTGGCATTGGAAGTTTTTGTTGTACAAAATTTTCTGGTGTTTTCTGAATGAACCTCTTGGGATTCCCCCTGCTTGGGAAGTGGAGTTGGCATTGAATTGATCTCAGTTGACGAAACCATGATGCCATAGAAGTTGAGAGAATTGAAGGAGCTGATGGAATATGATTTTGTTCACCTCAGTGTTCCTCTTTGGATGCTCCTGTTGGTTTATGAAGAAGAAAGGGGAGAGTATGCGGCGGCGTATCGACTATCGTGAACTTAACCGTATTACTATCCGTAATCATTATCCATTTCCGCGTATCAATGATTGATTTGGTCTATCTTTAAAACTCCGTATCAGACGGCCTCATTTAAGTTTGAAGGACTGAAGAAGCAACCACAAGAACTTCTAAGAAGGGAGTTGACTAATTGAGAGTAACCTCCGCAAAGCATTTCAGTTTTATTCGAGAAGAGGAAGATAGGTGATGTGAAGTAGATATGAAGTTTCCCTAAGACGATTCATGAAGCTGCTTTCGTACTCGTTGTGATCATTATGAGTTTTAATGATGCCAAAAGTATTGGCTAATAGAATCATGTTTTCGCGAGTATTTGGACAAATTGTCATAGTATGATGTTGTGTTGTGTCCAGAGACGAAAGAGGAACATGTAGATCATTTTCGTATTAAGTAGAATGACCCTTTGTTCTGGAAGAGTAGGTTTGCTTGGCGTTCAGAGATTGTAGCAGACAGCACTACCAGGTATCCTGTGATGACAGAGTTTTCCCACAAAAGGACCAAGATTGAAGACAGTTATCGGAGCTAGAAACCTTGTAGAAGAGTAGTAGGAGATGTTCGCGACAGGCGTTTCCGTGGAAGAAACATATAAGAAGAAGAGAGAAACTGAGAAAGGACTAGATTATATTTCATGCAGCATGTGGAGATTCCAGTTCGGGCATCAAGACAACCAGACCGTAGGAGACGAACTATTCAACTCATCACCTGGAGGGGACAGCAGCGGTGTTCACCTTGAAGATTGGAAGACCTTTCTTGCAAGACGAAGGTGGTGGCGGGCATAGAAGGAGAATGTAATCGAGTTGGCGAATTTAGAGCTGTGCTAGAAGACATGTCGAAGACACGCAGTCTTGCTTCTCTTTTCATTTTGGTTGTACTAAGATGAATTGATAGCAGAAGCAGACTTGCGGATGGAAGAGATTTGAGATCATGTATTTGAATGGATGAATTTTGAAGCAAACGTTTGGGTTTGGAAGAGTTGATTCTGTGAAGGATGAAGCTATTGATGACGTAATTCACTTCCTCTCAACCTACTTATGTTTCCGTTACCTGATGATAAGATCCTTTGAATGATTTAGGTTCTCTGTTAGTAATTACGTTCTGTGTTCACTCTGCGTATGTTGGATGACGGTTTTAATATGAGAATTTCGATGAATTGTGGAAGACCTGACACTTTTGACGACGTGCTTCATTTGATATTGCTTACCAAATTCCATTACGTCATCTATGCGATCTGTTGCTTTGATTTTAAACCCGTAGTGATGATTTGATTCGGACCAACCCTAGGAGGTAGAAGGACTGTTAGGTGATTAAAATAAGTTGCTTATTTCATGACATGAGATGAAGTATGGTCATCATGAGGGCATAATTATATGATGCTAGTATTATGACGTCTGGCCAAAGTGATAATACTTACATCATATAACATGCACTTATTGTGATCATAGGATATTTCGAGGAGTGGCTTGGAAACCTTAGAATTTCTCATAGTTGTTTGAGATTATCTGCGAATAGTAAGACTTTAGGATCTTTTGACCTATGCATTTGATCTGCCCTATCGTCGTACGATTTAGTATGTTTGGATCCTCGAGACGTGGTTGTTGACCTCTGTATTTTGATAACGATCTTAGGGTTCGTTGTAGAGCTTTCTACCGTCCGATTTTATCGATTGAATTATCTTTCATAAGCATATTTATGACCCTCATATTTCTGTGATTCGGTACGTTCTCATCTGGTTTGTCTAATCAGATTCCACGGACGATATATCCGTCAAATCCTACATCTTCCTTGTATCTCTTCTGAAGGGATACGATTATCAGCTATTACGTTTGGTATATTATTCTTTTGATTTGGATCCTGAACGATATGTCTTTTCGGAGGAAACCAAAGCTATTTGATCGACAAGATAGAGTCATGAGAAACAAGTCATTCACACTTCCGTTCACAGTCCGTTTTGTTTTCCCTTCAATTTTCGGGGACGAAAATTTTCTTTTTAGAAAGGAAGAGTTGTAAAACCCAGAATATCTGAACAATAATTTTTGCACTATTTTGAATTTTTAGCTTAAGTTGAAATATTAAAATTGTACCTCATAAATAAAATTACATTATGTGAATTTAATCCTAGACTAATTAAAATATATATACTAACTTACCTAAATAACAAATTCCTATCCTAGTCCTAGCCTAACCGATTTTCTTTGGCCTAGCCATCCTTTTGGGTCGTTGGCATACAAAGGATAACAACAACATAAGTATGGCTTCAAAAGATAAAAGATTTGCATATATCATTATCATTATCTAGTACACGGTCATACCAAAGTTTCACACAACATTATTGAAAACCATTATTTTATTTCCCATTGACCTTTCCCATTATCTTTTCCTTAAATTCCTCCTAATCACATTCCATGAATCATGGGTCAGTATTCCCTAAATTACTCAATCACTTTTAAATACTGACAACCTTTCCTACTTGTTTAATTAGTAAACAACTCTCACTTTCTCTACCACTTCTTTCATTCGCACGCCTAGCAAATTATAAACCCAACCGACCCTTATTTATACTCCAAGAGGCAGTGAAGAAGAATCATGATCGAAGGATATTGATTTAATTTGAAGGGTTGTGGTTATTCGAATAGCAATCTGGTTTGGATCCTTTTTGTTCTTTTTCAGTCGACGAAGGTATGCTCCACTTTTGATCCTGTTTCCCCTCGTCATGTACATCATAAAACGTATAAACCTATACTTGAAACAATGCCGCGATCGACCTAAAAGATATAATGAACGAAAAGATATTATGAGTATGTAAAATGATGAAAAGATAGATCGATATATAGTCTAAATCCACTGTTAAAATCAGTTTATAAAGCTTATGAATCTGATATGGAAGCATGCTTTCGATCACTAACAAAAAATGTTAACCTGGATCTTTAATACATGAAGCAATGGAATATATGCGTGTATCAACCTAGAATGTTTTAAGACTATATTGAATCCGATGTTATGCATGGTAAATGGGTCTATAATATACATAAGAACCCTAGATAAAAATGTGTGTAAAATGAGGAGGATGAAATGCATGTAAGTTGTATTCAATAAGGTCGAACTATGGGAAAACAAGAAGGTCAAATTGGTCATGTTTGGGTCGAATAAAAAATCAGTAACCATGGGGCGTTGTGGTAATTTTAAACGCGTGATTTCATGTGAGTTGTTGTGTGTCATGGGGCTGAAAACGAGGGGGTCTAGACGTGTTAACACGGGTCAATTTCAAGGAAGAACTAAGGTGTTTTGGTTATGTGTATGTGGCGTTAATATTGGGTCAAAAACATGGATCGTTAATGATTTTATTGTGGACAGATAGTGTCGTGTATAACCGGTTAGTGTCGTACCTTGCGAGCTATTTTATATCGCGTATGTGTGAGTCGTATTGTGTCATGTTTGAGCGGCTTTTGGTCGTTATTAATGCAACATAAACAACCCTATAAACCTGTTTTAGAATGGACGTAAATGAAGCGTACAAACATGATAAACACGTTAGTTTCACTTGTAGAATGTAGTGGTATGCATGGGTTTGTGATAGTTAAAGTTCATGATACAATATTGGTGTCTCATGTAAATACACGACACATGCAAATTAACATAAGCATAAAGCCTAACTTATCATATTAGACCCTAAACTTCGGTCATTTATCATTGAACCCTAAGCTTTACTAAATTGACATAATTAACCCTAAATTATTATATTTGTCATTTTAAACCTTAAATATTATTAAATGTCAATTATAACCTAAAGTATTAAATTACTATTTCGGGAAACTTACTAATTCGGGAAACCTGCTAAAAATAGAAAGTTACTTAAAATGGTTAAACTACTTAAAGAGGAAACTTACTATTTTTGGAAAGTTACTATTTTTGGAAAGCTGCTATAAAAGGAAAGTTACAAAAAATGGAAAGCCGACTAAAATAAGTAATTTGATTTAAAATAAGTTATTAATAAGACAATCATGAATTCGTGTAGATTCGCTTAAGATGGAGTTTGCTTCAGATCTTTATGTTTCTAGTTGTGTTTTCACTTGCGGTCCAAGGTACAGATATTCTGTCTTACTTTGAGACACTTACGTTATCGTACAGATATTATTTCCCTTTTCAGTAGAGATATTTCTTATGATCCTTTGCCTGATATGATTCCCTTTATTGATTCTTGACTTTCATTGCATGATTGTCATTCCTATATGATCCTTCTGACATTTATTATAAATGTCTCTGCCATGATATGCTTATGCTTTGCCATGCTTAATTGAGTCACTATCTTGTTTCTCTTACCATGCTATGTCTATATTGTTGTATGCTATGATAGATCTGTGCCTGAGCTAACCTAGTTGTGGAGGTACCATGACCATGTCTTTGATGGCACCCTAGGCATGACACTCCCGTAGAGGTGTGATAGATCTACGGCGTTCCCCCTTATGTTTATGTACTATATTGTGATCGCTATTGGCCATTAATGCGTGTGTGTGCTTAGTCTAGTACTGACATACATACTTATGTTAGGGAGCGTATGGATGCATCCTAGGTTTTATGTTTATATGATTATGGTGACCAGGTGGTGTGTGCCTTACACTCCTTCTCACAATTTTAGTACTTAGAGGTCTCCCCTCTTCGTGCACTTTTAAGATATTATATGATTTGACGGATTATGATATGTAGTTCTTATGGCACATCCTTATATGAACTTTTCCCTTATTTCATTATTCTCTTGATTCATTTCTTATTCAGTTCTCATGCATTCTTGATTCTTAGTTCTCTTTAAAATTCGTATGACTTTCATGATTATACTTTTCGTTTTGTATTCTTATTCCTTCGTTGCTTATGCTTATTTTACCGTTATGTTATGTTATATATATCTATTCACTGGGCTTTTTAAGCTCAGCCGCATTTCTTTTCCTGCGGCAGGTTTTAGTTAGAAGCTGGGTTATGAGTGGAGAGTACTTTGGACTTAGAAGACTATACCTTGATAGCTATTCTGGATTAGAGAGGACTAGAAGTGATTATATTTTTAGACTTAGTATTTATTGTAATTCTCATTTGTAACCTTGTATTTCAGATTTTCTCTTTGTAACCTTTGAAATTCTTTTGTATTATTTAAGTCATATGCTTGTGTTTGCTTTGATATGTCACCATAACGTAATACTTCTACCCGTATCAGGTTGGGGTGTTACATGTGATCCCTTTTTCTTGGTGAAAAAAGTGTTGTCTACTAGGCCCATGGTATACTTATGGTCAACTAGGAAAGTCTTAAGTCGATCATACCAAGCTTTTGGTGCTTGCTTAAGTCCGTATAATGCTTTCTTAAGTTTGTAGACATGATTAGGTTTTTCAAAATCGGCAAAGCCGGGAGGTTGTGCCACGTACACTTCCTCATTAATAAAACCATTTAGAAAAGCACTTTTAACATCCATTTGGAATAATTTAAAATCGTGTGCACATGCATATGCAAGTAATATTCTAATTGACTCAAGCCTAGCGACGGGTGCAACTGTCTCGTCGTAATCTATACCTTCTTGTTGATTGTAGCCTTGAGCTACTAACCTAGCTTTGTTTCTAGACACTACTCCATTTTCATCCATTTTGTTCCTAAATACCCATTTAGTTCCAATTATGGTTTGATTTTGAGGTTGAGGGACTAATGTCCAAACGTCATTTCTAACAAATTGGTTTAATTCTTCTTGCATCGCTATGACCCAAGATTCATCTTTTATGGCTTCATTAACATTTTTAGGTTCAATAGTTGAAACAAAACAAAAGAAACTACTTTCGCTTTGGACTTTTGACCTTAAGGTTCTTTCGTTAATTTTTCCTATGACGTTGTCTAATGGATTTCTTTTGGATTCTTTGATGTTGACTATTTCTCTTTTTACCGGTTCGTCTTCTTTGTCATTTTCTATGTTTTCTTGGTTTTCAACCATTTGACTTTCAACTAAGTCATCATCTACCAAAGGTGATGTCTTAGAGGGAGGTGGACTTTCGTCGAATGTTACGTTCAACGATTCCTCGACTCTTGAGGTTTCTTTGTTCAAAATTATGTAGGCTTTACTATTTTGCGAATACCCAAGAAATACACCTTCATACGACTTTGGGTTGAACTTGGTGAGATAGTCCTTAGTGTTTAAAATGAAGCACTTGCTTCCAAAAACTCTAAAATATCCTAAAGTAGGCTTTTTGCCTCTATATAACTCATATGGAGTCTTTTTCAAAAATGGTCTAATTAATACTCTATTTAAGATGTATGTGGATGTATCTACGGCATGACACCAAAAATTTTGTGGTATATTTTGTTCATTTAACATAGTTCTACTCATTTCTTGAATTGTCCTATTTTTGCGTTCTACTACACCATTAGATTGAGGAGTTCGAGGAGCCGAGAAATTATGTGTTATGCCATTAGCATCACAAAAAGCTCCGAATTGGGTTTCGTTATCAAATTCACGACCGTGATCGGTTCTAATAGACACAATGTTATTTCCTATTTGATTTTGAATTTTCTTACTTAGAATTTTAAATTTATCAAATGCCTCATTTTTAGTTTTCAAAAACTTAGTCCAAGTATACCTAGAGTAATCATCTACTATTACCAAAGTATAAAAGTTTCCCCCGTAACTTTGTATAGCGGATGGACCAAACAAATCCATATGTAACAATTCTAGACACCTAGATGTAGACACCATGTTTTTAGCCTTATGGCTATTATGAACTTGTTTCCCAATTTTGCAAGCATCACAAAAGTGTTGGTCATATTTCAACTTGGGTAGGTTCCTAACGAGTTCCTTAGATGATAAGGATTGGATTAACCTCATATTGGCGTGACCTAAGCATCTATGCCAAAGAGTTGAGTTTTCGTCCAAAGAAGTGAGACAAAGTTTGTCTTTAGATGTTTTGTCTAACTTCATAACGTAAACGTTATTCTTTAAAACACCTTTTCCTACAGTTATGCCATCCTTAAGTATTTTACTTCCATTTTCACTAAAAAGGACGTTATACTTTTTGCGGCATAATTGACTAATACTAAGTAAGTTAAATCCTAAATTATCTACATGAGCAACATCATCAATAGTGAGAGAGTCATGAAAGATTGTACCTTTTCCAATGATTTTACTTTTAAGCTTGCTACCGAACGTGACATTACCTCCATCATATACTTGGTAGGTTGAGAAAAGGCTTTTGTATCCCGTCATGTGTCTTGAACACCCACTATCTTTGATCCACTCGTCCGGTTCTAACCCGACTTTCAAGCACACCTAAGTTAAAGAAAAACTCAAGCGTTTGGTCCCCAATATCTCATGGGTCCGTTTGGGTTAAACATAACATTGTCATGGTTCATGTATGGAAATGGTGGACACGTGTTCCATGGCATGTAGTAGGGACCTTGAAAGTTTCTAAACATGTTTTGGTTCCAACTATTTTGATGATGATACTGTGAGTTGAAATTACTCTTTGGAAAGGGGTGTTTGGGAAAACTAGTTTTAGGCGTCTGTTGAACTGTTTTGGTTCTAAACTCATTTTTAACTTGGCCTTTTCCTATAGACACTACTGGTTTTTGTTTGTTAATAGTTGTACTAGTGCTAGGTTTCTTTGTGACTTTTACAAATTCAGTACGATCCGAAATATGAACCTTCTGTTCATCAACAGTACCTGCGGATCCTTTTGGTATAACTGGCGGATCCAAAATTTTGGGTCCGTCAGATCCGCGGGTGTCTGACTCAGTTGGAACAGGTTCTTGTACTTTCACTGTTTGTTTCATAAAGTCATTTAAGTTTCCTGATTTCATGAATCCTAGTCCGGTTTTATCATGAGGCAACTTTTGAATTTGCATTAACTCATCTGCTAAACAAATGTTTTTATCAAACCTTTTAAACTTAGAGTTTTGTTTGATAAGATCTTCCTGTGTGGTTTAAGTGTTTCTATTTCTAGTTTAAGTTCCTGACATGAGACACATGTTTCTTTAACACTTTTACCCTTTTCAGATCGTTTTTCTTTTTCTTTTAACCAATAGATTTCGTTTTCTAAAAGTGTCGTTTTGGTTTTTAAGAACTTATTTTTGTTTATGATTTTTAGAGTAATATCACACAATTTGTTATATTCTACTTCTAAGGTTTCATCATCAATAGAGGAATATGACGAGTCAGAATGTACCTCTTCTGAGTCATGAGCCATGAGAGCAACTTCTTCGTTTTTAGGCTCGTTGTCATCACCATCATTGTCACTCCAAGCTCCACTAACGAATGCTTTTTGAGACTTGTTCTTTGGAGGCTTTGGACAATCTCCTATTAGGTGACCGGAATCCCCGCACCTAAAACACTTCCTATCCATTTTTCCTTTCCTATCATCACGGTCTTTCCGGAAGGATTTCTTTTCTTCACGAGGTTGTCTTACGAACTTTCCTCGTCTCCTAAAGAACTTTTTGAAATCTCTAACGGCCATGGCATACTCTTCGTCTTCACTACCCGAACTAGACTCTTCATCACTTGATTCTACTTTAGCTTTTAAGGCAATGGACTTCATCTTCTCCTTTTTTCCTTTAACTATTTCTGAATCTTTTTCCATGACCATCTCGTGAACTTTGAGATTTCCGATGAGCTCGTCAAGTGTCATGCTTGAAAGATCCTTGGATTCTTCAATAGCCATCACCTTTGCTCTCCACTTTGGATGAAGTGCTCTAAGAAATTTCCTGACAAAGTTCTTACTAGAAAAAGATTCGTCAAGTGCTTTAAGAGAAGTAATTATTGTATTAAACCTAGCAAAAGCACTATCAATGGTCTCATCTTCAGAGATAACAAATTGTTCATATTGTTGAACAAGAAGATCAATTTTGTTATCTTTGACCTGTGAGTTCCCTTGATGAGTGATAATCAATGATTGCCAAATATCCTTAGCCGTTTTACAGATAAAAACTCTTTCATATTCTTTCTTAGGTAAGGCATTATAAAGCATCATTTTGGCTTCATTATTTTTGGCAATCAGCTTCTTTTGCTCATCACTATGACGAGTAAGAGAAGTACCCTCATCCCGACCATCTAATATATTAGATATAGGTTTATTATCACCTTCTACAATAATATACCACAAATCTATATCCTTTGACTTCACATAAGTTTCAAAGCGATTTTTTCAATATATAAAACTATTTGGTTCAAATAGTGGTAGTCTTTACATAGATTGCCCTTCTTTGAAGTTTTCAAAATCTATTGATCGTTTCAAGTTTTAAAATACAATATATTTGAAAATCTTGAGTAACGTAGCTTTGATGCCAATTGTGAAAAACTAGAAGGGGGGTTGAATAGTTTTTACAGTTTCAAACTTTTCTTCGCTTTGTATATTTAACGTAATTTCAAAGTAAAGCAAACAATCAAGCAATATATATAAAGCAAGTAAGGAAAGAAATGATCAAACCACACAACACAGATGTTTATAGTGGTTCGGCTACAAGGACTCTCTTCCTTGCCCTACTCCACTCCTCGAGCCTCTAACTCGAGAGTTTTTCTTCACTAAGAAATAAGCTCCCTTCTAGGCGGAGAAAACCTTTACACGTCGCTTACTCTTTATCCGGTACTAAGCTAAACACCGGGTTCTTTACAAGGGTACAACCACTCCCGTTGGTTCATTAACAAGGGTACAACCACTCCCGACACTCTATGTGTTTTGAGGACTAAAACACTAACCGAACTCTACTGAATGAATGGTATAGACAATGATGTGTGAACTAATACAATATAACACAGTAACTAAACTAAGATTTACACCACTGTGTTAAACCTTGATGGTTGATCTCTTTACTACAAAAGAAATATCACTAAGAATGAAATGAATGAATGTAATAGGTTAGTAATGTACAAATGAATGAGTGTATAATTTAAGCTATATGAGTGATGAGTGTGCTTGAATGATCAGCTTGCTATTTATAGGCAAAACTGAGCAGACAACCCGCGGATTTGGCGGATCCCAAAAATTGGTTCCGCCCTTATACTGGTTTGGTTCCGCGGGGACAAGCCAGCTAAGGGATTTCCAAATCTTTCCATATATTGTCAAGTCTTGTCAAGATCTTCCAAAGTCAACTCTTTAGCTTCAAGATCTTTCCAAAATCTATTGTAAAGTCAACTAAGATATGTAAATGATGCATGCCATGATGTCATGTGTATTTCCATTTTTAAGAAATAAAAATAAACATGTAAATGTATATATGTATGTAATGTGTAATTCCTAGTGATCATGTGATATGTAAATGTGTTTTAAAAAAGGCTTGTTAATAAAATGTAAAAGACTTTAACATATACTTATGCTTTGCTAAAGATAAATCTTATAATCGTCATTAACAAAATAAAGCAAAGATCGTAAAATATAAATAACGTTTTTAGGACGATATTTGTATTAACACTTGGCTTCTTGGTTTTGTGGGAAGTAGTGGCCATGGTGGAAGACATGATAAGTCTTTATGGTGAGTGTGAAATGTTGGTGGAAGAGAAAGGCATGATATGAGCTTATATAGCCAAATCAAAGCATGCATGGATGGATAGGATGGTGGATTTGGGGATTTGGGTGTATTGTAATCAGCATGTGTTTGCAGATTTTCAGGAAAAGGGAGTCAAAAGGTGGAAGAGAACAGTTAAATTCGTCTTTCTAGGGTACGGTACCGCTAAATGACCCACGGTACCAATAAATTTAGTGGTGTCGTGCCCTATTTAGTGGAGCCGTGGCCTGTAGTTGACTCTTTTTCTAGTGTTGCAGGTTCTAGGTTGCCTAAATGGGTAATTCTGGGTGGACTATTTGCAGCAAATCCCAAAGCCTCAATTCACTAAAGATCAATCACCTTGTTTTCCTAACACTAGTCTCAACTAGCAACCAACAATATCATGTGATCATCTATGTTTAGGCAACTATTAAGCATGCATTATACCAAGCAATTTTATCATCTAGTGCATGCATGAAAAATATAAAACAAAGAATATGAACTATATAAAGTTCATGAAAATAAAAAAACATTAAGATTGATTAACTAGTCAAAGTTACCAATGTCAAGTAAAAATTGTTTAGACAATTTACACTTGTTAATGTTAGATGAACAATGCCATGACCCCATTAATAATAACTTAATACTTAAGTTAGTGATACTAATTAAGTTAGTGCTATCTAATATTTTCTCTTCCCCAACTTCTTTATCTTGTTTTCGAGCCCCTTGATCGCTTTGCCAATGGACTTGAACCCCCCGATTGTTTACTCATGCATCGACACTTGTCGATTGTACATGGTTGTTTGTCTTCTCATCACCGAAGTTAAGTTGGTTTGGTTGAAAGGAAGGTCGGAGGTTTGTTCGAACGATGATGTGTCAAGGTTGCGAAAGAAGGTGTCGGGAGAGGGAGTACGAGGACGAGACGTTCCTTCTTCATTCACCTTATCATCATCCACATCCATAGGTTGAGATGACGAACCATGACCGAAGGAGGAAGATGAAAGAGTAGCAACGGAAGTGGATTTACGACCATATTTGGACCCTTTTTCCTTACGTTGATTTGTGCGACACTATAGAGATGTGGGTAGGTTTCCATAACCCACTTGAAGAGACGAGTAAGCAACATACCGTATGGCATGAGCTTATCGGTACGACTATGAATGTTGGCCATCCTTTTGGCCATGTAGTATGCGAGGTTGTATGGCTCCTCGATACTAAGACAATAGAGCATGTGGGCAAGACTAGCCGGAACATGATCCCGGTTGCCCCCAAGACACAACACATTTTCTCGCAGAAGAAGTTCCCAACTTTTAAGATCGGGAAGAATCTCTTTGAGATAGATTCGATTTGGATCGAGATAGACAATGGAACCATCACGCTTTTGATGCGTGTTGGCGACTCGAGGAATTTGGATGTGTTGTTTTATGGTTTCAAGGTTGGGGATTTCGGTGTGATAAGCACCTTCACTTTCAAGATTATAGTGAAGTGACTCTAAGGAATGGTCTTCTGTGTAGGCACATTGACCATATGACAGGACACCGAGAATATCACCAAGTTTGGTGATGGACAAAATGATATTTTGGTTTTGGATCCAAAAATCAAGGAAGACATTACCTTCAAGGTCTGTGGAATATGTATACTTGGATTTGTTGTTGGAAGATTTCTAGAGAGAGAGAGATGAGAGAGTTAGGAGATGTAGAGAGAGAAAGTGAAGAGAAAAATGTTGAATGATTAGAAACCTTCAACCCTCTCCCTAGGAGGAGAGGGGTATTTATACAATCTAATATTTGTGCCCCTAGTGGGCTATGGAGTGAGCTGACAGTGGGGAAAGCCCCGACCCACTCCACAAATATAAATACTACTAAGTTATTAATACTAATACTAATAATGCTAAGCTAATATAAATAAGCCTACGAGCTATGTGAATGCTAAATAGATGCTCGGGGTGACCGAGCCTTCATCTGAATATTTATATTCCTAACAATCTCCCCTTAAGGGAGGTCACCCCGGAAATAATAATTTGACTTCTAGCATTCCGTCTTCAGAACTTGTCTTCATAGCTCGTAGTCTTTGATTCTTCAACGTCTTTGATCATTGTGCTTTCAGCAGTGAACTTTTGATGACTTTTCCTTTGTCTTGGATGATTTTGAGTATTCTTCGAAAATATCATCCAACATGTATCTTCAAGCCATCTTTCAGTAGTATGTCTCCACGTGATGTGATAATCTTTGAGTCGACATGCTCACACTATTTAGTGTCATGATCTTCAGCATCAGAGTTTGAAGAAGCAGTGTTAAAGGTCTTTTAGGTTATCATGACTTCTCTTGAATACGATGATGATGTAGTGTGAGCATGTGGTGATGGATTGGCATCTTTTCAGCAATCAGCTACAACCGCATTCAGCTGCTACCTCAATCAGCTACAACCGCAAACAGCTACAACAGCAATCAGCTACAATCCCCAGATGTTCCTGCATGCGACAGTTAGCAATAAAACATCCAGTACTTACAGGTTCGGACTTCGAGATTGTTAACAGCATAGTGTGAAAACTCTCTCTAATCCTTACCAAGACCGTTCCTAATCGAAAACCCACATAGGGCTTTTTAAGATCGTACCGTAGTATATCAGCGATTAGGTGAGTCGCTGGAGATCACTCCACGACTGTAGACCATTTGAAACCGCCGTGATCACTAAGCGTAATCCACAGGGAATTACCGAAGTGGCCTACTTTCAGGGCTGCTTGATGTTGACCCTGGCAGGAATTTCCATTCAATCATTGAGATTTACATTTGTAAATTCTCTCATAAATGTTCTGGCAGATTGCTAAGATCTGCGTAGGACTCATGAGTTTACAACTGGTGTCCTTAATGTTGAACAACCAGTGTAGAAATAATTCGTGTTCCTAAGAGATCTGTTTATGCATCTCGTGGCTCTAGACTCAATAGTGCGTTTTGATTTAGTGAGCGGAGGATGGAGAGAACTGCCACCTTTTCAATATCATCTAACTCGGAGTGAGAGAGACGATAGAAATGTATTGAACTCCATGACAATTGAAACAAGAATCCTTTGAGGGACCTTGAGTGGCTAGGGAGGGTTGTGCAACATATCACTGGGTCCATGATACTTTGTCTTCAATGTCAGCAATCAACTAAGTGATTCTGACAGCATATGAGTTGACCCAGTTTCTGCCTAAAGTGTAAGGAGGGCTTCTTTCTTTTCACCCTTTATCTTTACATTTCTTTTTCATTCTTCAACCCCTTCAGTGCTTACCGAGACTTCCTTACTAGAACCTTGTTGGGTTAGTTCCAGTACTAGCTCCATCTCAGTCGGCACTTTTCCCTTATCCACTTTTCTCCTTTTTAATCATACCTAAGGACTTCTACACTAACTAGTGGATTGTCCCTGGGTAGATCCCTCCGGCTCTGGCGGGATCGTGGGAACTTGAGCCTAACCTAACCATCCTTATAACTCCATACATTCATTAAAATGGTCGGTCTTTGTTGTACTTCCACGATTGCCATAAACCAAATCTTTGAAAAATCTCTCAAAGTGTTCATGATTCTGAAACACATTTTTGCAAACACTTGAGAGTTTTATATTTTTCAAATGCTCCCCCTCAACATGTGCTCGGTTGATTGTTTTATAAATTTGCACATGTTAGGTAGAGCTCGCACTTTTTGAATTGATTGATTTTCCAAGAACATGATCATCGCGAGACACGCTTACATCACTAGTAAACTAGCTTGAAATTATTACCCGTCCAGATCACATTCAAGGAAAGTCGCTCAAAATCGGTACATTCTACTCAGACACGTCCTTTGCGAGACACGCTTACATCACCAGATAAACTGGCTTGAAATTATTACCCGTCTAGGACATGTCCTTTCGACTACTGACTTTAGCTGTCGTCAATTCATTGGTTAAGTCTGAGTCACGCTCACATGAGATGCATGCCAAATCCTTTTTGTCAATTCGCTCCCCCTCAATATGTGCATCGATATACGAAAGAGTTTAGCACATATGGGAGAGCTTACATTTACGTCCAAACATCACATTTTATCATATTTCATATTTAAATCACATTCTCTCCCCCGATCAAAAATTTCAAACCATTTGAGATTTGTGATCCCAATTGATTTAAATAAGTTAGAAAAATGTGGGAGAAAAATGTGTCCAATTTAATGTATTCTGATGATGGAACATACTATGCTCCCCCTTAATCTAAGAGGGAGATTTACGGCTTATTCTGCACAAATTGATTATTATGACACAAATGATATTGACCTTTTTGCGCAGACGATGTAATCACCCGCTTTACTGAGTGAGTCAATGGTCAACATCAATCATCCATCCACCAACAAATCTTTCGCAAATGTAGTTGATCCCCACTTGGCGAGACCAAAATAGATGAATGGTGGTGGTGGTGGTGAAAGTGTTGTTGTTGTTGTTGTTGCCGACGTTGTTGTTGTGGTGAATTCCGAGCCAATCAATAGAGTTTGAACGTCTGATCAAATGGTTAGAATGGGAACTGGCACATTCACTTTGGCTATGGAATCTGCATAAGAATATCAACACAGATATACATACATACAGATACACTATTCCTTAATAGCTACCCTTCAGCAGCTTGCCACATTATAATGCCAAATTCATTTAATCAAACCACAGTCAGGTAATACGTCAAACCGCTATCTAGCATGAAAAGCAATTAGCAATCATGAACATGGCAATTCACACAGATTCAATATTCAATTCAGGATCTTAGGAGCATGATTCTAACATAATAGCTATATACCTAAGCGAATCCTGAGAACATATGCACAATATCAACAACAATTAAGCAGCAATCGACTAACAAGAGTCAAACAACATTTGAAACTCATTCATTCAGATCATACAAATGTCATAGGAGTATTCAAGAACATTAAACACATTGGGTTTTCTAACTTCTTTCAAATTTTGAGTTTTAATGCATCTAGGGGATTAAATGAGGGTTCCAAAGTAATACAAATGAACCTTCTAGTTATATGAAGCTAGGATACTATAAGCAAGTTGCACATAATGTCCTAAACTTTCTAGCGACTAACACATTTGGCCATTTGATATAAAGTATAGCAATTTCCTCTTCAACTAATACCCCATTAACTTTAAAACCTTTTCAAAGAATTGTGAATTAATCAAGAAACCCGTTTTATGAAATAAAATTTGAATTCACTCTCCCCCTCAATCAATGACACGTATTCTAGTTAAAGATTTGTAGTCGTTGATTGAGTGACAAAATTTATGCACAATCCAAGTATAAAAGAATTTCAAGCAGCACATAATCACCAAGTATCTCACAAATAATTTTCAGAAGAATCATAGAATGAAAACTATTTGTATGCAAAGAAGACTTCTCTTCTTAATCAGGAAATGATGCACTGAAACGTACATCAAATCGGGGATGCACGGATATGAAGTAATCCATGCCCGGGTGAATGTAACCCGTTGTTAGGAACAGCCGTCTTTTTGTCGACGTGCTTTCCTCATTTTTGAAGCACGGGTTGCTATCTAAAGTAATAGCAAGCCATTTAGACATGTTTTAACCGGTTTGTATAACTTCTGCTCGAGCTTCATTTAAAGTCCCGTGTCATTATTGAATGACATTTCTAAGACCGTAAATGTTATCGATAAACAGAAGACATGCCTAGATGAAACTATTTTTGGTATTTTCTTTTTTTTTTTTTTTTTTTATGGATTTTCTGGGTTTAAGTTTCTCTATATACAATTTTCTGGTTTTATAATTTTCTATATACAGTATGGTATAAGATATGTATACGGTTTATAATTCAATTTAAGACAATGTTGACTTGAATACCGAAATAAGGATACGTTCAGTATGTTGAAGAAATCTGAAGTCAACATCTCTTAAACTTTCACCACCAAAGCTTTCGAGGCTCCTGAATAATCGTCTGAACTTGAGCCTTCTCAATTGTAAAGCTTTGATAGCTTCCCCCTAAACCGACAATCTTTCTTTTGAGCAGATTCAAAGCTCTCTTTCAAGCTTACGAAAGGTAAGTGTACAGCGGAAACCGTAGCAAACCACATCAAAAATTGCTGCTCCTTTTAAGAATAACCATCGTGATTCTCCGGTCGGGGGACCATCTAATAAATCAGCAGAGTATCATCTCACACTTGAATAATACTTCTCACATTTTCTTCCTGCTGAAGTCTGAAGAAACATATACCAACAATATCCAGAGACCACTTCCCCCAAGTAGTTGAAGTGATGCAGCCAGTCTCGTTATATGAAGCCCAAAAACCCGAAGTACACACTCAATCTCGTTAATAAAGTCGAAAACGTAACATCAAGATCAATTAAGACCCGAAAATTCCCTTTTCTCCCTTCAGGAAATTGCAGATGAGAATTGTTACACTAAATTCAACTAAGTCCCGAGTGTAAGCAATTTATCCCGTGTGTAGTCGACATGTTAACACCAAGACATTACCACAACAGCAACTGAATCCCGGATGTACACATTTCCTTCAGTAGGATACCAACTAACCATAGGAACCATCATACAATTGTGTACCTCTTTTATCATCAGAAACTGACTTTCTCTTCCCCCACGTAGTTGGAGTGATACACCATAAGGAACGAGTTAGAACACTGATTTTCTCTGCGGTCATGACATTTGTCTTCCCGGAATAACTTCAAATAAGAAGAAGTATAAAGTTCATCACGTGTACTCGTTGTGCGTTCAGATGTATGTCTCCTTCCCCCTTGCTGGTTTTGACACCTCAGAATCAGCAACACATTTTACGCACATATACTTGAAGACTCGTGAGAAGAACAAAATTGGCTCAAATGTATTCTGTGAGAATCAACAGCTACCGAAACCGTCTCTGACTATCTTTACCAACCCTCAAGTAGGCCTTTTGATGAGATAACTGATGGAGCAAACCCGATATACCAAACTTGAACCTGAAGATAGAATTCCCCATTCTTGTGACTTACGCTTGCACTAATGTTGGAAGAACGGTGTAGAGAATTAGTGCTCCAAGCAAATCTCTAAGTACTCAATACCCAACCGAGGTATGAGACATTAACACCTCTTACGATTATCCACAACGTCATCGGCGTGTGACACTGGGTACTACAACGTAACTCCTTTAAGTGATAGTTACCCCGACTGCTGGTAACTAGATAACCTAAGTCTTCAACTTAAATCTTAAGCACGAGCAAGTTATCATAGAAAGTCATGCATCCAACCAACCCCGACTTCAAGATAGGATAAGATCACGCCTTTGAGGAAGTCAACTTCAATCTCGAATAAGTGATACATGATCAACTCCATGGTCACAATTAGATGCCCAACTCAAGTGAGTGAACCAATAACCAAATGTACATCGAATCACTTGTTCACACTTCTCCCCCTCAAAGATTGCATACGAGGATGCCATCTTTGATTGAACAAGTGAATATGAGGTTGATCCACTATTCACACTTCTTCCCCTCAAAGATTGCATACGAGGATGCTATTTTTGATTGAACAAGTGCACATGAGGTTGGTCCACTGTTCACACTTCTCCCCCTCAAAAATTGCATTTGAAGTTGCCATTTTTGATTGAGTGAATAAACGTCCAATTTGATGGAAGTAGATCCACTTGTTGTCTGAACGAGCATGGAGTAAGTATGAAGCGTTATGATGAGAATAGTCAGAAACCAGGAGAGTCATATGACCATTACCCAAGTCTCAATCACCATGTAGTTTATTCACCTTTCTCCCCCTCAAAAATTGCATGTGACGACCAACTGCCATTTTTGATAGACCAGGTGAATAAGAATATACTCCAATGTACGTTTATCCCCTTTGGTGCTGAATGAGCATTTGAAGACCACGAAGCTTGACGAGAATGGTCATAAATAAGAAGATTCCTCTTCTTCCGAAGATAAAGCGCACTCAAGCGTACGCCTTTCTTTTCTTTGATGAACGGGGCCTGAAGAGATGTCAGCAGACGCCATAATGATGACATTGAGACACGAGGCTTGAAGTGCGGCTTTCAAACGTCATAGTCAATGAAGAACGAGGCCTGAACTGATTTGAACAGACGTCATGGACATTGAAGATCATCAAGATTGAATTGTTTGAACCCCTACATCATGAGATATCACTCTTTTCGGTACCCAAACCATGAGTCTTTCCTTCCTGTGAGTGAACAATGTACCTGCACTTAAGTGAAGACTACCTGCACTGACATTAAGAGTTTGTTTGCATTTATGTGGGTTAGTGATATCAACATTTAGACCATGTGGGGTTTCACTGTCAACCTTATCTTGGCAATTAGTGAACTGCTTACTAGTAGGAATCCATCTAAGACCAACAACCTTAAAAATACCCGTCGGAATCCACCTAAAGCAAGATCTAGGAGTATTTGGCTTCTCATAAACAGTGGAAGACTTGTTTAGAGAATACCTTTGTCCTACAGCTGTCTGCCTACCAGGTTTCTGAGTATACCTCATTGGTTCTACAGGCTTGTTGTTGTTTCTAGTCTTAGAGGTCTGAAACTTAGCACGAGCATTCACTTTCTTCAGGAGTTTTGTAATACATTCCTCATGGTTTGCATTAAACACACATTTCTGACAAGTTGAGCAAATATAGTGTTTGGAGTCAGAAAAAGATCTAGAATTCTTAGAGTGGTCAGCTACGGGAATCGCTTTAGTCGATACGCAACTACTCTTAGAAACAGGCAAATTCCTAGTCTTTTCATGTGTGTTCTTCTTAGCGTCCACTAGGTTTTGATTCTGAACAATGTCTTTATGTCTAACATGTTCCTTTGGTGTCACAAGTGACACACGCGTTGAACTAATCCTAGAAGAACTAGATGCACTCATGTGATGTGGTTTTGCAACAGCATATTCCTTTTCACTAGGTCTAGACTGTAAAGTGGTTGGTTTTGACAAAACTTTTTCCGCATCAACTTGGGATGCAAACCGTGTTTTTGAAACTTTTGGCTGTTCAGATCTAAACGCAGTCGGTTGACTAACAACTGATTGGTTCCTAAGTGGTGGTTTCCCCAAGATTGATGGTCTTGCAAACTTAGTATTCACACCATTTTCTGTTGATTTTCTTAACTCGTTTTTCAACGCTGCAATTGCAAAACCCTTTTCCTGAAGTTGAGCTTTGAATTCATCATTTTTTGCAATCAAAGAGGTTGTCTGCTCTACAGTCTTAGTTTTTACTTCTTTGATTGAGTCACATAGTTCTTTGCAATGAATATTCAAAGTCTCATTTTCATTAATTAATTCAGCCACTTTATGTTCAAATTTAGCATTTGTTGTCGCAATAACATCATGTTTAGCTTTAACTTCATTACACATATCACACATCTCAGCAATACATTTTTTCAGGTTGTTGATCGTTAAGTTTTTGGCTTGTAGCTGAGCTTTCAAATCATTTATTATAAAAAATTCACGGAATTCAGGGAGTTCCGGATTTTTACATGGTAGGTTGATGTTTTATACTTTTATGAATTAAGCTACCACTAATTACCTACTAATTACCTACTAGATCTAGAGAGAGAAAGCTAGAGAGAGAAAGAGATGGAAGGGAGATGATTTCACACACTTAATAACAAAACTTCTTAATTCATCAACCAACCTCCCTCTCCCTTGGATGGGAGGGGTATTTATAGTTTTACATGAGGATGGGCTTGAAGCCCTAATTCTCTTAACTAATACATCATTAAACATAATAAAATAAATAAACGACACAGCCCATGGGCCTTCTACACGGGCTGGGCCTAATAACAAACCTAAAGGCCTAAGCAACCTTAATACAATATGATCAATACTTGAATAATACAAAACTGTTTCCCAACAATCTCCCCCTAAGTATTGGTCATCAAGGTTGCATGACGTCGTCTTTGCTTCTTATGGCTTTGACGTCTTCAAAAATCTTTATTCTTTGTTCTTGATAGTGATGTGATACAATATGGTAGTGATCTGCCATGTTCCAACGATCTTTGCTTCCGGTGTCTTCACGTCTTCTCCACCATGCTCATATATCTTTTGACTTTGTTTCTTCAACTTGTTCTCACTTCTTTAATCTTTAACTTTGAGAAAGGTTGTAGTACTTGAATCTTTAGACTTTTCTTCAACAATTCTGAACCTTTTGATATTACTGAGTCTTTGTGAGAACTTCTCTTTGGGATATGAGCATGATGGAGTCTTGATGGTGGTTGAACTCCAGGTCTCCAAGCTCCGCAGCAACAGCAGCACGAACCAACCGGTACTTACAGGCTCAGACTTGAGATCATCAACAACATAGTGTGAAGACTTTCTCAAATCCTAACCTAGACCGTTCTGAACCGGATTCCCCCGAAAGGGATAACACGGACACACCGAAGTGCACCCACGATTCAGTGAGTCGATGGAGATCACCCCACGACTGTAGACCGTTTGGAGCAAACACTAAGCGTAACCCACAAGGAGTTACCGAAGTGACCTGCTGTCAGAGTTGTTTGATGTTGCTCTGGCAGGATTTCCATTCAATCATTGATAATCACAATTGTGACTTTTCTCATGAATGTTCTCGGCAGATTGCTAAGATCTGCGAAGGACACTTTCTTAATTTTACATCTGCTGCCCATGATGTAGAACAGCAGAGTAATACTAAGTGTACCTAAGAGATCTTTTTATGAATCTCATGGCTCTAGACTCAATTAGTGCACATTTGTTTGGTCGTCGGAGGCGTGGAGCAGATTGCCTCCTTTTCAATATCAACACTCTCGTAATGAGAGGTCGATAGATTATGAAGGGTTCTCCGTGTGAATGAAACAAATGTCTTTTGAGAGACACTTGAGTGGCTTAGAAGGTTTATTAGTGCGTCACTGGGTCCATGACGTCTTTAGTCTTCAATACCGGTGATGCTCATCAACCAGTAGATTATGAATTGAACTCGGTGTCTGCCCTAAGGTTGAACAAATGGAGGGCTATTTCTTTTCACCCTTTTCTTTTCTTTTCTTTTTAATTCTTCAACCCCTTCTTTCTCCGTTCATTCATTTTCTCCTTTTTTAATCATACCTAGGACTTTCTAGTTCTAAACTATTGGTGTTGTCCTTGGGTAGATCCCTCCGGCTCTGGCGGATCATAGGACGGTTTTCCCTAACCTTAGTCACCTTATAACTCCATGACTATCCTATTGATGCCATATACCAAACCTTTTGAAAATCTCTCAAAGTGTTTATGATTGTAAAACACATTTTGTTAACACTTTGAGAGTTTTGTTATTTTCAGAAGAACTCCCCCTTAACATGTGCTCATATTCGTTAAAGTAAAATCTGCACATGTCGGGAAGAGTTGGCACTTTTTGAATTGATTGATTTTCAGTGAACCTGATCATCGCGAGACACGCTTACATCACCAGTTGGACTGGCTTGAAATTATTACCCGTCCAGATCAGATTCAAAGATCATCGCTCGAAATTGGTACATTCTACTCAAACATATCCATTGCGAGACACGTTTACATCACCAGATAAACTGGCTTGAAATTATTACCCGTCCAGGATATGTCCTTTCGACTACTAACTGTTGTTATCGTCAATTCGAGGGTCAATTCTTGAGTCTTATACTCATGAGATATCATCGTTGCTTCCACCATATTTTAATCACATTTTCATTCTCCCCCTCAAAAATAGCATAATAATGTTGTTTTTGAAAAAATTTTGATTAAAATATGCTCTTTTTGAGGTGTTTGTGGAAGAATGTCAAGAACGTTTGTATATTTGGAACAAAGATTTTTCAAATACTCCCCCTTAACAAGGGAGTACTTGTCCTTATGAGCAGAATGTTTGAAAAACTTTAGAAAACATTCTAGTTTTAATTCTGCTCATAAGTAAGAAGCTTTCGCTCCTTTTTCAGGATTGAGGCACTGAAGCATACCTCAGGGTCCTTTCTTTACAAGAGCGGGTTGTACACTGTTATGTGTGCACAAGCCGTAGTGATATGAGAAGGTGAATGATGAAATGAAATGATGATGATCAAATGAGACAAATTGTACCAATCAAATTAGGCAGGACGTCGGAAGGTGAGAATGTTTGGAAGTCTTGCTCGTCCTCCCACATAACTCTCCAATCTTCGCATTTGAGTCCGAAACTGAAGCTTTTCGTTGATTCTTTTGATGAACTTGGCTGCTTGCTTGACATCATTTCTGCTCCATTTGACCTCTTGCATGACTCCCGTTTTTGAACCCTTGTGGTAATTATCCAAGATTGACTCAAGTTCTGTCTTGACCATTACCAATGTCTTATCCCCAAATTTTCTCGGTTCTTCAAATCCCATGAAGTGTGGGCTGTTGTTGTTCCGTTTGTAAACCACTCCAAACGGTTTATCCATGAACGTATAAGGAGTCTTGCCATGAACACCCGGCCGGTCAAGATCTGGCTTGATGAGATTAACTCATTTTTGGTAGCTTTCTATCCCAAGTTGTATGTCCTCAACTCGATGTCTTATGACAATGCTGCGGATGAATATGAGAATGGAGTTGATGATGTCATACTGAAGACGTCCAGGAAGATGTTCAAGTTTTCCCTGAATCTTCAGTAGGTACATGTCTTCGATATCATTGCGGGACAAGTATGGGTAGTCAGCTTCACAGAACGAATACTCTTTGTCATCTGATCTTCTCACGGTGATCTTGTTTAGAAAGTTATACCCGTACAGTGGTTCGGTTTCAGCACTGGTTATGGATAGAACCCTGTTAGGGTTCCTCCTATCTATGTTTTTTGAAACTCTCGTGGTGAACAAGTATTTGTAGGACAATCTCCTCATATGTCGCCAATGATGAATCCCGAAAACAGCATCGTCATTGTAGACATAAACATCATGGTTCCATAAATCGTCGACCTTTTCTTTCAAATCTTCTATGGAGTATGAAGCTGCTGGATACTTGGATAGTGATGTTGCATATCGTACTATTGGATCCGTGCTTCCACTCATGAGATAGACTAGGTCGCGATTGAAGAAGTATTCTTTAGGTAACTTAAGATTCTTTGGGTGACCAATAAGGGGTAATGGTTTGGAGTAATCATTGTAGTGTAATGGTTCTTTTGGTTTATGGGTTTGTTCATCAGCAATATTTTCTCCAAGGGCTCGTGCAACTTGTTCAAGATTGTACTCAAACTCTATCTCAGTAGTTGTTACTGTCTTAAATTCAGTAAAGCCTGTGCTACGAACTCGAATGATATCTGACAACCCCAACTTCTGAACCTTGATTGCCTTTTTTAGTCTTTTGGTAAAATCCACAATTGATCCTTCCACGGGTGTGCTGTAATCTTCATCAGGGTATGCATCAACCATATTTTCAAACCAGTCGTACTTTGAAGCTCCTGGATCGACCCATTCTGGTAGTGGTATATCATTTACTGGACCAGAAGGAACCACAGCTTCTTGAACACTTGTAGGTACAAAGGGTATTACATCATCTGAACTGATGTTCTCGTGGAATTCTGTATCCTCGAATTGACCACTTCCAATTGGGCTGAAGACTGGTCCACTTGATTGTTTTCCTTTTCCAGAAGAGTGTGCTATGGGACCACGGCTTGAAGACGAAGGTTTCCGCCTTTTCTTTCCTTGATCCTCTGGGTCATCCTGACGACGCTTCAATGTCTTGGTTGGTTTGCATGGTTCATCTTGTTTTTCAGCTTGTTTTATTGAGTTAAGTAATGCTTGTCTGAGTTCATCTTCTGCAGGGTTATCGCGAATTTCTTCAAGAAGTTGTTCTCTGAGAGTTTATCCAGATGGTTGTGAAGGTAACGTTCTAATTGTGATTGGTATTGTCTGCATCAACTTTGCCACAACCTCTTCCAGATTCTTCTTGGCATATTTGTTGAGCATGTCAGGAAATGCATCTTGAAGAGTCGTGAAGACCTCAGTTGGAACCAGTTCAGCGACTTCCTTTTTCAAATCAACGTTATCACACTTCAGTATATGGTTGTCCATCTGCTCCTGAAGTCTAGACAATTTCAGTTTTGTTTCTTGATATTCCTTGTCACGGGCTTCTTGAGTACTCAATACTTGATTCAGTTTACTTTCAAGCTGACTTATGACATTTGATGATTGAGCCACTGATGATGTTGGTGGTGATTGAGGAATGGTTGTGTGGGGTTGAACATCTGGGTTATCTTGGTCATCTTGAGATTTATTATCATCATCATCATCACTTTCATCGTTGTTGACACTACTATCTTTGTTATCCTTGTCACTTTCTTCATCATTGTCTTCATCATCCTCACTTTGTCTGTCATCATCATATTCTTCAACTTCAGAACCCGATGGGGTATGGATGTGTTCATCTGATTCGTCACCCTCTTCTTCTGAGCTTTCAATCGGTGGAATTGGTGAAAAACTAACATCTGTTGGTTTGATAGATTTGCCCTTGCCTTGCTTCAGTTTCTCATCAGTTGAACCCATAATAGATTTCATCTTTTCAAGACCCTTCTGTGCTTTGACTTTCTTGAACTCAACATTATCGTCATTTTCTTCATCACACGATTCATCACGAAGTTGCCATGCTGATGAAGCTTTGGTGACTGTTTTACCTTTCTTAGCTGTTTCAGTTTTCTTTGATCGGCAAGTAGTGGCTCGAGCTGGGAGTGAATGACTCTTCCCTTTAGTCCTTGATCCTTTGGGTAATGCATCCCTTTTCGGAACAAACCCTACTTTCTGATCTTTAAATGCTTTATCATATGTAAGATATGCTGCTGTATTCCTAATGTCATCACTCAGGAAATAATCAGGGATTTGAGCACCTTGTTTGTTTGTATCGGTCATGGACTAGATGTTGAGGCAAGTGAGGACATGATCATGTTGTTCGGTATGCATCTGCTCAGAATTTGGACGTTGTAGCACTGGGTGTTTTTTCATGACATGAGCAATGAGGAGTTTGGTGAAGCGAGGAAAAGGGATATTTGAATCTTTATTGCTCTCTTGGAATTTTTTACATTGAAAGATCATGTCATTCCAGATATACTGTGCAAAGTTTAGATGTTTCATGTTGACAAGACCACAGAAAAACTGTAGGTGTTCAAGTCTTGTTTGTTCTAAGCCGGTGGTTTTTCCAGTGATGCAGTGATTGAGGATGGCGAACATTGTTAACCAAGGTTGTGGAAAAAACTTTCTTTCAAGTTTATAGATTGAAGACATTCTTTCAGTTGATTCATTATACCCCAGCATTTCTAGAGTTCTAGCCATCTCTGGAAATGTTGGGTTATTTTGAAACTTCTCGAAATTCCCTGAGTTTTCCTTGGGTAGCTCAAGAATGGTCCTCAGAGTGTCAACTGTGAATGAGATTTCAAGAGTATCCAGAGTGACAGTGATTGATGCTTGATCTTCGCTGACAGACATTGATCCCCAGAACTGATTAAGATAATCCATTGGAACACTTGCTGTCTTGGTTAAAGCAGGGCGAATGAAGTGTCTAGCAAGGATTTCTGCGATGATTTGACATGATGGATGACACTTGAGTTTATTGAAATCAACTCTTGAATTGCAACAGACGATCTTAGATTTTTCCGTAGCTTGAGTGACCTTCTTGGATGTGTGTGATGCTTGAGATAATGTACGTGACATGTTTTGACTGCATAACACAAACATACAACAATACGCAAGAGCATATATTATGAGTGTTAGTGAGTATGTTAGATATGCCCTTTGTACGTTAGACTGCTTATCATCATATAGACACAAGTTCAGACAATTAAGCAAGAGAACACTTTTCATCAATAATCACATAATCTAGTATCACCACTTAAGCAAAGAACATCTTAACGCACATATTAATCTGAACAGCAGAGCATAAGAAACATGATGAAACAAGAAATACAGCACAGATGGTAACAAAAAATAACTCATTCAGTAAACACAGGCCAACATATGAATACAATTCATCTCAACAATCAAAGATACTTAGTCAAAAATCGATTATACACACTCAGTCCTGAACTTTGAAGAAAAACAAATGTTCGATCCATCAAAAGTTCGATTAACCAAAGTTCGATTAACCAAAGTTCGATCAAACAAAGTTCGATCAAACCAAATTCGATCAAACCAAGTTCGATCAAACCAAGTTCGATTAAACAAAGTTCGATCAAACAAAGTTCGATCAAACCAAGTTCGATCAAACCAAGTTCGATCAAACCAAGTTTGATTAAACAAAGTTCGATCAAATAAAGTTCGATCAAACAAAGTTCAATCAAACAAAGTTCGATCAAACAAAGTTCGATCAAACAAAGTTCGATCATTCCAGACATGATTCTCCTAACTTGGAGATCAGTCCTATACTTCGATTACACCAATAGTTCGATTATTGTTCGATCATTTTAACATATTGGAAGTTCGATTATCTCAAAGTTCGATTATTCATCTTTTATGCTTAACACAGATTAACTATGTCACAAGCAGATTCAGAAGCACAAAATAAGCACAAACACCTTCAAGCATAAACCCTAAATCAGATTAAAAACCTAATATAAATCTAACAAAAAATTATCTCTGAAGCAACGTTCTCAGTTCAAATGAGTACCACAGAAATCAAATGAGAGACTTACAATTAGAGCAAAGTAATCGAATTTAGAAGTATGAAAGATTCAGAAGAATGAAGCGCGCGTTTTTGTGAGATGAAACTGTGTGTGTGAGAGTGTGATAAAAATTTTGACCTAAGTCAATGAGTTGTGGTATATATTGAATAGAGTTAACCTAATTGACTATTTTTGTCCTCATTCTTTTCCATTTTACACATTTAACCTTTTAACTTTGCTTTTCTATTTATATTTAGTCCAAGGTTAAGAGATGTATAGTTTAATGGTTAACACAAGCTGATGAAAAACAATATATGATAAATGTGCAAAAGTTTCCCCCCCCCCCTCAAAATATGAGAGATTTTGGAAAAAATGTTAAACTTTGAAACAATGGGCAAAAACATATTTTGATTGAGATCTACGTTTGCACACTTGGTTTTTTTTTTTTTTTTTTTTTTTTTTTTTTTTTTTTTTTTTTTTTTTTTTTTAATATATATACAAGATAGTGAGAGAGCATGACTCGATTAGTTGTTCTTGAGAAAATTCGCTAATTCTTGAGGAGTCTAGCATCTCATTCCAATTTGGTGAACCAGTTTCACAAAACGATCATGAGGTAAAGCCTTCGTGAAAAGATCCGCCAATTGGTGTTCCGTTCCCACAAAATACAACTCAACGGTACCCTGCTCCACATGCTCCTTGATGAAGTGATATCTGAGAGCGATGTGTTTGGACTTGGAATGTTGCACTGTGTTGCACGAGATAGCGATAGCACTTTTGGAGTCACAGTACATTGGGATTTTGTTGAATATGTAACCATAATCAATCAGTTGTGATCGCATCCAAATGATTTGAGCACAACAGGCAGACATGGCTACATATTCTGATTCCGTGGATGATAGAGATATACAATCTTGCTTCTTTGACTGCCAGGACACCAGCTTATCACATAGGAATTGAACACCACCGGATGTGCTCTTTCTTGTATCAATACATCCCGCATGATCCGTATCTGAATAAGCAGTTAGTGCAAAACCAGAATCCTTTGGATACCAGATCCCCAAATGAATGGTTCCCTTGATGTATCTAAGGATTCTTTTAACAGCAGATAAATGTCTTTCTGTTGGTGATGCGTGGGATTGCGCCCTCGCAGTAGGTTTTACCTCTCAAGGGATCTCAAGAGGCTTGCAATCCCCACCAGGCAGTGTACCTGACCGTTGTAGTATAGTAAAGTGGCAAGTACCGGGGGATTGATCGTTCAACTCAAAGAATAGTGTTCGTTAGGATTGAAATTATTCTAACTAGGTCTAGAGGTGATGGATGATTCTTTTTGTATTTTTATATTTTATGGAAAGCAAGTAAAAATCTCGTGTTTTGGAAGAAGGGGCGGAATTAGTTGCTAATCAACTAACCCAAAAGCTACTAACTAAACTAATATGCAAGAAAAGTAAACTAGGGTTCTACAAGGGAAGTGGAGCATGTCTACCTATGATATGTTACTCCTTGCTAGCTATCCAATTCTACCTATTGAATTGTCACACCTTGTTTTAATTGACGGGTTGTATTCCTTAATACCAATCGTGGGGGTGTGTACGATCTTCCCCAACTCTATAAGCTCCTACTTCACTCCTATGTCGAGCCGGCTAAGAAGCTCCTAACATGGGATCACTAGAATTCGCTTATGCATTAAATACAACCAATTAACCTTAGTACACCTTGGTTGATGTTTCTTAAGACATTCAAGCAAGTTACCGTATAGGGAGGTTAGCCAGTTTTCTTAAGCCTAACATCGATATCATCCAATCAAACAAGAGACAATAGGAAACAAGAATTATAAGCTAAACCAATTAGATCTATTGAAGTTGTCACGCCCTAATTGATGGAGATGGACACACACATCAACAAGAAATCAATAAGATCTAACTAGTTATACACAAGTTTCACACAATCATAGGTAAACACTAGGTGTTTTAGTAAAACATAATCAATGAAGAACAAGCAACAATAATAATGGAAGACATAATTAAGATAGAATCAACACACCATTACAAGATGTTTATGGAGTGATTAAGACCTTCTAAGTTGCTGGAAAAACACCTACCTAAACCCTAGAATCGGACTTAGGGTTTAGGGCTTACAAAAAGTGAAGTTATGATGTTGTATTTATAGGCAATATTTCTGTCGGCAAGGCTTGACGGCGTCAGCTCGTACAAGTGACGGCGTCAACTTCCCATTTTCACCAAATTGTAGATCTTTTCGTCCTCTTTGCGTGGCCTTTTGAATCACCCAAATCCGAGTTCGTATGAAGATTTTATGGCCAAAACAGTGACAGCTACTCCGCGCGTAATTTGTGATTGTCTTGATCAGCATGTGACGGTTTTACTAGGGTTTCTTCTTGTGCAAGTTGTCATTCTGACGTCGTCACTCAATGGCTTCTGACGTCGTCAGGTTGAGTCATGACGCCGTCACTTCGCCGCGGTTAGGGTTTCTTGATGGCCTTCTTGACGCCGTCCCCCTTTAATCTTCCAAAATCCTCTCTGGCTTAAAAAGGATTGACGGCGTCACACTGGGGCTTGACACCGTCACAGGTACTATTCCCGTAGATTTAGAGACTTTGTCGTTTTCTTCACTTTTATGCTCCAAAAACGTCCAAAATGCTTCCTTTTCCAAATTTCATCTCCAAAGTACCTAAAATGACAAAAGGAACGATTTAGGGCAATATTTGATCAAATAAATACGATTTAGGGCTTAAATGACCTCCTAAAAGCGGTACACTTTTCGCTTCATCAGTTGGGTTAGACTGATAGCGTGAACATAGGTATGTGGCAAATACAACATCCGGTCTGCTAGCGGTGAGATACATGAGAGACCCAATTATACTACGATAATTTGTAGGATCAGTGGGTTTCCCATGTATGTCAGCATCTAGCTTCGGGGATGAGGAGGACATAGGGGTGTTATAGGTGTCACTAGATGTCATGCCATGCTTTTTTAATATTTCTTGTGCATATTTAGACTGACTCAAGAATATACCACGAGGTGATTGGTGAACTTGTAATCCTAGGAAAAAGTTTAGTTCACCGATCATGGACATCTCAAAGTTTTGTTTCATAAGTTTTGCAAAAGCATTTGAGTACTTTTTGTGGGTAGACACAAAAATGATGTCATCCACATAAATTTGTACGATGAGAATGTCCTCCCCGTGTTTTTGTATAAACAAAGTCGGGTCTACAGAGCCTTTAGTGAAATGATTAGCAATAAGGAATGCTGAAAGTTTGTCGTACCAGGCCCTCGAGGCTTGTTTAAGGCCGTAGAGTGCTTTCTTAAGCCTGTATACGTGATTAGGATGTTCTGGATCGACGAAGCCCTCTGGTTGTGAAACATACACCTCTTCACGAAGTTTTCCGTTCAGGAATGCTGTCTTCACGTCCATTTGGTAAACTGTGATGTTCTTATGAGCCGCGTATGCCAAGAACATTCTTACTGCCTCAAGCCTAGCCACTGGAGCAAAGGATTCCTCGAAGTCAATTCCTTCTTCTTGGCTATACCTTTTAGCAACCAACCGTGACTTGTTACGAATAACCGTGCCTTCTGCATCCAGCTTATTTTTCCAAATCCTTTTTAAGCCCACAACATAAACTCCATCAGGTTTTTCAACGAGTTCCCAGACTTCCAATCTTTTGAACTGATCCAACTCCTCTTGCATTGATTCAATCCAATTGTCATAAGTCATGGCCTCTTTAATATTTTTCGGTTCAGCTTGACAAACGGTGAGAGCGTATATGCAGGTTTCACCATCTGTGTGGAGTTTCTGTCGTGTCATAACTGGGTTATCTGGATTGCCAATCACATTAACTAACAGATGATCCCTTGTCGATTTATGAGTAGATGGGTAATGTTGAATGTTGTGATTCAGATTAGACGGTTCCATGTTGCTCGAGGAAGATTCTCCTGGTTCGGGAATGGTTGGGGGTGGAGCAAATGGATTGAAAAAAGCATTTCCGTCAAAATCTGGTGGTGTTGGAACTTGATTAGAAATGGGAGAAGAATCTTCAACTGCTGGTTGAGGTGTTTTATTTATTGATGATGATGGTTCAGGTTGTGGTGCATCGTCAGCAACTACTGTAGAGGTAGATGCTGATGGATCAGGTGCTTGATTTGGGAGTTGTTGAGCAGCGGAACTTGTGGAAGCCTCTGACGCACTGTTAACCAAACTATCATCAAACATAGGAGCAAACAGATCTTCCAGATCTTTCCTTTTGAAAGGTAATGGTTCAGCTGAAGATTCTGGGAAGTTCAAATGGTTGTTTGCAGGTTCCAAGCGGTCTTGCTCAGAAGCCATTTCTGTAAGTTCATCGAAATTAACGTGTATCGTCTCTTGAATGTCTCCGGTCCGACGATTCCAAATTCTGTATCCCTTGGAGTTCTCACAATAACCAACAAATATCCCTATATCTGCTTTTGCCTTCAATTTACCAAGATCATCTTTATCATTCTTTGGGTAACATAAAGCTCCAAAGACATGAAAATAGTTGATATTGGGTTTTCTGCCTTGTATTAGCTCATATGGAGTTTTGTTATGTCTTTTGGTGATCATGCCGCGGTTCTGAGTGTAGCAAGCAGTGTTAACAGCTTCAGCCCAAAGATAATCTGGCAATTGGGCATTGATCAACATAGTTCTTGCTGCTTCCACGAGTGTACGGTTTCGTCGTTCAACTACGCCATTCTGTTCAGGAGTGCGAGCTATAGAATATTGGTGAACAATCCCATGTTTCTCTATAAATTCTCGAAGGATTTGGTTTTTGAATTCAGTGCCGTTGTCTGTACGAATGATTCTGACAGTGTTGCGAACTTGCACTTGAATCTTTGTGAGAAACGTGGTAACTATAGACGGAACTTGATCTTTTGTGCGGAGAAAGTAAACCCATGTCCATCTTGAGTAGTCATCCACTATTACCAGAATATATCGTTTCCCATTTACAGACTGAACCCGCATTGGACCACACAAATCCATATGAAGCAGTTGTAGGACGTGGTCTGTGCTATGTTCTGTTTTTGGTGAAAAATGAGCTCGGTGACTTTTTCCCTGTTCGCATGCAGAACACAGATGATCCTTGGCATATCTGAATTTTGGTAAACCATCTACCAATTTTTTCTTTGCCAGGTCGGTCATGGTTTTGAAATTGAGATGAGACAATCGTTTATGCCATAACCATGCTTTCGTGGGATGAGCCTTGGAGAGTAAACATATAGGAGTCGAAGCTGTCATTCCTTCAAAGGAGATGGTGTAAAGACTGGTTCCCCGTTTACCTTTCATCAGATCATTTCCCTGAAGATCATGAATAAAGCAGGTTTTCTCCCTAAATGCTACTTCTAAGTCTCGATCGCAGAATTGACCAACCGAGAATAAATTGTGACCCAGACCTTCAACATAGTACACACGACTTATTTCGATGTTCCCATTTACATAGTCGCCATAACCCATGATTGCGGCGAAGTGGTCATTCCCGAACCTGACCGTTCCTATAAACTTTGCAACGAAGTTTTTGAGAAGCTTGAGATTGCCGGTCATGTGTCGGGAACAGCCGCTATCAACAATCCATAGAACGATTTGAACCACCTGCATCACAATTAGTAGAAATAGATGGAGTAACGGTTGGACCCGTTGGGTTAGAAGCACATGTTTTAAGTATCTTAGGAACCCATTTAAAGTTTGCTATGTTCTCTAGCCAACGTTGCCATTTCCTACTACTTTCTGCTTTCTTCCTAAAGAATGTGCTAGGTGATTTATTCTTTTTGGGATTTGCTATAGGTGCAACTATGGTCTGCTTTGAAACTGCTAGTGGTGGATTCCCTAAAATTGATTTGGCAACTGTGTTAGGCTTAGGGGGGCCACTAGTTCATTTCGATTTTCTCTTCAGCAAAGTTTTAGCAACACATTTTTGATGATTACCAGATAAGATACTAGTATGACAAAACACACAAGAAGCATTAACATCATTCATAACTGTTAAAGATTCAGCATTCATTACATCTTTTGTAGAATTATACTTAACCAAGCTAGATTCTATTTTAGACATAACATGCGTTTTATTCTCACTAGATCCATTAACTTCTACTTCTCCATTCTTAGATGTTCCACTCTTAGGTAGCCAGATACTAGTCTTCTTTGGTCTCTTTGTGGTCTTTGATCTTCTACCCTTAGATGTGTCAACTAATCCTGTGGAAGATGAAGTAAGAGCATTAGTGGTTGTCTTTGATGATGCATTCTTAGGTGCGCTGTCTACTTTTTGCATCGTTGGTACAATCTTATGAACTTTGGTTTTGCCAGTTTCTAAAACTTTGATTTTCTTCTTCAGATCAACAATGATGTGTTGGAATTCTTGATTTTGTGAATCTATTTTTCTGTTAAGGCGGACTGTGTCATTCCTGTTTTGAAGAATTTCATCGAGTTCCTTTTCATTAGAAAGCCTTTGTTTCCTTATTATTTTCAGGAACATGACTGTTTTGAAATGATAAAGATCCTATGAGATTTTGAAATTTTAGTTCAAATTCAGCACTTTGAGTTTGACACCAATCAAGCCTTTTTTGAAGATTAAAAACTTTGTTTTCCACATCATTGTTGATTTGTCGAAGATCCTCATTCTCTTTCACTAGATTCTTAATTTCTATTTGCAACATCTTTGTATCAACAGCATGATTTTTCATAAGACACTCATTACCAGATTCATAAAGTGAATTCATCAACACAGAAACAATGTCACAACTAAGAACATTTTGCAAGAGTCGATCATTTTCTTTTTCCAAATTCTTCTTTTGAACTTTTTGTTTTTGAATTTTGGAGTCTTTAGCTTTGAAAATGTTCTTCATTGATAGAACCTCGTCAACTAGATCTTCTTCCCATTGTGATGCACATTTCTTCAAGTGTTTGACATGAGGTAAAATTTTCTTTTGAAGAATTTCTATCTTTTCTTTTTCCACAGGAGAGAAAAAAGAAGAGACAATGATTCTAGAATTAAACTCAATTTCATTTTCTAAAAATTTGATGTCTTCCATAAATGTCTCAAAATGTTTGACAATTTTAAATGCTGGAGGCATTTGTGGATCAACATCATTCTCTTTCAAATAATTGTCAAGATGTGCATCATTTTGGGAGAGATGATATATTTGTTCTGAGGTACGTATCAGCGTTTGTTTTGGTTTATCTTTTGGTGGCACAAATGATTTGCTTATGTGAGGTCGTACATTATAATCATGATGTACTCTTGAAAACTTGTTTTGTGAATTTGATCGACCCTCAATCTTGTTTGCAAGAAAATCAGTTTCTTCATCAATAGAATACATAACAACACGTTGAAAGGAATCATCTAACAAAAATGTTGCATTGTATAACTTAGGATTGTCTTTGAGTGCTTTGTGTGAATTACGGGGTGTGTCACTTCCAAGTGCAAAACTTACTCCTTTAGGACTTGGTTTCACCGTTAGTTTTTGAATTTGTGTTACAGAATTACCCGTTTTATACACAACATTTTGAAATTCTTTGAGTTTGGTTTCCAAATCTAGAATTTCCTCAAGATATGAGTCAACACGTTTCCTAGTGGCTTGCTTTTCGTCAAGAAGATCCTGCTGAGATGTTGAAAGCTCTGATTGAGTTTTTAACAACTCAGAAGTTAAAGCATCAATTTGTTTTTTGAATTCAAATTGATCCTTTTCTTTTTGAGAGAGAAGCTCAGCTTTGTCAACGGTTAGCTCACGAACTTGACTTTCTAAATTTTGAACTTTTACGTACTCTTGTTGGAAAGCAATTTCAAAACCTTTTTCACGTTTATCTTGTTTTAGATATCCCGAAAGTTGTAGTTTATAGCACTCATTGTCCTTCGTTAACATTGCAATCTTTTCTTTTAGATTATTATTGATTTCATTGCATTTTTCAATTTGTGATTGGGTGGTCATTTCAATGCCTTTTGATTCCTTTCCATTCAATTGATTCCTGTTCTGATCTGCCCCCATATAATTCCTATTACCCCCAGACTGAAACCTTTGTTCTCCAGCTTGAAACCTTTGTGACCCATATCCTCCTCTGTTCCCTGAACCAAACCTTCCTGATGATCTGTTCTGAATTTCTACCCGACCATCATTAACAACTACCTGATTCCTTGTGTTTGAAGATGAGCGAAGGCGGTTGTTTGATTTGTTTGTGAATTTTCCAAATGCTTTAGCAATCAACCCAAATGCTTCATTGAGGGAATGGAAAGCTTCTTCTTCTTCATCATATTCACTGTTTGTGTAAAAGTTGGATTCAGTGTTGTTATAGGTTACCATTTGGTTGCCTGATTGTTGAGATGTTGGTTCATATGGGACAAGTTGGTTTTGAGGTTGAAAGCTTGGTTGATAAGATGAGTTTCCAAATTCCTGAGAAGGTAGAGAGAAGTTTGGTTGAGCCATTAGAGCAAGCGAGTTAGGTTGTGGTGCTGCTAAGAAACCTCCTTATGCTGCCACTTCTTTGTCCACCTCAGATTTATGTTGTTTGAGAAAATCATAAATCAAGCCATATTTGATCTCACCAATCTTCTTTGATTGCCTAACAAATGTTGCATATTTCTGCCATTCAGGACCTAGGCATCCCAGAAATTTGGAGTTGATTGCAATCCTTGGAAACTTCATGTTATGACGATCAAGGTCATTAACAACATTGGTGAAGCGGTGGTAGTATGATTCGATTGTTTCCCCTGGTTCCATAATAAAATTGTTGAATTCCATGTACAATTTAGATTCAAGGTCTTCCTGATTGAGCTCTGTTCCTTCCATCAGAAGATGCACATGCTCCCACATGTCCTTAGCAGTCTTCTGAGCATCAACACTTCGATAGATGGGATTAGGAATTCCCTGAAGGATGAATGCCATTGCCATTCCATTTGCTTCTTGTTGTAAGGCTTGTTCGGTTGTATAGCTAGCAACAGCAACGGGAGTGGATGTTTCTTCTCTTTCAGGAGTTGCTGGAACAACAATTACTGGTTCAGGAAAGGGCCCCACAGTGATGACATGCTTCAGATACGGTCCATGGGGTTTGCGGAGTTCAATGAATCGGAGAAACCTACTTGCCCACTGCACATAGTTTCCAGGTGTTAACATGGGTGGAGTATCTTGATTTCCAGCCTCATGACGAGATTGTTGACTGCTTATAGCTTCACACATCTTATGAAACCAGTGAGGTTCCCTGGACACTGAAGGATTGTTCTGAAGGTAATTTTGTTGCATTATTTGTTGTGGAGATAGTTGTGGTGGAGGAATGAATTGATGTTGTTGCACATATGCATGATGTTGTGGATATTGTTGAGGAAATTGTTGTTGTTGTTGAGAGTATTGTTGTTGTTGAGGATATTGCTGTAGCTGGTAGTAGTAATTAAAGTGTGGTGGTTGAGACATCGTGTAGTAGCTTGTGACGGTTAAGGATCTTTAAAGGATAAAGACGGTTGTTGTGTGAAGATTAGATATGGTTAACTATGAAAAACGTGAAGAAATTATGAGGATTTTACTCTAGAAACTCAGAGATTTCAAACGATGAAACTCGGAGGATTTTACACTAGAAACTCAAGTAATCTTGCAAAAAAAAATCTGAAATGCGACTAAATTGTTCGATGAAACAAATTCGATCAATCACTTGTTCGGTTACTGAAGTTCGGTTACTGAAGTTCGGTTACTGAAGTTCGGTTACTGAAGTTCGGTTACTGAAGTTCGGTTACTGAAGTTCGGTTACTAAAGTTCGGTTACTAAAGTTCAGTTACTAAAGTTCGGTGACTAAAGTTCGGTTACTAAAGTTTGATCAAATAGTTCGATCAAGAAGTTCGGTTACTGAAGTTACTATAGTTCGGTTACTGAAGTTCGATCAAATAGTTCGATGAAAAACAACAATTTCGGTTAATTTAATCTAACTCGATTAAACAACCTAAGTTCGATCAAACCCAGAAGTTCGAATAAACCCAGAAATTCGATTATATCACCTAACTCGGTGAATAATCAGTAGTTCGATTAACGTACAAGTTCGGTCAATTACACTAGGTGAAGAAACTTCGGTGAACAAGAAACTCGATGAATATATATCTGAAGAACAGTAACAACTCGGATGAACGATAACAACAGTAACTTGTCGGATTTCGATTTTATTTCTTTTAGATCTAATCTTTTAACAACCTAAATTACCCCTAGGCGAATGATACCACTTGATGTTTTATACTTTTATGAATTAAGCTACCACTAATTACCTACTAATTACCTACTAGATCTAGAGAGAGAAAGAGATGGAAGGGAGATGATTTCACACACTTAGTAACAAAACTTCTTAATTCATCAACCAACAACCCTCTCCCTTGGATGGGAGGGGTATTTATAGTTTTACATGAGGATGGGCTTGAAGCCCTAATTTTCTTAACTAATACATCATTAAACATAATAAAATAAATAAACGACACAGCCCATGGGCCTTCTACACGGGCTGGGCCTAATAACAAACCTAAAGGCCTAAGCAACCTTAATACAATATGATCAATACTTGAATAATACAAAACTGTTTCCCAACATAGGTTAGTTTTCAAACTTTCTTCCTTTTGTTGCATTGAGATTTCAAGTGAAATACAATGTTTTTCAAGTTGTAAAAATCTGTTTGAGAGTTCATTATAAACTTCTTTTTCAACCATATTGTTTGATTTGAAAAACTCAACCGTCAGCACCGAACTTGACGCATCATCATGTTCAGCATCCTGATCAATCTCTCCCCCCTTATGACTCATATTTGATGAATCAGAGGTGATAAAGCTATCAGTCTTTTCCATCAGATATGTGTCATAAGTAGGTTTAATTTGATCAGTATGTTGTTGTTCATTAGAAAGAAACTTATCTTGATCAGACAGATGTACCTTAGCAGATAGTTTGAGATCTGCATTTACATTAATTTTGATATCATTTCCAGAGCTGCTGTTATCACCAAGCTTGTCTGATTATGTCCCATTTCCCATAAGTTGAGCCCTTTCATTAATGAACCCCTTAACATTACTCATAAGTTTGAGTAATGTCCTTCTGAACACGTCAACCTCAATTCCAGTGTGATTAGCAAAACACTTTTTCGTCATTTGACTGTCATAGTCATAGTCCTCAGTGTATTGCGAATCAATGAACACTTGGAGTTGGTTGTTGATCACACTGAAAGCTGCTCTGGATCTTGCTTCAGATAATTCTTCTTTGACAAGCTGTTGTTCAAGTTGATCTAAATATAGAGTCATTTTGACTGTGAAATCATGAACATCTTGCCCAAAGAGTGTCGCGAACGCTCGTGTGTAACCCATCACGTATTCAGGTTTTTTAAACAGAACCTGGAGATGTGAATGAAGTAATCAAAAACATTCAATGTGACTTTCCTTCTCATTTGACAACATTAGTGACTGAATCAATTCTCTCTCTCGTGAATTCGGGCTCGAAGATTCCACATTAGTAACATCAGAATCACACACGTTTATTTGTTGTACAAAGTTGGAATTCATTTGTCTATCATATGTGTCGTACAACTTGAGTACCTCAGATATGAAGGAATCTGGAGTAGTAGACATGACGAAAACGTGCACGGGATTTTACAATTCTATGATTTAAACCGAGAAATAAATTCTTTCGCGGGATTTTACAAAAATCAAGAATGAACCGTGAGATGATAATGATAATGTGGACTGTTGTTTGATTTTGGTTGAAAGGGTTTGGCTGAATTCAAGTAACCACCGTATATTTATCCAATACACTTGAAAATATATGATAACTAGCACGGTAGTTATATCGAACGAACCCGGAAAAATTTAACCCAAGATTAAAATTAATCTAGGATAATTGAAGCTCAATCAAAATTGTTGTCGAATGTTATACCGCAAATATATCTATATATATCAAAAAATATTAGTCCTTGTGATATGAATACTAAATTCAGCCCACTTAGTGAAAAAGAAAGACCAATTTCATGATTAACAAGTATAAGCCCAATACTCAACTCGACCAGCCCAAGTTAGTCGTTCAGCCCAATTTCACTAACTCTCATTCCAAGCCCAATATTATATCGATCCAATCCAAATCCAACAGCCCCTAATTAACTGATTATAAAACACAATCACTTCCCTAATCTATAACCTAATAATTCATACCAAAAAAACGCAGCCACCAACACCTTTCTCAAATAATCCCAAATCCAAAACTAATGAACCCTAATCTCCGCAGTCACACAATCTTTTCCACACCACAATCGATTCCCAAAAAATTACACGAATAGATCCCTTCTTCTTCTAAGATTATTTAAGCCACACCAACAAATAATTCGACCTTTGATATGTCTATGATTAAGTCACAGCTTCAAGATTCTTGGAAGAAGAAAGAAAAAAAATCACGGTAGGTTTCTTCTTAGATGTATGTTTTGATTTTCTTTTCTTGTTTAGATTTACCGAATGTAAAAGAAAAGATGAAACTGATATGGTTTTGATCTATCTTTGTGATTCGAAAATTAAAAAGAAATATTGCTTCTTATAGATCGATGAAGAAACAGTCTCTTATGGTTCTGATTATACATGGATCGATTGAATATTAAGAGATTATCTGAGATCTTCATTAATTTCTTTTCTTTCTTGATCTTTTTTGTATTAAGCGAATGAAAAAAAATAAAACTAATGAGATGATGATACTCTTTTCGTGTATTCGACTCTTGATAAATCTTGATGTTCGGTTGAGAATCACGAGATAAAAAAAAATACTGAGGACTCGTTGTTTGTGTACTCGTTTTTTTTTTTTTTTTTTTTTTTTTTTTGACTGAGATCTTGTTATTGTTTAAGAGTTGTTTTTGTTGTAATTTGCTTTTTACGGAATAATAAAAAATTGATCTTGTTGACTCTGTTGTTGTTACTTGTTGTAATTCTTTTGGATGTAACTGTTATGGTGTGATATCAAGCCGCTACAGTCACAAGCCGCTACAGTGAACAAGCCGCTACAGTGAACAAACCGCTAGTCACTAAACCGCCACAGTCAAACGACAGTCAAACCGCTACAGTCAAACAGAAGTCAAACCGCTACTGTTAACTGACAAAACAGTCACTTTCACAATTTTGTCACTTTTCCCTTTTAGATTAAAAAGCCAAACTGCATTCCAAAAAAAATGCCAAGCCGCTAGTATGAAGTATGAACAACACAAAACCTCTACCAAGAACAATAATATTTTCGAGACCAAACACAAGCAAGCAGCTTTGATAAATTAGTATCCCAACTAAATATTCAAACCAGAGGCAAACAAACACTATAAAATATTGTTCTAATCAACAAAAAAAAATCACGGCTTTAACCAGTTGAAGCCCAAGACCCCACACAAAATAAAAGGAAAAAGGTAGAAGCAAGAGGTAGAACCCACCAATTCTGTTCGAACCACAAAGCTACATTCAACAAATTTAAACTAGGCGAACTTGAGTGAGATATCTTCCTGTTAGAACCCAAAATAAGAATACAAAAGATGTTACTGTAACCCAAAGCCCAAGATGTGTAGACCAAGATACTATACGAACCACAAGTAACAATCTTTTAAGATATATTGTTCAAACCAAAGAAAATAAAGACAAGAAAATAGAAACAACGAATCCAAGCACACACAATCAATGAAACCTAACCATGGCTCTTGATACCAATTGTGGAATATGTATACTTGGATTTGTTGTTGGAAGATTTCTAGAGAGAGAGAGATGAGAGAGTTGGGAGATGTAGAGAGAGAAAGTGAAGAGAAAAATGTTGAATGATTAGAAACCTTCAACCCTCTCCCTAGGAGGAGAGGGGTATTTATACAATCTAATATTTGTGCCCCTAGTGGGCTGTGGAGTGAGCTGACAGTGGGGAAAGCCCCGACCCACTCCACAAATATAAATACTACTAAGCTATTAATACTAATACTAATAATGCTAAGCTAATATAAATAAGCCTACGAGCTATGTGAATGCTAAATAGATGCTCAAGGTGACCGAGCCTTCATCTGAATATTTATATTCCTAACAAGGTCATTGAAAGTGCGGACTCGACTATAGAATTCGAGGACAAAACGAGGACAAATTTGATCGTTTATTTTGTATAAACAATCAAATTGAATAGTAGGGAAACATTCTTGGATGTTATCCAAGAGGACAAAAAGAGCATCGACTACACGACCTTCGTGTATATGTCGATGTTGGACTCTAGCGAGATAGGCTTTTTGCTCATCGGGGATGTTTGGATCATTGACTAAGATAGGGATGTACTTTCTGGTATCTTGATAATCCATACGAGGCATTGTTACCTACAAAAATATAATTATGTATATGTTAACTTGTTGCATTTTGGTGATCACATTTTTTATGTGTGTGTTTGCCTAAATGCAAACAATGTAGAGGTGCAGTGATCTCGCCTCTAAAAACAAACCTAATGAGATTACCCAAATGCTCCTAACTTCAATTTTGCTCAAGAAAATATGTCGAAGAATACATATTAGTTATGTAATTCGATCAATATTAGTGAGATCATGTATGCATGCAAAAACGTTTTTAGTTTGCATCAACAATGCACGAAAAAGGTTTCATGATCCTAGATACGTGAACATTTTCGAAAATGATGGAATTGGGGTGTTTGGCAAATACCTCAACTTGGCGCCAAAAGTCTTAAAATTGAAAAGCCTCAATGTTAATCATTCCTAATCCAATTTTAATCATCCTAGACTTGATTCCACTGCAAATAATTAATCTTAATCCAATTTAAATGGTTAAATTCGGACTAGGTTATGCAATATGAGTGGGTTTAAAAAAATCCTAGGTTTAGGGAATCATGTAAGTACTACATTGTCTAATCCTAGTCCTAATTGCATAAAAGTTCAACAAAAATTGAAAACCCCCAATTCGATTTTATGCATAATAACAAACCCTAGACTCAAATTGAAAAGAAATAAAAGATAATTGACTTACAATTTGTGTTGTGGTGATTAGGATTGTTTGATTGCAATGCCTCGATCTTGCTTAGCAAGAGTGTAATTGGATTTTTGTGTTGGGTTCGGTTTTGACAGTAGAGTGGAAGTGAGTATTTTTGTTTGAATGAGTGTGCAGAGGAAAAAGGGAAAGAAAAATGGGCTACATCAGATACACGGTACCATGGTACCACTAATGTTTAGTGGTGCCGTGCCACTTTAGTGGAGCCGTCTGTGTCTGAGACCCATTTTTGTTTTGTTTTGACTCTTGACTGAATAATCTTACTTATTTAGTAAGACTTTTTGACGCGAGGAAAGAGTTTATACCTAATAAACTCTTCTAACGAGGACGACTAAGCGTAATGACAAGAGATAACCTTGGTATTTCTGGGGAAATACAAAAGTGGTTATTGGAGGAAAGTGAGGATTGACTTTCATATTTCCCGTGAAATATGTAGAAGTCATGAGACGAGATATAGAGGATGACTACAATATTTCAAGTGAAATACTTAATCAGTCATGAGTGGAATGAGACGGATGACTCATGGAGTTATGATGCGAGACGAGACAAATGACTTCAATATTTCCAGTGAAATATTAAAAAGTCATATGACGAGACGTACGGAATGACTTAATATTTCCAGTGAAATATCTAGAAGTCATGAGACGAGATTTAAGGAATGACTTAACATTTCCAGTGAAATGCTCAACAGTCATGAGATCAGGTGTAAGGAATGACTTAATATTTTCAGTGAAATATTTAATAGTCATCAGACGAGACGTAAGGAATGACTTGATATTTCTAGTGAAATATTTGAGTGGTCATAAGAAGGATGAGAGGAGTGACTTAATATTTCCGGTGAAATATTAAGCGAGTTACAAGATAGGATGTAAGGGATGACTTTAATATTTCCAGTGAAATATTGAAATAGTCATGAGTGGGATGAGAAGGATGACTTAAAGAGTCATAAGATGAGACGTGAGAAATGACTTCAATATTTCCAGTGAAATATTTAGAAAGTCATGAGATGAGATATGAGAGATGACTTTAATATTTCCGAATAAATATTCAAATAGTCATAAGAAGGGTGTGAAGAACGTATTGGTTAGGATATCGACGATGTTATCCTTTAAGGATAACTTTTCCAAGAAAATGTTAGGATTCGATCGATACACTATAAGGTGGTTAAACCTTTTGTACTTTGTGTATATGATATGTTGAATGAATATGATTAGGTATGCGGAATCTACTTAATCACACTTAGAAGGTTATTATAGTTATGGAAATGGAACAGTTGTGTTTGTTATATGATAATGAACAACGAAAGCTTATCACCAAACGATTCAATATTATTAAGATAATAATACGAGTGATCTTGAGTTATCACTAGGGTTACAACCTTGAATCTTATGTTTCTATATCTTGTGATATTTGTTCTATGTTCTTGAGAGTTATTATCTAAACACTTAATAATTCACACACTCTATTAGACACACATATCACTAGTCTAAGATCTTTCTTTTATAACACAAGAAAGATCTTTACAATATTGTTAAGTCTTATCGAACACTTGCTTTGAGAGTGTCAGTCATTAAGATACAACTTGTATTATCTACCGTATATTGTTGACTTTAATACACATAATATCTTTTCATACTTATCCGCTCAGCAGCAGAAAGTTAATTACCAGCAGCAATGTTAACGCTAGCAGCAGAATCCTTCAGCAGCAGAATGTTTAACGCTAGCAGCAGAATCAAACACTAGCAGCAGAAACCAAATGCTCTAGCAGCAGAATCATACTTAGAGTATTTCTTTGAGTAGAACCCGATATTAAACTTCTTGAATATTTAATTCCCAACAATCCTCCCCTAAACATGTGAATCTATTTCAACATGTTTCTGAATTAAATTATGGATTGTGAAGATCTTTCAAATACTTCTGTTCTTCAAGATTGAATATCTTTCTCAGTAACTCATCTGCTTTCTTGAACTTTGACTTTAACAATATCAATACACATCTTCAGGCTTCAAACATTTTACCTAAAAGATGGTGCAATTTCCTTGGATGGAGGAATTATAAGAGGCAATGATGCTGTGTATCTTGGATGCTTGTTTCAACAAGTGAAATCATCTATCAGCATGCCTTTGCAAGTGATGAACAAACGTGGTGAACTGAAATTGAAACTTTTCTTCGTTTGACCTAGATAGAACTTTCTCCTTTGGAATGCTTCATCCATTCTGAATATATATAATACTCCAGAATAAGCTCTATTCTTGTCATTTTCAACCATCATGTTATCATCTTGTATGCTCTTGACTTTTCCTCCCTTTCATTGGTTAATCTTCCTTCTTGGGATTTATTTCTTCTCCTGAGATATTACCTCCCCTGAGATGCAAATAACATTTTATCCTCCCCTGTTTGGAAGATCTCTCACAATGTACCAAAATATTTCTCTCCATCATCTGAGCTATCCATCATAACATGTTATCAGACAATGTTGTACATGTAGCCATCAATTCCTTAAGAGTGTAAGTTACTGCCCTCATCACTTCTAGGTGTGTTAACTCCTATGAGAGGTAATTCATGGGGCATGTGACTCATGGTCCATCAATGGATGGTTTTTCTGAGTCTCTTTGAAAATCTTTTTAAGAAACTTTTGCCTTAGCAGTATGTACTTGATTTTATTATGAACAAACATACTGCTTTCAACCATTTTGAAGGGATTAAGTGTATAACAGACACTTAAACAAAATTTTGGTTTAAAGCAATCTCTGGTTGTGTGAGAACCAATGTTTTTCAGTTAGAAATAACTGCCTGTGTAAAGATAAACCTATTCAAAAGGCTTTCTTGACAGGGTTTCCAGCTCATAGTAATTGTTACCTCTAACACAAGTATTAGATTCACTTTTACTAGCTGTTCTTTCTATCAAATGTCCTTAGACTTGCTCATTATACTTTATAAGTATAAAATGATAGAAAGCGAGTTGTATCAGTTACTATCTGATCAACTAAGTCATCAATTCAATGTGAAACATCACAATTAAGCTTCAAGAAAGAAGTTTTAAGGAGGTTTGAAATTCCCAAACTTTTTCTATCATAAACTTATTATGTCAGCAACTAATATTATCATTATGCTGCTTCCATTTCACTTGAAACATCCTTTGTGTTCACATGATCATACCTGAAATTGTTAGTCTAAAACCAAAAGAACAATGTACAAAGTACTTGTCTTGTATTAGAATAATCATAGGACTAACTGTATGAATAACACAAATTAAATTTGTACTAGCAGCACAAACTTTTGTAATAGCAGTAGTATCTTTAAAGTCAGCAGCACAAACAAAAATTTATTTACAAAAACACAAAGTTTAAAATCATTGAGGATTAAGCATTCCAATACTTGCTACCAAGTACTGAAACCTTCCAACATCAAAAGCTTTGGTTAGCAGATCTGCAAAGTTGAATTCTGAAGCAATTTTAAGAACTTGAATTAATCTTTTCTCATTGCAGTCCCTTATAAAGTGATGTCTAATTTCAATGTGTTTAATTTAGAATGTTGCACTGGATTTTTAATAATGCAAATAGTACTACTATTATCAATATGAATAACAGTGTTCATGAAATTGTACCCATAGTCAAGAAGTTGGTTTTGAAGCCATAAGACTTGAGCACAGCAACTTGCAGCAGCTACATATTCAGCTTCAGTTGTTGAAGTAGCTACAGTTGTTTGCTTCTTACACTGCCATGAGATAAGTCTACACCCAAGGAATTTGTCACACCCTGAATTTACCTGTTAATGGCAGCGGAATTGAATACCTTGGTGTGACTTTCATGGCATCTCATAAATAAAATCAGAGTTTACAAAACATAGGTCCCAAATGATGTTGCAAGTTTAAAAACAAAACCATAGTAGATCAAACGGTTACATAAGTGCATGAAAATAAGTGATGCAAGTCGACCCCGCGACTCCAAGATGGTCCAATGCATGCCCACATGATAGCTAATAACCTGAAAATACATTGCTAAAAACGGTCAACATAAAGTTGGTGAGAGTTCATAGGTTTAATAAAATGAAGTTATACGATAGCCACAAGTATAAAGTGTACGACATAAGTCACATAAAAAAAATGATTGTACAATAGCCTTAAGCTCATGACCCCGACGCTGTGACTGAATTCTCTGGAGCCCCTGGGAGTGTTTTGCCAGACACTCAAATGAAAAGACATGAAATGCATCCGCTATCGGTTGTTGGTCAAAGCCAACACGGATGGAGGCGTCACCCTCGATAGATCTATCCACTCACTCTCGCTTACAGGTAAATTAATGGTTCATGATTATATGGGGACTTTCAATTGGCAACAAGGTAACTTAATCTATGTACAGGAAGTCTGATACTTTGGCTCGTATGGAAAACAGTTGCAATGTATTCTCCCCCGTGGGATTTGAAAACAATAATAAAATGTATACGGGGCTATGAAAACTCACCTGAAGTGATGATACAACAATGCTATGAAATCGGAATACTTGGAATAATTGAAATACTGGAACACTTGGAATACTTGGCAATAACAAGGCGCGAACACTAGCCGCTACCTAAAATGAATGCATGAATACTACTTGAGATCATGAAGCAATGTAGTGCATGTACATGTATATGTAACCTATACCACTCGTCATTTGAAAATACTAGTTATCGTTGATATGTAAAGTTTTTCCAAAACTTGGTATAAATATGTTAACTTGTTAACGTAAAACTAGTCGTGTCATAATGTGTATAAAACGTTAGTGTTGGTCTTGGCGTTTTGAAAACATTGAAATGTGATATGGTAGTCGCGTTAATAAACCTTTGATTGTACGTGTTCCAATGGATAAGAATTACGGTTCACCATAGTCGTTTCGTGAAAAATATAGTTTCTAGTACGTAAACATTTTCTACTTAAAAAGCTGTCAAAATAAAATGTATATAGTCGATGTTTAAACGCGTGTATCTCGTTCGTTATTAGCTTGTTTTTGACGTTCTTTATATCCGTGGTTTCGTATAAACATGTACTAATATATTTTCAGTAGCTCGGGTCATCTAGGTCGCGTTAAACGCCTCAGCGGGTCCGTCGAAAGTCGTGTAACAGCTTGCTATTTTCCGGAAAATTAGTTTTCGTCGTTAAACTTGTAAAAATCATATCTCTTTCGATATTAACTCGTTTTTATCCCCGTTTTCGGCCACGGCTTCGTCTCGGAAGGTATTTTCTAAATATTTGGCCAAAAATTACCTCACACCTACTGAGTTTCCCACGTTCCACTTTTAATGACAGTAGGTTATGTATATTTGTTAAAACTTGATTTTCTAGTTATTATCTTGTCCAAAAATGTCACAAACTACAACCAATCTTTCTAAAACTTACCATATATCTTTTTAAGGTGTCAAGGGTCCTAAACATCATCATCCATGTAGATCTAACAAGGATCTAAGTATATAACACTTCTAGGGCTCATAACTTGTAAAAAGATTTAAAAGGAGTGGTATAACTAACATATACATATAGATCTTGCATAAAAATGATATGAACATTATATTAACTTGGTAAAATTATGAAAATGAGTTTTGATAACTTACTTGAAAGATTAGTGATAAAAAGATGATGAAAACCTAAGAAACCTTTGAGTTTGTATTTCAAAACCCTTAAAGGAATACTAGTGAGACTTGATTATGGATTGATCTTGAAAGTTTGATGTTTTCTTCCTCTTGTTCTTGTTTTGCCGAACACACACACACACATATGGAGATGAGAGAGTTTACTTGAGTTATCTTGAGATATTGTGCAAAATGAAGTGATGATATGGAAGTTTAGTATATATATTAGACAAGATTAGATGTGCATTAAATGAGATAGGAAGTTTGCAACTTTTGAGGGGTTGTGGGGTGTGAGGCCGGCGCACAAAGGAGCAAGGGGGGGGGGGGGCCTCTCTTGATTAAACCATGTGATGATTACATGTGTTTAAGTGTGTAATTTAATTAGTTTTAGGTGTAATCGGGTACCGCGTTTGCTAGAAATAAAATTTAACGGAGTTAGTCGGGACTTGACGAAGTCATAAAAATTACAAAAATATGTTGGGTACAAATATTGAGTGTTCGGGTAATTATTGTTTAGTTTTTACGAAAACCGTCGTAATTATATTAAATGTACGATATAAATTAAATAAATTTGCAAAATACCGGGTAAATGAATTTTATAATTTTCTTGATGTTAAAATGAGTATAAAAATATGTCGGGACCATCGTGGGGATTGTCGGACGTGTTAGTCACATTTATCGATCGCGCGTTAACGTTTTAATTAGAAATAATTATACGTAAAACGTCAAATGTAACAAAAATATTAATTTGATAAACCTACGAGTGGTATAGTATGAAAATGGAAATCTGATGATATGCAGACTATTCCTAGTCCGTATGCAGTGTTCCTACTGATGATGCATGAATTTCGCAGTCAAACCAAACCGGTTACGCGAATACGAATACCCGTAAACTACGTTTACGCTGAAATGAATAATGAACATGAATAGTGATTCCCTCCCGGGGAAGAATAGTGTCACATAAATAGTAAAATTCCTGAACGCTTCTCGAAGTCTCAAACTGACTCCAAAAACGATGAATAGTGAAATGATGAATAGTGATTGGTGAATAGTAAATGATGAATAGTAACTGATGAATAGTGAATTGTCGTGGTTAGGAAAGTGACCTGAAATCTCGGGTTGTTACAGTCGCCCCTCCAAAAGGGAATTCAGTCCCTGAATTCAAATGTTGTTGGTTTCGGAAGCAGGCTCGGGAAAAAGATGTGGATACTTGCGTCGCATTTGGTCTTCTCGTTCCCAAGTAGACTCGGGTCCTCTTCGAGAATTCCAGCGAACTTTCACGATAGGAATTCGACTCTGCTTCAATTGTTTGACCTCACGGTCCATGATTTCAACGGGTTCTTCCACAAAATTAAGCTTGTCATCTAGTTGAATTTCTTCTAGTGGAATAACGGACGACTCGTCGGAGAGACACTTCTTGAGGTTTGAAACATGAAATGCGTTATGAACGTTGCTGAGTTCTGACGGAAACTTAGGTGTGTATGCCAACTGACCGGTTCTAACTAGAATCTGAAATGGTCCAATACCGAGAGCTCAGTCTATCGGGTTACCAAAAATTGTATCATGCCTTTCCAAGGCAAGGCTTTCAATCATAGTTCGTGCTTTTACTTGAATCTAGGAGGTTCGTTGTTCAAGGGTATCAATTCCGTATGATGTGCATCATACATCGACCTAACTTCCGTTGTTTTCTCATTTCTTGTAACTGATTCTTGACTTGTGAAGTTTCCTTTGTTGTCTCCCGGTTTAGTTCTAGGTCCGTGAATTTAACTTTCCAAATTCGATATATAAATATGTATATGGTCACTTCGGCCATAGGGTGTCTTAAATGGTGCCTTTATATATTCCCGTGATGGTTATTTTTGCTGATGATGAAATTCGTCAATACTCGAAAGATTATCCTAATCCATTCAAAGTTGGTTATGTGGTGTTGAATAAATCCTATAGTGTTCAGGTAGTTCTCTTAAGGATTCGTCGGGCTAACTATGGTAGAGCGTGTATATCCAATTAGAAAAGGAATATCTTAAAGGAATTGCTAGAAATCTGAGGGGTATCGTCTATCCTTTCGCCGTTTCTATGTCATAAAATATCTTTCATAATGTAGAGTCTCTCCTAGAGAAGTCAATGGTGCAAATTCAACTTAATGGCTGAGTGAGTGATGAGTGTTGTAAGTATCCGGTGGGAGTTTGTTAAAAGGGGTGTTCATGAAAAATTCTATTTGTTTACAAAGCTTTTGAATGAAGATTGTTATTAATAATTTCTGAAAATGTGACTATTTTCTTCACGGCATAGTTCCTCCTGAATTATACATAGGTGATCAGGCTATGTATAATTGAGGACCAACGATGCGATGCTTGGTTAAATCGAAACGGTATTACTTTTTCCCAAAAGTTTTAGATGGTGTTCAGCGTGTTGTTTTGATAAATGGTTTTCTAGATATTTCCTTTGAAAGTAACATGAAAATTGTCTCGCGTAGCGGTAGTAAATACTTGATAAAATGACAGGAAATCCATTTATAGGGTGGTACCAAATGGTTTATTTTGAAAGTTCTGAAAAATAGTTCTCCCGTAGGGTAGTAAAATAACTGGCATTAAATTTGTTGAATGGTTCATTGGATACATGGATGAATCTTATGAAATGGTATTAGTCTACTAGTCCGTCAAGAATGAAATCGGCCTAATCCCTAGTAGGATAAAGGTATATTGTTGCGAAACTATGGAGAATTGAGCAATTGGAATAGGAATGGAATAAACGATGGTTATGATTATCGCGAAGATAACAAAAGATAGGTATTACATTGGATAGGAAAGTGCTTAATACAACTAGGTTACACCAACATACCTATGGAAAGTACAAAAGAAAGATACAACCCTAGAGGGCTCAACTACGGTTTATTAAAACATGAACTCCTTCTGGTTAAGCATTGTTGTTGTCTTTGATGTTGCTAATGTCCTGACGGTCTCTCTCCCAAACACGCACGCTATTCCTCGAGTTAATTCCTCTTGGTCCCCATGTCCTGATTTCCTTTCGGGCAATTGTTCCTAAAGTGTCCAACTTCTCCACAACCATAACATGTTGGCGGTGGATTCTGATTATTTCTCCCAGGAGCAGCCCTGCATCCCTTAGCCAGATGACCGATCTTCCCACAATTGAAACAAGGTTTAGGGCAATCCCCCGGGTTATGATGTGTTTGGCATTTGTTACACTTTGGTAGAGTACCGGCGTAACCTTTCTTTTCAGTCGGACCCGCAACATAGGCCCGTGCAGTTTCTTGTCTTTTGGGTGGTGGTTGGTTGGCGTTGTTACCTTGGGTGTCATCCCATTTCCTTTTGTTGTTGTTGGCGGGTGTCACTTTCTTCAGAACTTGAGCTATGAGCTTTTGAGACATCCTGATTGCCTCATCAAGAGTTTGCGGATCAAAAGAAATCACATCACCACGGATGCTTTCGGGCAATCCACCAATGAAATTCTCTACCAACTTTTCATCATCAGGCACCATAGATGGGCATAGAGCGGCTAACTCTTGGTACCTCCGAATATAAGTCTCAATGTCATTTCCCACGGTTACCAGATCATAGAACTCTACTTCCAACTTCTTCACTTCGGTTCGTGGGCAAAACTTCTTAGTTACCAACTTTTTGAACTCGTCCCATGTGACCTTGTAAGCATTCTCCATCCCTATGGGCTTTGCATAAGAGTTCCACCACGATAAGGCTTGATCGCGAAGTGTACTAACGGCAAACTTAACCTTGTAGTCATCCGGGCAATTGCATAAGATAAACACAGATTCAGTATGTTCGAACCATCGAACCATGGCAGTAGCCCCTTCAGTACCCTTATACAAAGTAGGATCTCCACTCTTGAAATCCTTGTAAGTACATTTCTTCCCATTGGTTCCGTTGCTAGCTTCTCCCGATGTCCCTATCCGAGAAGCATCTTCGGCAGCTCTTGCGGCAACAGCGGCTCTTTCAATCTCTAGAGCTTCGGCTACACTATCCCTAACAAGCTTCCGGATAGCAGCCTGAGTCATTTCTGGGGAAGTCGTTGCAGCAGCCTTGGCTTTAGCTTTCCTAGGTGCCATAATTCTGGTAGATCACAACAGAATACATCAACAACAATCATACTAGAAATGATTATCGTACAAAATATATACAACCACAACATGTATATATATATCCACCACAAGTGTAAATACAACCACGATATGTACAACCACAACATGTACAACCTCAGCGTGTATAAATACAACCATGAGTACTCGTAATAGAAACGATCATTGTTCACTAGGTATACCACCACAACCATGCGTATATCCTCATAACACATGAATACAACACTTAAAAATTTTTGTCTACATTGACCGGTGTCATAGATAGCACAACCATACCCATATAGTAAAGTCAATACTTGGGGATCTCGTTGTACAACAATCAACATACCACAAGCTTCTTCGAACTACGCCACCCTTCCCGTGGCTGGGATGATAGTAAAAGCGAGTAAAGGTAAAAGATAGGATGATGTCCTGAAGTGAGGTCCGGGGTTGTGCATCGATTCATGTCTGAGATAATGTAGATTCCAATCCATTCCTGAGGAATCTATTAATGTTCCTGTCGAGTCCGTGATCTTGGTGTCATCCACAAGATGTTATCTAATTCATGTCAAGTGAGAATGGGAAAGAAAGAAATGACAATGGTCGTACTGAAAGGCAATGTTAGACTCCCGAATCTCGAAGGTCTCGGTGTCATATCTGATTGGTGGGGTGTTGTTACGATGACCAATGATGAAATCCAACTCATCGGTTTAGAATGTGATGTAATCAAACTTGGTAATGAAAAGGGAGTTGTGAAGAGTTCTCTTGTGGTGGTGTAACATTGCTCAAAGCATCTTGTTGGTTCATTATGTCATGGAAGTATGAGTCGATTATACCTGAGATAGTATAGAGTCTTTGCGAGGAATGCCACTCTTTGGCGATTTGTTGTTGCTCTTGTTTGGTCTGTGGGGCATCCAAACCTTCATGTGTAGTCTCAATTAATTAGAGATCATCAGCTAATGATGAAGAGTAGTAGGTTGTCTAACAGTAAGGGCTCTCGAACTCTCATCAACCTTAATCTATAAGGTGGTGTAGTGTCCTTAGTGGTAGATGGTAATGGTGTATCAAACCATGTACGCTTCTCAAGCGGTAAGTTAAGTATGTGAGTAGAGTCCCTGAAATGTGATGGTATAAATGGGGTTCCATATGATGATGATAAAGTCGATGGTGATAATACTGAAGGAATCACTACCTTCTTTTACGCTATCTTGCGATGTCTAAGCGGTAAAACTGGAGTATGCACTCTGGGACGACCAATAGTGGTATGAGTAGTTGATACTGGTGGTAATACATGAGTAGTGAGTGTTCTAATAGTGAGGGAATGAAGATATACTATCTTTCTTGCAATAAACATTCTAATAGGTCCATAAGGACTAAGCATGTACGTCTTATCAAATGGTATACTCTGTATGGGCTGAAGTAATAGGGACGTCCCGATCGTCTTGCGACGTCGGAACATAAGAGTTGGATTCTGCGGAAACCGGAATAGTATGGGATGATGAATCTGTAGGTGCACGAGTAACCAAAGGTGGTGCAATAAGTGAAATCTGAGGAGTAGGTGCAACAATGGGAGTAGTAGAAGACATAGCGTCCTCGATGTAAACATCAGAAAATATAACAATAGTGCGGGAATTGGAAGACATATCTCTGTGGCAACAATACAAAATGAAATGAATAACCCATGTAATGAATCCTCGCAAATAATAATGTGCACTTATGATGTAATGATGAGACGCTACCGTTGGGGTAGTTATAGTCTAGGGTATGAGGACAACCTAGTTCGCTATAACCATTGCTCTGGTACCAATCTGTCACACCCTGAATTTACCTGTTAATGGCAGCGGAATTGAATACCTTGGTGTGACTTTCATGGCGTCTCATACAATGGATATATTGAACGACCTAAAGTGTCGTTTTGAAAATACACGTTTGATCATAAATAAAATCAGAGTTTACAAAACATAGGTCCCAAATGATGTTGCAAGTTTAAAAACAAAACCATAGTAGATCAAACGGTTACATAAGTGCATGAAAATAAGTGATGCAAGTCGACCCCGCGACTCCAAGATGGTCCAATGCATGCCCACATGATAGCTAATAACCTGAAAATACATTGCTAAAAACGGTCAACATAAAGTTGGTGAGAGTTCATAGGTTTAATAAAATGAAGTTATACGATAGCCACAAGTATAAAGTGTACGACATAAGTCACATAAAAAAAATGATTGTACAATAGCCTTAAGCTCATGACCCCGACGCTGTGACTGAATTCTCTGGAGCCCCTGGGAGTGTTTTGCCAGACACTCAAATGAAAAGACATGAAATGCATCCGCTATCAGTTGTTGGTCAAAGCCAACACGGATGGAGGCGTCACCCTCGATAGATCTATCCACTCACTTTCGCTTACAGGTAAATTAATGGTTCATGATTATATGGGGACTTTCAATTGGCAACAAGGTAACTTAATCTATGTACAGGAAGTCTGATACTTTGGCTCGTATGGAAAACAGTTGCAATGTATTCTCCCCCGTGGGATTTGAAAACAATAATAAAATGTATACGGGGCTATGAAAACTCACCTGAAGTGATGATACAACAATGCTATGAAATCGGAATACTTGGAATAATTGAAATACTGGAACACTTGGAATACTTGGCAATAACAAGGCGCGAACACTAGCCGCTACCTAAAATGAATGCATGAATACTACTTGAGATCATGAAGCAATGTAGTGCATGTACATGTATATGTAACCTATACCACTCGTCATTTGAAAATACTAGTTATCGTTGATATGTAAAGTTTTTCCAAAACTTGGTATAAATATGTTAACTTGTTAACGTAAAACTAGTCGTGTCATAATGTGTATAAAACGTTAGTGTTGGTCTTGGCGTTTTGAAAACATTGAAATGTGATATGGTAGTCGCGTTAATAAACCTTTGATTGTACGTGTTCCAATGGATAAGAATTACGGTTCACCATAGTCGTTTCGTGAAAAATATAGTTTCTAGTACGTAAACATTTTCTACTTAAAAAGCTGTCAAAATAAAATGTATATAGTCGATGTTTAAACGCGTGTATCTCGTTCGTTATTAGCTTGTTTTTGACGTTCTTTATATCCGTGGTTTCGTATAAACATGTACTAATATATTTTCAGTAGCTCGGGTCATCTAGGTCGCGTTAAACGCCTCAGCGGGTCCGTCGAAAGTCGTGTAACAGCTTGCTATTTTCCGGAAAATTAGTTTTCGTCGTTAAACTTGTAAAAATCATATCTCTTTCGATATTAACTCGTTTTTATCCCCGTTTTCGGCCACGGCTTCGTCTCGGAAGGTATTTTCTAAATATTTGGCCAAAAATTACCTCACACCTACTGAGTTTCCCACGTTCCACTTTTAATGACAGTAGGTTATGTATATTTGTTAAAACTTGATTTTCTAGTTATTATCTTGTCCAAAAATGTCACAAACTACAACCAATCTTTCTAAAACTTACCATATATCTTTTTAAGGTGTCAAGGGTCCTAAACATCATCATCCATGTAGATCTAACAAGGATCTAAGTATATAACACTTCTAGGGCTCATAACTTGTAAAAAGATTTAAAAGGAGTGGTATAACTAACATATACATATAGATCTTGCATAAAAATGATATGAACATTATATTAACTTGGTAAAATTATGAAAATGAGTTTTGATAACTTACTTGAAAGATTAGTGATAAAAAGATGATGAAAACCTAAGAAACCTTTGAGTTTGTATTTCAAAACCCTTAAAGGAATACTAGTGAGACTTGATTATGGATTGATCTTGAAAGTTTGATGTTTTCTTCCTCTTGTTCTTGTTTTGCCGAACACACACACACACATATGGAGATGAGAGAGTTTACTTGAGTTATCTTGAGATATTGTGCAAAATGAAGTGATGATATGGAAGTTTAGTATATATATTAGACAAGATTAGATGTGCATTAAATGAGATAGGAAGTTTGCAACTTTTGAGGGGTTGTGGGGTGTGAGGCCGGCGCACAAAGGAGCAAGGGGGGGGGGGCCTCTCTTGATTAAACCATGTGATGATTACATGTGTTTAAGTGTGTAATTTAATTAGTTTTAGGTGTAATCGGGTACCGCGTTTGCTAGAAATAAAATTTAACGGAGTTAGTCGGGACTTGACGAAGTCATAAAAATTACAAAAATATGTTGGGTACAAATATTGAGTGTTCGGGTAATTATTGTTTAGTTTTTACGAAAACCGTCGTAATTATATTAAATGTACGATATAAATTAAATAAATTTGCAAAATACCGGGTAAATGAATTTTATAATTTTCTTGATGTTAAAATGAGTATAAAAATATGTCGGGACCATCGTGGGGATTGTCGGACGTGTTAGTCACATTTATCGATCGCGCGTTAACGTTTTAATTAGAAATAATTATACGTAAAACGTCAAATGTAACAAAAATATTAATTTGATAAACCTACGAGTGGTATAGTATGAAAATGGAAATCTGATGATATGCAGACTATTCCTAGTCCGTATGCAGTGTTCCTACTGATGATGCATGAATTTCGCAGTCAAACCAAACCGGTTACGCGAATACGAATACCCGTAAACTACGTTTACGCTGAAATGAATAATGAACATGAATAGTGATTCCCTCCCGGGGAAGAATAGTGTCACATGAATAGTAAAATTCCTGAACGCTTCTCGAAGTCTCAAACTGACTCCAAAAACGATGAATAGTGAAATGATGAATAGTGATTGGTGAATAGTAAATGATGAATAGTAACTGATGAATAGTGAATTGTCGTGGTTAGGAAAGTGACCTGAAATCTCGGGTTGTTACAGAATTGACATCCTCCAGTTGTTGACTTTCTGTCCAAGCTAGCACCAGCATAATCACTATCCGAAAATGCTACCAAGTCAAAAGGTGACTCGCTAGAATACCATAGACCCAACCTAGGTTGACCCTTGAGATATCTAAAAATCCTCTTGACTGCTGTTAAATGAGAAACCTCTGGAGTTACTTGAAATCTTGCACAAACACAAACAGAGAACATGATGTCAGGTCTTGATGATGTGAGATACATCAAAGATCCTATCATAGATCTGTAAGTGTGTACATCTACATTTTCTCCATCTAAGTCTTTTGGAAGTGGCTTCTCAGAGTCCATTGGTGTGCTTGCCATTTTTGAATCAGCAAAGTTGAACTTCCTTAGTATCTCAGCAACATATTTATCTTGACTAATAAATATGCCTTCATTTGACTGTTTAACTTGCAAACCCAAAAAGAATGTAAGTTCCCCCATGGAACTCATCTGAAACTTATCATGCATAAGCTTCTCGAACTCCAAACACATCTCCTTCCTTGTAGATCCAAAGATAATGCCATCCACATACACCTGCACTAACAGAAGATCCTTCTTGTGCTGTTTGATGAAAAGTGTCTGATCAATATTTCCTCTTTGAAATCCATTTGCTTTTAAATAGGAAGCTAGTGTTTCATACCAAGCTCTAGGTGCCTGATGAAGGCCATAAAGAGCCTTAACAGCTCTGATACCACTTGTTGGGATTCGATCGATACACTATAAGGTGGTTAAACCTTTTGTACTTTGTGTATATGATATATTGAATGAATATGATTAAGTATGCGGAATCTACTTAATCACACTTAGAAGGTTATTATAGTTATGGAAATTGAATAGTTGTGTTTGTTATATGATAATGAACAACGAAAGTTTATCACCAAACGATTCAATATTATTAAGATAATAATACGAGTGATCTTGAGTTATCACTATGGTTACAACCTTGAATCTTATGTTTCTATATCTTGTGATATTTGTTCTATGTTCTTGAGAGTTATTATCTAAACACTTAATAATTCACTCACTATATTAGACACACGTATCACTAGTCTAAGATCTTTCTTTTATATCACAAGAAAGATCTTTACAATATTGTTAAGTCTAATCGAACACTTGCTTTGAGAGTGTCAGTCATTAAGATACAACTTGTATCTATGTTTACAACTTGTTCTGTGAATATAACATTATGACTGATCACATGGGGTAAGATATTATCTACCGTATATTGTTGACTTTAATACACATAATATCTTTTCATACTTATCCGCTCAGCAGCAGAAAGTTAATTACCAGCAGCAATGTTAACACTAGCAGCAGAATCCTTCAGCAGCAGAATGTTTAACGCTAGCAGCAGAATCAAACACTAGCAGCAGAAACCAAATGCTCTAGCAGCAGAATCATACTTAGAGTATTTCTTTGAGTAGAACCCGATATTAAACTTCTTGAATATTTAATTCCCAACAGAAAAGATTTCTCTTTCGACATTATCGCGATAGAGGAGATGACGTACTTCGATAAGCTTCGTACATGAGCAATCCACGGGGTTCTCGGTCAAGTCTATTTGCACCTCGACTGTCACTCTTCATAGGAGTGTTGTTGAGATGGACGTCTCATTTTATTAGAGCTTGTCTCATCCATAGTGCTTGTTGTCATGCCTTTCCGACGCTTACGTATTCGGCTTCGGTAGTGGAGATAGCAAGAGTGGTTTGTTTCTTGGAGAACCAAGAAGTTTGACAACAACCTATGAGGGTACAAATATCACTCTCTCTTTATCAATCCACATTATCTCCCGCATTATCAAAGTTGGTATAGACAACAGTTTCTACACCAATCTCCTTGAGATATCATAATCTCAAGTATATAGTGCCATTAATGCATCAGACGATACATCAAACGCTTTAAGTTTAGAAGTTTTGGGATCCTTCTTACAAGCGGGCATAAAGCCAGACACTAGACATGATGTCGGACCTACTTGCCGTTAGGTAGTCTAAATTACCTATCATGCCCCTAACCTAGTACTATCCGCGTACTCACCTTCATCGTCTTTTATGAGATTCGTCTCCGCGGACATGGGCGTTAGTATTGATTAAGATTTTTCTAGGCTAAGTATCTTATACATATATATATATATATATATATACATATATATATACACACACCAATCTCCTTGAGATATCATAATGTCAAGTATATAGTGCCATTAATGCATCAGACGATACATCAAACTCTTTAAGTTTAGAAGTTTTGTGATCCTTCTTACAAGCGGGCATAAAGCCAGACACTGGACATGATGTCGGGCCTACTTGCCGTTAGGTAGTCTAAATTACATATCATGCCCCTAACCTAGTACTATCCGTGTACTCACCTTCATCGTCTCTTGTGAGATTCGTCTCCGCGGACATGGGCGTTAGTATTGATTCAGATTTTTCTAGGCTAAGTATCTTATATATATATATATATATATATATATATATATATATATATATATATATATATATATATATATATATATATATATATATATATATATATATATATATATATATATATATATATATATATATATATGTATGTATGTATATATACTTTAGTATACTTAAAAGGATGCTATCTTCAAGTGATATAGTACGAGGGCTAGGGAAGAAACTTGATTCACTCATCATGCTTATCTCAAACTTGTCACGCATGATCTTAGAGCGATCATTGTACATTTCTGGACAAGTGGAGTATGCCATAATTATCTTTGACAAATATTTGAGACATGATGAAATGTGAATTTCATTTCTTTGTGATAGTGCCTACTATGTTAGATTTTAATAACACTACATGCTTAGCATTTCTACTAACAAAGGGTGTTTTAAGAAAGCATACCTTAGCCTGAGGTGTTGCCCTTAAAACTAGAAGACTAGACTACCTTTGTTGAGAGCTAAGCGAGATTAGACAATACTTGACATTGCGACACAAGATTAGTGCAATCACTAATCATACTCTATTTGTTGGACTTCAAGTTTATTTACAACTATGATTATCTAGCAAAACAGAAGTTCAAACATTTGGTCCCCAATATCTCATGGGTCCAAAGTTGTTAGTGTTAAACATCCTACGCATTTGTTGCATTTGTTTAGGATGTGAGAATGGAGGACACATTTCCCATGGTAAGTAACTTTGTGATTGAAGGTTATTCCAAGTTTTTAGGAAGTTACTTGGATAACTTTGTCTTCTAAAGTTACCTCTCGGTAGAGGAGTTCTTGACCAAGGTTTGGGAGAATTTTTTTTTCTAGGTGGAGGAGTCTTTGACCTAGTGTCGGGCTTTACAAATCCAAGTCCGGGAGTTGACAAGGGTTTGTAAAAGCTTTTGACTTCCTCTATGCTAGCAATAGGTACTTTAGTACCATTTACAACTATGTGACTTGGTTTAGGACTTAAGTTATTTTTCAAAATTGACCCTGATCTGACTTCAGCACCAGACGGTACCACGGTACCACTAATTTTAGTGGTGCCGTCTATACCTTTAGTAGTGCCGTCACCTTCAGAATCAGACACTTCAGGCTTTACAAATTTTACTTGTTTAGTACTACTTGTTGAAACCTGATTTTGGTCAAATCCAAAACCCGCACGGTCATGTTCATTATACCTAATGTTTTCAAGCATATCATTAAGTGCTTTTGTTCCTTCTTCGAACTTAATGATTCTCAAAGCATTTTCTTTGAGTTTCTCATTTTCTTCTTGAAGACTTATGCATGACCTACATTCTACGTCTACTTCTTTATTATTCTCAAGTCTTTTGACTTGATCCTTAAGTTCTAACACTTGCAATTCAAGTTCATGCAATTTTAATTTTAGTGTTTTGTTTCTACCTAAAATTTTAGAACTTGCTTCGCATAGTTTATTATATTCATCATGTAATTTATTATCATCTATTGATGAATTATCATCACTATAATAAGAAGAGTCGGAATGTACCTCATTAGAAGCTTGAGCCATTAGACATGTTTCGTTGTTGGGCTTCTTCTCTTCTTCTTCACCACTATCACTCCAAGAGCCTCCAACTAATGCTCTTTGGTTGTTGATTTTCGGTAGTTTGGGACATTCTCCTATGAAGTGATTAGGGTCTCCGCATCTAAAGCATTTCCAATCACTTGTCCCTTTCTTTTCGACTTGGTTCTTTTGTGATGACCTCTTTTCATCGCGAGGTTGTCTAGGAAATCTACCTTTCCTCCTAAAGAACTTTCTAAATTTTCTAACGGCTAGTGCATACTCTTCATCTTCACTATCGGAACTCGAACATTCCTTATCACTAGACTCCTTCTTGGCTTTCAATGCTAGAGATCTAACTCTCTCGCTTTTGCCTTTGACTATATCGGAGTCTTTCTTGATTATCATCTCGTGAACTTTCAAGTTTCCTATTAGTTCATCGAGTGATAATGTCGCCAAGTCCTTTGACTCTTCAATGGCGGTGACCTTTGCTCTCCATTTAGGATGTAGAGCCCTAAGAAACTTCCTAACATAATTCTTGCTAGAGTAACCTTCATCAAGAGCTTTAAGACTAGTGATAATAGTATTAAATCTAGCAAAAGCATTATCTATTGACTCATCTTCCGAAATGGAAAATTGTTCATATTGTTGAACAAGAAGATCAATCTTGTTCTCTTTGACTTGATTATTACCTTTCAAATTCCTTTTTAGGCAAAGCATTGTAAATCATCATTTTAGCCTCATTATTTTTGGCTAGTTTTCTTTTAAGTTCATCACTTTGTTTATCATAAGGAACTATTTCATCCCTTTTAGTTTCCGGATTCTTTTGAATCGGTTGAAAGTCACCCTCGGTAATAATATGCCAAAGATCAATGTCTTTTGATTTCACATACGTTTCGAATCTTGTTTTCCAATAAATAAAACAATCGGTTTCGAAAAGTGGTGGTCTTTGCATAGATTGCCCTTCTAGATATTTGTCGGAATCCATTGATCGATTCAAGTTTTAAAATACAATTTACTTTAAAATCTTGACTGACGTGGCTACTGATACCAATTATGGAAAACTAGAAGGGGGGTTGAATAGTTTTACCGGTTTTTAAGTTCTTTTAGTTCTTTTAAAACCTCTTTAAAACTTTACTATTGGAAACCTTTGATTCGATTCTTATGTGTAACCAATCAACACCAATATGAACTGTAACACCCCGACCCGACAAGGGTAGAGATGTCACAACAATGGTGACATATCAGAAACATACATAAGCATACATCTTCAATAATACAAAGGAATACAAAGGTGACAAGAAATTACAAGGAAATACAGAATTACAGAGGAATACATACTAAGTCTGAAAATAAAAATTCTTCTAGTCATCTCTATAACAAAATATCTATCACAGTGTAGTCTTCTAAGTCCAATGATACTCTCCACTCATACCCAGCTTCCTACTAAAACCTGCCGCAGGAAAAGAAATGCGGCTGAGCTACGAGACTCAGTGAATAGATATAACGGTAACAAGCAGTAATAAAGAATAGTACAGAGTATCAGAAATATAGGTCATGCAGACATAATCAGAGTTAAAGGGTAAATAAAGGAGTAAGGATAAGGGATAGGGAATAATAAATAGGTAAAGGTAAAGGGAAACAGTGCAAGGTATAATAATGGTCAAAGGTAAGTAATGTATATGGTAAAGGTAAACAGTAATCCACCACGAGCCCAGAAATAGAGATATAATATATATATATAACCATGCCATCATCATCAATCAGAGGGGTGTCCTCTCAGTAACCAGATAATATGAGGGGTGTCCTCATGTATCAAATGGAGTAGCTAGCTCCCAGAGGTTGTGAAAGACGTGTATCGCACACACCATCAGTCACCAGAGATATAACAGATAATATAAACAGATAACAGAAACAGAACAAATCTAGGATGCATCCATACGCCCCAGGTGGCTAGAGTCTACCAATATACACCAAATCAGATAAAGTCAGGGACGGGACAGGTCATCACTCTCCTGCCCTAGAGTCATGCCATCGGTGCATCAATGACATGGACATGAAACCCTCATGCCTAGTGAGGTGGCTCGGGTATCAAACCGTGGGTCAAAGGTCAAGTATCATGTCATAAACAGAGGGTCATGTCAAAAGGTTCAGATTATAAGGTCCATGTCAGATGTTACAGAAGTGTATATCAGAGGTTCAGAAATCAGATAGGTTTATATCAGAGTTTATAACAATGTTCAAGTCCAAGTTCAGAAATAGTATACCAGATTAATGCTTATATCAAAGTTCAAATTAAGTTTCAAAACAAGAGTTTATAACCAGGTTTAGAATAAGGTTTAAATCAAGATTCAATAGGTCATATCAACAGTTCATAATCAAAAAGGTTTATAGGTTCATAGAAAAGATTTTAATTCAAAGGTTTCATATTTAACTTGTATTTAAATAATCTTCCAGTGACTTTCATAAAATGATGTTTGGTAAAACCTTCTTATACATATAGTCTTTAACAGAAATTTTCATAAAACCTTTAGTGCTGTTCATAACATCGTACTCAAAAGATTTTCAAAAACATTTTCATATCATTAAGGAAAGTTTCCAATTTCAGTTAAAATGTCAAAATGAATCTTCAGGGTATTCAGAGGTTTGCATATTCAGGTCACAAGGTAATGAGTCAAGTATCAAGGGAAAATTCAGAGTCAAATATCATGTCAGAATCAGAGTATTATAACAGGTTCATATTTCAAAGGGTTTATAACAGATGGCTCAGAATCAAGTTTCATAACAAAGTTCATATCAGGAATTATAACAAAGGGAATCATATGAAAGTTTCAAAGTAAAGGGGATCATAGCAATGGCATCAATACAGAAGCTGACAGATCAGAAAAATGAAAGAGATCATGAGAAACCTGTGAGAAGGTTCAGAATATCTGTACCTTATACCGCAAGTGACAAACACAACAGAAAATATAGAGGTCGGACGTAAACTCCATCTTCAGCGAATCTACACGAATCATGACTGTCTTATTAAAAGCTTATTTAATTCAGATTACTTATTTTAGTCGGCTTTCCATTTTTAGCAACTTTTCCTTTTTAGGTAACTTTCCAGAAATAGCAACTTTCCTTATTTAGCAGGTTTCCAGAATTAACAGATTTCCATATTTAACAAGATACTATTACATAGTAGGTTAAGTCCTTATTTACAGATTATTATGGGATTAAGGTATATTTTATCAAGTTGCAAAACTTTAGGGTTAATTATGACAGATTTTCATATTGTAGGGTTTTAAATGCAAATATTCTAAATTCAAAGGTCTAACATGAAAATACTTTAAGTTACTGATTTAAATACTCATTTTATTCAGAATGACATCCTAATCCCTTTAGTTTCATAGATTACAGTTTATACCCCTCTAGTTTCAATATTTACAAAACAAACCCTAGATTTACGTAATTCATGATTTAATCCCTGTAATATCCATATTTACCAAACAAGCATATTATTTTACAAAATTACAGAATGTAACCTCAGAATTAAGTATAGTACGAATCAGACCCTCAGAATTCAGAAATTACACATTTGGTCCCTTAACTTTACAAAACTTATAATTCAAATCATAATTTAATAACAATTACATATTAAGCCCATAAATACTCAAATTTACACATTACACCTTTAATATCAGTATTCATACGACTCACCTTCAAGTTTCCAGAATTTACACTTTTAGTCCCTCTATTTTAATAAATTGCAATTCGAATTACATAATTAAACAATTACCATTTAAACCTTTTAAATTACAAAATTTACGCAAGGTACCCCCATATTATATTTTATACGACAAGCCCCTAGTCCAATTTGACTTATAAAATAACCCTCATGTTTAGATAATTACAAAACACACCCTTAAAGTTTTAGTTTCCAATCAGTAATACTTTTTAATTAGTAAACCCTAACTCTAATTCTTCCAATCATCAAACAATCATTGTATCATCATCAGAATACATTAATTGACCAGATTTACTCATAAAACACAACGCTAGTTCCATTCGATTAGGTTTTTCCATTTTCTTCCTTTATTTCTTTAAATCCGGTTTTAAACAAACATTCAATATGGATGATTTAAGCTTTAACAATTACAACTAACAGTTTTCCAGAGTTATATGATGCCTATAGAACCCAAATAAAATATGATCTCAGCCCAGAAAAATCGCATGAACCATTTGGAGTTTATTTTCGTTTTTAGGTTTTATAGTCTCATTAATTCTCATTCGATCTGTACAACATGCATGGTTCGTGTTTATCATTTTTTATAGGCTACATGTGATGTAAAAAGTGTGACAAAAATACCTTGTGGCCTCAAGAACAATCGTGTGATGATTAGAGAGTTTTATCTCTCGGTTAACCCTAAACCGAAACAAAAATGTGTAGCGATCAATTCAAGCTTCCAAAACACGAACTCCTATTTTTCTCCCCTTCCTTTAGCACCCAAGAACACCAAAAAATACTAAGGATGATCGGAAAAATTCTGTGGCGGCCTGATTGAATTTAGTGTGTGTCGACTTTAGGGTTTTGGGAGGAATAAAAGGAAAATGGAGAGAAAATAAATTAATAGAGATAATGGCCGGAATTAGGGGGAAATGGGCTAAAGTTTCGGCCAAATTGATTGACCCAATCACATTTTTGAAAACTTGGCTTATTTCCTTTTTAAATGATTCTATTAATTTAGATTATATGATTTTCGGTATATGTAAATATATTTGTGAAATAATAATTTTTTTTTTTGGACATACATAAATATAAAAATGTTGTCCCAGAATTATTTTACTTCATATGAAATTTGTTACCAGAGATTTGGAAGTTAATTTGGTGCTTTATAAGTGTTTTAATTCATTTTTAAAGTTTCAGGGGTATTTTGGTCATTTGACATGGTTTCTGAATTTCAGGTATTACAACTTCTTCCCCTCTAAAAGAAAATTTTTGTCCTCGAAATTTGAAGTCGCAAAGTTAGACAGAGTCGTAGCAATTCGCAAAAGATCGTCACGAACAACCTCACGCCCGGGGAGGTTCTTCCAAAAAGCTCTTCAAAACAAATGGTTTCTCATGACTCGATCAAAACAAGGTGGGTTCAGATTCCTCAGGAGGAGACAAATTAGGTTGATTCAGATCAAAAGAACCATACAATATAAAATGGATGGTAGGTGAGTCTTCTGAAAAGCTTGAACAGAATTTCTAATCAGATTAACTGTATCAACAGTAGAGAGCTCTACAACGAGTTTAAGATTTATAACTGAGGTCATCAGAATGCAAAACGAGAGTCCAAACTCATCCAGATATTTAATGAACAAAGGTAGAGTATTCGCATAGGTAGAATGAACCTAATGTCTCACTAATCACGGATAAACCAACGGAGATCAGATTCTAAACTTCTTAGGTACTCCCCCAAGATATCCTATGGCCACAATGAGTGCACGTTATATGGTGTAAGTATTATCACGTTGATCAGGCGTCATAATACTAGCACCACATAATTATGCCTTCATGATGATCATACTTTATCTCGAGTCGTGAGTATAACAACCTATCTTAATCCACCTAGTACTTCTATAATCTCAGAGCCAACAAACTCAATGTCATAGTCATGAGAGAAACAACCGTTCGCAAGAGTATCAGAATTTCAGATTGCCTAGCAAAATAAAGTATGCCGTCACAAGCATCAGATTTTCCACAGTTCGCCAAAATTCCTCAGAACAAAACCATCATCGAACATACGAAAATAAGCACGGGGCTAAAATGCTTCTAGGAAACTTAAATCATTAGCGGATCTTATCATGATATAACGAAGCTTAAGGGAGTCAACGGAAATGAAAACTAATCGTCAATAACTTCGGTCTTCACAGAATCAATTCTTCCAAACATAAAAGGTCTGATTCAGAAATCCGTTCATTCAAAACATCTACTCTCTTCAAGTCCGGTTAATATGTCTTCGTTTTTCCATCAATCTGGAAGTGAAGCAAAATCGTCTGGTTCATCACGCCTCCTGCAGTTCTTCTTGGAATGTGATGGAGTAATGTGAATTTCTGGCACGATCTTTAAGTTTCTTCATCATCCAGTCTGCTTCCGCCCTCAATTCATCTTAGTACAACCAAGATGAATAGGGAAGTGAGACTGCTCGTCTTCATCAGCTCCAGGTTCGCCGTCTTTCTTCTGCATCGCCAACACTTCTGTCTTGTAAGGAATGTCTTCACTCTTCAGGGTAGTCACCGCTGTTGTCAACTCCAGGTCAGGTAGTGAAGTAATACTTCTGATGCGTTTCTAGTTGTCTTGATGCATACGCAAAACCTTCTGAGTTGCAAGGGAGCATAACCGAGTCTCTTTCTGAAATTGTCCTAAAATTTATTCCGTCTGAGGGTATGGAAACAAATTTCTATTTCAGCTTTCCAAAACTCCGTTCTCAATCGGACTAAGTTGTTTCTCTCTGGTCACGAAATTTATCAAGGGTAACGCAAGTTGTAAACGTCTTTCAGAATTCTGATGCAAGGTTCAAAAGATTTCAGTTTACCATTTTGTTATCGGTCTTGACCATTCGGTGATAGTTTTTAAAATTTGCAGGATTTAAAGAGATATTCTCAATCAAGAAAAACCGTTGCCTCAACAGATATCAATCTCTCAGAATGCACAAGTGATTGTCAAATTTCTTACAAAGTGCAAGAATGATTCTCATGTTCTTCTTCGTCTCCGAATGTACTATTAAGTCATACAATGACCATTTGCCCAAGTACTCACGAGAAAACATTCATTTATCAAATTTACAGAATAGTCAGAGCTTTAGCTAATACTATTAGCGTCACTAACCATCATATCAGTCGTTACGAATACGGAAAGTGATTTCAAGAATAACCTCAATTTATATTTCCATCTGAAGGAAACTTCGCGCTCTGAAATTGAATAGACATAAAGTCGTTTCGGGGTGAAGAAAAATAAGGGTTCCAAATAGTAATACGGTTCAGCTTCAAGAAATCAATACATATCTCCTGTCATCATTCTTCTTTATCGCGAACAAAACTGAAATACGCCAGGAAAATACACTTAAGCAAACTTACTTCACACTCCGGTAGGAAACTTGGTGGTTCAATCAGAAATCGTGTTCAGAAAATTCAGGGTGCCAAGTAATTTTCAAGATAAGGTTCATTCATTGTTGTACGAAATGGGTTCAAGGAAAACCTCATAATCGCGAACATAACACACGAGTCTTCAGAGTAATAATGATAGTCAAGAGTTTAACAATCGGTAATCATGGTAGGGAGTTCAAAATTGTTTCAAACGTCAAAGGTGAGACATAGGAGGATAGTTGTCAAACAACCAATCCTTTATCAGAATAACATTAGAGTTAACAGTCCACAGAAAGACAGATCAACAAGGCAAATCTTATCGTCCAAAATGAGAGGGAAACATTCTTATACTCGTGGTTAAACACCACAAGACTTCTCATAGGGACAGAGATGGTTAAGACGAAATCAAATGGTGTCAGAAAATTTATAGATGCTTATCAAGAGACAAGAGACAATTAACAGAAGGTATCAAATGCTTATCAAAAGCAAAAGACAAATAACAGAAGGTGTCAAGTGCGTCATCGCCAAGGAGATTTTCAGAATGCCCGAAGAGGCATCAAAATGATTAACAGAAGGATCAGAGGTCAGAGTCAGACTCTGCAGACAAGGATCAATTAGTGTCAGGACATATTATGCAGTTCTCAATGCCTTCCAGATTTATTTAATTCTCAAATCTTGGGTAGTGCAAAGCATAAGCTTTCAATTTCTAAAAGTGATCTTAACAGACTTAAATCAAAAGCAGGGCACGAATCAGAGTGATGCGGAAACAAAATACTTAAACAACCGCCTTATAGTCTACCCATTCCTCACTGGTCAAAACTTAAGTTCATATCAAGAAATCCTAAAGCAAGTTCTCAGGGTGTTCTCCTATGTTCTTACAGTGGAAGCCTAATGGTCCAGAACTCACAGGTCAAGGGTAAATGTATTACGAGTCGCAGCCTGTCGCTCTGATACCATAAATTGTAACACCCCGACCCGACAAGGGTAGAGATGTCACAACAATGGTGACATATCAGAAACATACATAAGCATACATCTTCAATAATACAAAGGAATACAAAGGTGACAAGAAATTACAAGGAAATACAGAATTACAGAGGAATACATACTAAGTCTGAAAATAAAAATTCTTCTAGTCATCTCTATAACAAAATATCTATCACAGTGTAGTCTTCTAAGTCCAATGATACTCTCCACTCATACCCAGCTTCCTACTAAAACCTGCCGCAGGAAAAGAAATGCGGCTGAGCTACGAGAGCTCAGTGAACAGATATAACGGTAACAAGCAGTAATAAAGAATAGTACAGAGTATCAGAAATATAGGTCATGCAGACATAATCAGAGTTAAAGGGTAAATAAAGGAGTAAGGATAAGGGATAGGGAATAATAAATAGGTAAAGGTAAAGAGAAACAGTGCAAGGTATAATAATGGTCAAAGGTAAGTAATGTATATGGTAAAGGTAAACAGTAATCCACCACGAGCCCAGAAACAGAGATATAATATATATATATAACCATGCCATCATCATCAATCAGAGGGGTGTCCTCTCAGTAACCAGATAATATGAGGGTGTCCTCATGTATCAAATGGAGTAGCTAGCTCCTAGAGGTTGTGAAAGACGTGCATCGCACACACCATCAGTCACCAGAGATATAACAGATAATATAAACAGATAACAGAAACAGAACAAATCTAGGATGCATCCATACGCCCTAGTTGGCCAGAGTCTACCAATATACACCAAATTAGATAAAGTCAGGGACGGGACAGGTCATCACTCTCCTGCCCTAGAGTCATGCCATCGGTGCATCAATGACATGGACATGAAACCCTCATGCCTAGTGAGGTGGCTCAGGTATCAAATCGTGGGTCAAAGGTCAAGTATCATGTCATAAATAGAGGGTCATGTCAAAAGGTTCAGATTATAAGGTCCATGTCAGATGTTACAGAAGTGTATATCAGAGGTTCAGAAATCAGATAGGTTTATATCAGAGTTTATAACAATGTTCAAGTCCAGGTTCAGAAATAGTATACCAGATTAATGCTTATATCAAAGTTCAAATTAAATTTCAAAACAAGAGTTTATAACCAGGTTTAGAATAAGGTTTAAATCAAGATTCAATAGGTCATATAAACAGTTCATAATCAAAAAGGTTTATAGGTTCATAGAAAAGATTTTAATTCAAAGGTTTCATATTTAACTTGTATTTAAATAATCTTCCAGTGACTTTCATAAAGTGATGTTTGGTAAAACCTTCTTATACATATAGTCTTTAACAGAAATTTTCATAAAACCTTTAGTGTTGTTCATAACATCGTACTCAAAAGATTTTCAAAAACATTTTCATATCATTAAGGAAAGTTTCCAATTTCAGTTAAAATGTCAAAATGAATCTTCAGGGTATTCTGAGGTTTGCATATTCAGGTCACAAGGTAATGAGTCAAGTATCAAGGGAAAATTCAGAGTCAGATATCATGTCATAATCAGAGTATTATAACATGTTCATATTTCAAAGGGTTTATAACAGATGGCTCAGAATCAAGTTTCATAACAAAGTTCATATCAGGAATTATAACAAAGGGAATCATATGAAAGGTTCAAAGTAAAGGGGATCATAGCAATGGCATCAATACAGAAGCTGACAGATCAGGAAAATGAAAGAGATCATGAGAAACCTGTGAGAAGGTTCAGAATATCTGTACCTTATACCGCAAGTGACAAACACAACAGAAAATATAGAGGTCGGACGTAAACTCCATCTTCAGCGAATCTACACGAATCATGACTGTCTTATTAAAAGCTTATTTAATTCAGATTACTTATTTTAGTCGGCTTTCCATTTTTAGCAACTTTTCCTTTTTAGGTAACTTTCCAGAAATAGCAACTTTCCTTATTTAGCAGGTTTCCAGAATTAACAGATTTCCGTATTTAACAAGATACTATTACATAGTAGGTTAAGTCCTTATTTACAGATTATTATGGGATTAAGGTATATTTTATCAAGTTGCAAAACTTTAGGGTTAATTATGACAGATTTTCATATTGTAGGGTTTTAAATGCAAATATTCTAAATTCAAAGGTCTAACATGAAAATACTTTAAGTTACTGATTTAAATACTCATTTTATTCAGAATGACATCCTAATCCCTTTAGTTTCACAGATTACAGTTTATACCCCTCTAGTTTCAATATTTACAAAACAAACCCTAGATTTACATAATTCATGATTTAATCCCTGTAATATCCATATTTACCAAACAAGCATATTATTTTACAAAATTACAGAATGTAACCTCAGAATTAAGTATAGTACGAATCAGACCCTCAGAATTCAGAAATTACACATTTGGTCCCTTAACTTTACAAAACTTATAATTCAAATCATAATTTAATAACACTTACATATTAAGGTATTCATACGACTCACCTTCAAGTTTCTAGAATTTACACTTTTAGTCCCTCTATTTTAATAAATTGCAATTCGAATTACATAATTAAACAATTGCCATTTAAACCTTTTAAATTACAAAATTTACACAAGGTACCCCCATATTATATTTTATACGACAAGCCCCTGGTCCAATTTGACTTATAAAAATAACCCTCATGTTTAGATAATTACAAAACATACCCTTAAAGTTTTAGTTTCCAATCGGTAATACTTTTTAATTGGCAAACCCTAACTCTAATTCTTCCAATCATCAAACAATCATTGTATCATCATCAGAATACATTAATTGACCAGATTTACTCATAAAACACAACCCTAGTTCCATTTGATTAGGTTTTTCCATTTTCTTCCTTTATTTCTTTAAATCTGGTTTTAAACAAACATTCAATATGGATGATTTAAGCTTTAACAATTACAACTAACATTTTTCCAGAGTTATATGATGTCTATAGAACCCAAATAAAATATGATCTCAGCCCAGAAAAATCGCATGAACCATTTATAGTTTATTTTTGTTTTTAGGGTTTATAGTCTCATTAATTCTCATTCGATCTGTACAGCATGCATGGTTCGTGTTTATCATTTTTTATAGGCTACATGTGATGTAAAAAGTGTGACAAAAATACCTTGTGGCCTCAAGAACAATCGTGTGATGATTAGAGAGTTTTATCTCTCGGTTAACCCTAAACCGAAACAACAATGTGTAGCGATCAATTCAAGCTTCCAAAACACGAACTCCTATTTTTCTCCCCTTCCTTTAGCACCCAAGAACACCAGAAAATACTAAGGATGATCGTAAAAATTCTGTGGCGGCCTGATTGAATTTAGTGTGTGTCGACTTTAGGGTTTTGGGAGGAATAAAAGGAAAATGGAGAGAAAATAAATTAATAGAGATAATGGCCGGAATTAGGGGGGGAAATGGGCTGAAGTTTCGGCCAAATTGATTGACCCAATCACATTTTTTGAAAACTTGGCTTATTTCCTTTTTAAATGATTCTATTAATTTAGATTATATGATTTTCGGTATATGTAAATATATTTGTGAAATAATAATTTTTTTTTTTTTTTTGGACATACATAAATATAAAAATGTTGTCCCAGAATTATTTTACTTCATATGAAATTTGTTACCAGAGATTCGGAAGTTAATTTGGTGCTTTATAAGTGTTTTAATTCATTTTTAAAGTTTCAGGGGTATTTAGGTCATTTTACATGGTTTCTGAATTTCAGGTATTACATGAACACTACACTAAACTAACTAGTATAAGTAATAAAAGTAAAGAGTAGAGATGGAAAGATAAAACCGGGATAGATGGATTTATAGTGGTTCGGCTACGAAGCTCTTCTTCGCCCTACTCCACTCCCCGAGTACCACACTCGAGAGTTTCAAGCACTATGTCAACAACCTCCCTTTAGGCGGAGAAAACCGTACATGTCGCTTATCCTATTTCTGACACTAAGTTAGATGTCGAGTGCTAATCTTTGTTAGTGAAAATATTACGATATTTAAACTAAACGATTTCTTCGGTTTTAATAATGACAAACATGTAACTTGTAATACATAATGTAAAATGTGCAAGTTACTTGTAAACACAAATCATCAATGCATACTTACATCAACACCTCCCGACGTCTCAAGTATGCTTCAACAAAGTCGTAGATTTCCATCCCGACGTAAATCACTCAAGGTATGGACAAACAAATCTACTACTTGACAAATGATCAAAGGATTATATTTTTCTAAACTTCACATTTTTATAAATGTGACAAAACATTTTTTCAAAAATACATTTTACAAATTATTTTTGAATTAAAAAGAAATGTTTTATTTGGGAAAATCATTTCAAAAATAGTAACAGCTATTTTTCCCCCCAAAACAGCTCCAAACTTCCCCAAATAAACTTTCACCACTAAAAGACAAAATTTGGAGCGTCTGGAGCGTTTTCGTCACCGACGGCTCCAAGGTTCCACTAAATTTAGTGGAGCCGTCCGTACATAACAGCTAGATTTTTCTTTGCCTATAAATAGTGGACCATTTTACACTTCCAACTTGATTTTTCCAGTCCTTTTTCTCTGGTCTAATCCCTCCTCACTTAGATGACTTTCTTTGATCATTTGGAGAGTCTTAGTTTGTTTAAGAGTGATCCAATCCTCCATTCAAGTGATCCTCTTCATTCCTCTTGATTAGCAAGAGAAGAACACAAAGTATCCAAGTAGATACAAAGTGTTGTCATCCCTCTTGATTAGCAAGAGAAGAACACAAAGTATCCAAGTAGATACAAAGTGTTGTCATCCCTCTTGATTAGCAAGAGAAGAACACAAAGTATCCAAGTAGATACAAAGTGTTATCATTCTTCTTCATTTGCAAGAGAAGAACTCAAGGTATCCAAGAAGATACAAGAGTTGTAGTTGTTAGGTCTTGTAACACTTGTTACACTCTTGATTGTATCATAGCATACATCAAGATCATTTTTCTTTTGAGAGTTTGTGAGGGAAGATCATTGTGATCTTGTTGAGATCTTGGAGATCTCTTGAATCCATTGGGCTTGAGTGTATTGATCAAGTGGATCAAGGGTAGATCGGGTAGATCGTGGTAGGTTGGTGCTAGCTAAGATTAGCACTCGACATCTAGCTTAGTGTTGGAAATAGGATAAGCGACGTGTACGGTGTAGATCGGGTAGATCGTGGTAGATTGGTGCTAGCTAAGATTAGCACTCGACATCTAGCTTAGTGTCGGAAAACAAGTTAAGCGACGTGTACGGTTTTCTCCGCCTGAAGGGAGTTTGTTGATTAGTGAAGTAACTCTCGAGTTGGGTACTCGGGGAGTGGAGTAGGGCGAAGAGGAGCTTCGTGACCGAACCACTATAAATCACCGTGTCCGGTTTGCGCCTTCTTACTTATCTCTTTACTTTCATTTTATTTTTTATCGCTTTATGTTTATATTTGCATTGCGTTTATGCTTGTGTGGCTAGTTGCTTATGTTATGTTGATTATGTATGTGTCATGGTTGATTGTGCTTGTGTTGTAGTTTAATTTACTCATCCCTAGATGATATATGATCATAGTTGACACTTTTCATATTACGTCACACTTGATCGGGAGTTTGATACAAAAGTTTTAAGTTTTTAAATGGAAACGTATTCACCCCCCCCCCCCTCTACGGTTTCCACAATTGGTACCAGAGCCACGTCGCTCAAATTTTTAAAACAAATGGTTTTCAAAATTGAGTACGATCCATGTATCAAATTACCCATGAAGGTGATAAAAATATGAAAAGTAATTAGTTGCTTAATACTTACAAGTTTTGTTGTTAAGTATACATTGTCATTCTAGCTTGAAGGTTTTCTTAAATTGATAAAAATTGGTTCTGTTCAAAACTGAAATAACAGGTACAGCACCGTTAAATATAACGTACGGTTCCACTAAATATGGACGGTACCACTAAATTTAACGGTACCGTCGTATGTTTTTCAGAATTCGGTAATTTTCAAAAATTCGTATAAAATCAACCGTAAGTCCGTAGGAGTCGTGCCACCTATCGTTTTAAATGTAATTGAGTCTACTTTCACTTAAAAATTATTTTAGAAAGTGATTGTAAAGTGAAATTTACGAGAGTCTCTATTTCGTAACAGAGAGTCTTTTCCGGTCATGCCGATTGCACAAATTTTTTTGTCAAAACACAAAGTGAACATCACACGTTGATGCATTCATGATTTCAAGGTGTTGATCAAATTTTTAAATGGGGTGGAAAATAATTCATTTTCAAATAAAGTCAAGCTAAGTGTACATTGTTATACTTAATACACAAAATGACGATAAGTATCTTTGTGTGTTATGCTAAATGACTATTTGCTTATCTTTGTGTCTTAGTATTGTTAGTCAATACTTTTATATGCTTATCGCTATCTTTAGTTGAGCTAACTTTATCCATAAGCATAAATGTCTTTCATGCCATGTTGCTATTTGTTTATTATAGTTTTCCGATTTATGCATTTATAAGGCTCATGCTAAATTACTTGCACTATATTAAGTAATTAGTTTGCATTGCATATAGGCATAGACCATTTTTCTTGCATTTGTTGCAAGCTTTTAAAATGGTTTAGTAACCTTCTTAGGAATAGAAACTAAGTTGGTAGATCATGTGTGTCGAAAGATATTATCTTACACAATTATTTTTCCAAAGGTTTAAGTGTAAAAAGTATATCACCCCAAAATACTTAACACTTTCATAAAATCCGTAACATGATCTTTAAAACATTACATCATTTTGTCTTGTTGACCATGGGTTGTCTAAACAAGATAAAAGGTCATTTTAATACATCAGTACTTAAGTAAAGGAAAATGTATTAAACTTGCATTGATCTAACACACATACAAAATATTTTAAACATTTAGTATTTTACGTATGTTGTATAAAAATAGTTAAGGTAATTATTTTTATACCAATGAGGTGTCGAAAAACTAAGAATATTATACTTAATAATATAAATAGTTTTTCTCAAATAAAAATAAATGACAATATCAAAGTAGTAACTTAATATGTCATTAACCTCACACATACAACTAGTGTTAGAATAAATGAAACACACTCCTTAAATTTTTTTATTTTTTTTTAAATGAGTGATTGTGAGGGTCAAGAAAGATCTCGAGTACATATCAATTCATTATTCAAATTATGATTGATATCATTATCGAATCTAATTGACAAGTTTTGAGTGTGGACATGAAATTGGAGTCATTATTTGTCTAGCTTCAAGATAACATCAAAATATGATGAAAAGTATTATCTGGAATCTACATACTCAATCACATTCGATTGTTGTGAAAATAATGACGTTCTATCAAGACGAAAATAATATGCATCGGATCATAACTCACACTTGTGTTGAAGATGCCATATTGAGTCTTCGTGTCCAATGGTTGTGTTCCAAACTTTAAACTAATATGTTTAAAAGATGCATAAAATTCACAACTAAGTAGGATTGACAACTTGGATATTTCATCCGAAATATACAAGTAATTTACATTGCAATGCAATTTGTAAATGTGTCAATTCCGAAAAACCAAACACGAGCAAACAAACAACATATGTAAACTTTGCTCATGAACGACTCAACACTCAAAGTCACATGTCTAGTAAAAGTGTCACACATAATATGTTATTAACTATTATGTAAGTCATCAATCTTTGAGAATTTCACATGTATTTCTCTTATCAAAAGATTGACAAAGGATAATTTATATCCTATGCATCTTATTTTCTATATAACATGAATAGTTATGTTACGAGAGAATACATTGCATCCTGTTAAAAAATATAAGATATTAGAGTTGAATAATAACCTAATACGACATGTGTCATTGCATAAACAAGTAAAATTGGTCATACACTAAAATACTTGTTTCACAAAGCATTCTTAAGAGTGATGAGTTTACTCTTAGAAAAGCATACTAGTTGAAATAAATAGTATGTCTCATTTCAAATAAAATGCTCACAAGATCTATTGAGGTAAATAACCTTTACTAGATTCTCACTCAAGATATGCAAAGGAGCATTCTTGAAACACACACGATGTAGTAGATTCTACATTGTATCACATTAGAGTGTCTCTTGGTTCTAGGAAACCAAATCGTGTTAAAATAACATGTAACAACTCAACAAACAAAGATGTTGTGCAAGAGATCATAAAATACACCATCTCCATCAAATAACCTTTAAATCTCAAACACGAAATTAAAACATTTCGCTTGCCTTTGTTAGGAGTTGTGTAAGACATGTCATTTTCTTAACCAACTTTCAAAGTATGGTTAATTGAGTCATATTAGGCCATGTATAAGCAAAACAAGATAACATCATCTTTGCTATACTTCGATAGGCAAATATAGGAATTTGAATTCTTCTAACATGAGAATGACTACTGGAGAACCTATCGCACTAGAAATTCAATTTGACCTAACGGTTGGATTGCTTCCAGGAGAGAAGTTGGGTTCGGGTATAACCCGTAAAAATGGTCGTGTTTAGCCTTAATTGAGCACCACTAGTGATAGTCTCATATTCATTCTCTAACTTGAAAAAAATTTCATTCCTACATTTGACTAGAGATAGTTTACATCGGTGAACTTTATCTCCCATTAGGATGTCATCTTGAACAAGTAGTAATTAGGATCTGCCTTAGCAAACCTAGATTGCTTGCATCCCACATACGTGTTTCAAAATGATAACATGTTCTCGTAAGATATGGTTAAATGTCTTCATGATCTTAAATGCTAAATGATTATCATGTTTTACATGATGCTTGCATTTATTCTTTATGTGCATTTTACATGATTTACTTGTAAAGTTTGCACCCACACTATGTCCTTTTGACACATTAGGAATTATGTATGCCCATCACTATGAACCCTTAGAAGTCATAGAGCCATACACTAGTGTCAAAACCCATAAGTCAAAGTAGTCACGAAGTTACCCTAATTCCCCAGTCATCACTTCGCCTTCTTCCAAGTAATACACCCTTTTATCATGGGAAGGTTAGGAACAAACCTAGTAGAACTCGGAGTAGGGTTGACAACTTAAATATTTCATCCGAAATATTCAAGTAAGTTTAACTTGCGATCGCAATTGTTAAATGTCACATCCGAAACATCATACTCAAGCCTTTTAACAACATATGTTAAAACGCTCATCCAAAAGCTAAAAGCTAACATCAACCCTCGGATGACAAAGGACTCACAAGTTACTATATAAGTGATTAGTAGTTCATTTCATCCTCGTGTGATTATACCCGTCTTAAGATCCCAAACCCTGCTGCGAACCAGCACCATAAGCCTAGCTTTACATCTTTCAAAACCCCGTTAAACACTCACGTGCGAAGCACATCAAAATCCATAAATCAACCAAACCTGTCAACCGAGAATCCCTTAACCATCTCTGTCTAGGTCTAGGAATGATGGAACATATTCCATAAATCTTATGACTATTTAAATATTTCACTGGAAATATTAAAGTCATCCCTCGTACCCCTCTTATGACTACATGAATATTTCACTGGAAATATTGTAGTCATCTCGTGTGTCTCGTCTCATGACTCTTTAAATATTTCACTGGAAATATTAAGTCATCCTTCACATCGCTCTAATGACTACCTATGTATTTCCTTGGAAATATAAAAGTCATTTCTTCTCGTCTAGTACCGTTTGAAGAATTTATTAGGTATAAATTCTCGCCTCGTGTCGAAAAGTCTCACTAAATCAGCGAGATTTATTCGAAAAATCATCTTAAACTCCAATGACAACTTAAATATTTCATCCGAAATATTTAAAGTATATTTAATTTGCTAAATGCAATTAAATGTCATTTCTCGTTCTCAATTAACGTTCACCGAATCCCGTTGGGTTCATTCATAAAGGAATTTATTTGGTATAAATTCTTTTAATCCAAAGTCCAGAAAAGTCACAAGATATGTGAAATTTCTTTGTCAAAAATCTTCCTTTCAATTCTCACCAACATTATCAAAACCCACTCGATGTAGTCTTGAACCAAAACCGTCTCCTATCAGAATAGATTCTATCTATCATCTGATTCCTTAGCCTTTTCCCTTTCACTTCCGTATGGTATTAAACACTACCAATGCTTCCGCATCCCACTCATCTTCCACACACTTCAAACGAAGAATCGCTAGGATACGTTGAGATAACCCTTCCTCATCAACATAGACAACCCACTAGAACCTTATCACTAACCTCACAACCTTGAAGATTTTATCTTCTTAACCCCTAGGATATCTCCACGTGATCACTTGCCTCATCATAATATTCTACGAATATTCACAATGATTGAGAAGAGCTACGTGACTTCAAAGGTGAAGTTTATCGTATGCTATCCACCACTTGTCATGACGTTACTAAGCTCATCGCTTCCGTCAACGTTTGTTTTCCTCTTTATCTTTTACATCTTGTCCGGATGGTCATAGATTAAGGGGGAGCGAAAAAACACTCATATAGTCTTTCACCAAACACTCTTAAGAACACACAAATGTGGTTCTTGTTCCCTAGGAAACTTCCCTTTAGCTGCCCAGAACTAGGCTGCACAGGAAAATTCGTGACTTCCAGGTCACGGTACCGTTAAATAGGCCACGGTACCGTTAAATTTAACGGTACCGTGTGGTATTTAGTGGTACCGTGCCTATGTTTGACAAATTTTCACTGTTCCCTCCTGATCCCAGCATCCCTAACCTCAAACCTGCAAAATCTTGCAAACTCACACACACCCTAAGATTTCCTCACTACACCATAGGACACCATCACCAATTTTAGTTTGAATCCCACAACCCTTGCCTATATAAGGCCTCACTATTGCAAGCTTATCTTGCATCTCATCTTCAAACCTCACATTAACAACTTTCATCATCACACTCAACCCTTGTAGCTACACTTCACTCTTGACAGTGATAGTTAGTCTAAGAACCTTAACCCATAGATCATCACAATCAAACCTTACAACCTTCAACTCATCGATCATCACACTCAAACCTTACAACCTTCAACCCTTATATCTGTAACACCCCAACCCGACAAGGGCAAAGGTGTCACAACAATGGTGGCATATCAGAACAAACACAAGCATTTGACATTAATAATACAATAGAATTCAATGGTTACAAAGGGAATATGAAACTACAAGGTTACAATACAAAAGTTTCTAAGTCTAAATAAAGGATCTTCTAGTCATCTTCAATATCTACTAAAGCCTTCTATGTCCATGGTACTCTCCACTCACCCCAGCTTCCAAACTAAACCTGCCGCAGGAAAAGAAATGCGGCTGAGCTACGAAAGCTCAGTGAACAGATATAACGGTACAAAGCAGTAGTAAAGGGATAGTGAAGTAAATGGAATAATACAAGGTGTAACAAGAGTCTGGAAAAGGAATATAAAAAGGTTATCAAGAAATGTTTACAATAGGTAGGTGTAAAGTAAACTGTAACCCACCACCAGCCCAAGTCGAATCAAGTCAAGTCCAGTATCAAGTCATAGGGTAACATAAACAGTAATCCATTACGAGCCCAGAACATATCAAATCAAGTAAACAAGTATACATGTATACGGAGGGGTGACCTCGGTATGCCAAGTATAATATGAGGGGATACCTCCAAGGGTTGGAGTCGCGGGCTCCCAAGAGTGAATGACGTGCATCGCACACACCCATCATGTCACGAAGTAATACAAGTAAACTAGTCAAGTCAAGTCAAGTACAAATCTAGGATGCATCCATGCGCCCCTGTAGGCTGCCACAATGTCTTCTTCTACGCGCAAGTCAAGTATCAAGTCAAGGCAGGGACGGGATAGGTAATCACTTTCCTACCCAAAAGTCAAGCCATTGGTGCATCAATGACAAGGACATGAAACCCTCATGCCTAGTATGGCTCGTAATCTCAAACTGTGGGTCAAGGTCAAGTGTCAAGTATCAAGGGTTCAATTATCAAGTTTCAAGTTTCATGTTTCAAATTCAAGTTCAAGTTTTATCAATGGGTTCAAGTCAAGTCATATATCAAGGGTTTCATATCAATGTATCAAGATTCAAGTCAAATGGTCAAGACAAGAGATCGTAGCAAATGTTCATAGTAAAGGTTCAATCTAAAAGTTCATTTGAAAACAATCCTTTTAAAATAGTTTTTCATTAAAGAATATTTTAAAATGGTTTTTCATAACGATAGTATTTTAAAATGGTTTTCATAAAATAGTCCTTAAAATAGTTTTCAATAAGATAGTTTTAAAAATGGTTTTCTTAAAACATTTCCATAAACAATTAAAAAGGTTTTCTCATCCCGCTAAAATCTCAAGTATATCAAGGTTCAAGGCAAGGTTCATGTCAGGGTTCAAGACAAAGGTTCAAGGCAAGGGTTCAAAGCAAAAGGTTCAAGACAAGGTTCAAGCAAAGATCAAGGCAAGAGTTCAAAATACGAGGGAACATAGAAATGGCTTTGGGGAATCCTAAATGAATCAAAATAAAAGATCAAGAGAAACGAAGGCTCCTTACAAGAAGGGCAGAATATCTGTACCTTAGACCGCAAGTGAAAACACAATAGAAACATAAAGATCGGAAGCAAACTCCTTCTTCAGCGAATCTACACGAATTCATGATCGTCTTATTAATAATTTATTTTAAATCAGATTACTCATTTTAGTCGACTTTCTATTTTTAGTAACTTGACAAATATAGTAACTTTGATACTTTAGGGTTATAATTAACAATAAATAAACTTAAAGGGTAAATAACGACAAATTCCAAAGTTTAGGGTTTATTATGCCAATTTATTAAAGTTTAAGGTTCAATTACGTCAAATGTTTAAGCTTAGGGTTTACATTGTAAATAAATGTCGTACCGACCAATTTAGGACTCCGCCGTTTTATAATTTAAATCAACGCATTATCGACATTAGTTAGACCGCGACAACTCAATATCATAAGTTAACATGCATTTATATGTTTATTAGCTTTATAAACACACACACACGTCCCACTTTTATATACTTGAGTGATTTCCAGATTTTAAGGTTGAAAAATAAAAGATTTATTATAGTTTAAAAGACCATACATACGCATGCCTAACAATTTATTTCGAACAGAAAGTTAGAACCAAGAATCGACTTATATTAGTTCCATAGATTCATGATTTCAAATTGCATATAAGAGATTCTCCCTTTTTTTTTTTTTTTTTTTTAGTTATATTATATAATACATCTTTCAAAACTTACTTTAACTGCATGACTATACCTATAGTCATTATATTACTCTTTAACATTGTTATGGTTTCATGCAATAAATATGATACTTGAACTATAATCTATGATGTGAACTTGTGAAGATGAACTGATGTGATTGGCGCATATTAATATGGTTCAAAGTAAAAGAAACCAATGTTATTCCTTTACAGATTTAATGAAACATTCACCTTCATATTAACTGGTTTTCAAGGTTCGTATAATGATAAGCTTAGGTCGAGTGAGGGCTGAAAACGGCAAAATCAACAGCCACGAACCACGACACAAAGTATTCTAATACGCGACACACATAGAGTAGTGACGATGGTGTTTTACGCGACATATATAAGAGTTATTCGTGTTACCGATTTACGAGACGTACACTTAGCACTTAAACAATGTTATGATCGTATGGCATGTTTATCTTAGATTATGCGTTATATGTCGAATGGACTAAAAGAAACAAGAGGTGACGTGTTACCTGCTGTTTAACGAAACAAGGAGAAAAGGAAACAAGAGGTCAGACACAACCCCATGAATCACTACTCCAACTGAATTCCTACTACCCACGAACGAACACCACCTTGAACCAGGAGCAAAGCACGTCTAACACACCACTAAAGCTACACAAGAACTCCTTTTTTGCCTTGAACAAGAACCGAACAGCAGGAAACAATGAGGGCAGCAGGAGCAGCGGAAAAGTCGAATGGATTTTAGAGAGTTTTATGGTTTTTACCAAGCTAATGAATGATCGATATATATATATGGGGGACTATAAACCATATATTTGGGTTGAGATAAACAAGGAAAGCCTATTATTGTGGGATATGATATCTTTTAATTTTTAATGCATATCTTCTCCTTTTCTTTCCTTTAGGCCGAAATTCTTGATGTTAAGTTGCTAGGGCATGTCGAAATTATTTAGTGTTTAGGGAATGATTTTAAAACAATATTACTTAACCGAATATATGGAGCATGGCAATATTATCTAACTCTTTGATTATAAATAATTAGATGTTGTAGTCATTCAAATTGCACTTTGGGTGACATCAAACAGTTTGAACCATTTGGCCTGTTCCGTGTTAGTGAAAAACTTTTTAGGGTAAACTGTCAATATAGGTAAACGTAAAATACCAAATTTTCCAATGTGGATCACAAATTTATTGGTTTGTGATTTTAAATTTTTATGCAAAGTTTTATTAGTTTAATTTATTAGGTCACTTATGATTTAATTTCTAAATTTTAGGTACAAATAATATGTCTTTTGTATGATTTTATAAGCTCTTAAATTTTTAAAATTATAGGGGTATTTTGGTCATTTCGAGTTATGCAAATTTTAGGGTTTTACAACTCTTCCCCACTAAAAAAAATTTCGTCCTCGAAAATTGAAGTGAGGACGAAATGAAGACATACCAGACTACGAAAAGAAATGAGGATAACTTGTTCGCATCGATTCCTCGGTCTCCCAGGTAGCTTCACGCTCTGGGTGATTCTTCCAAAGAATCTTTACAAACGGATTGACCTTGTTTCTCATGACTCAATCAAAACAAGGTGGGTTCAAAGGAGACAAATTAGGTTGATTCTGATAAAAAGGTCCATGCAACATAAAATGGATGATAGGTGAAACTTTTGGAAAGCTTATATGAAATACGAACAAGATTTCATATCGAATTAACTGTATCAACAGTAGAGAGCTCTACAAGAGTTCAAGATCTATAACTAGTATTTCTACGGTCAATAAAATCAATATCCTAATCAAGGCACGAATAAGAGCGATGCGGAAGCAATGATACTTAAACAATTACCTTATAGTCTACCCATTCCTCACCGGTCAAAACATAAGTTCATATAAGGAATCCTAAAGCAAGTCCTCAAGGTGTTTTCCTATGTTCCTACAGGGAAAGCCTAATGGTCCTAAACGCACAGGTCAAGGGTAAATGTATTACAAGTCGTCAGCCTGTCTCTCTGATACCATAAATTGTAACACCCCAACCCGACAAGGGCAAAGGTGTCACAACAATGGTGGCATATCAGAACAAACACAAGCATTTGACATTAATAATACAATAGAATTCAATGGTTACAAAGGGAATATGAAACTACAAGGTTACAATACAAAAGTTTCTAAGTCTAAATAAAGGATCTTCTAGTCATCTTCAATATCTACTAAAGCCTTCTATGTCCATGGTACTCTCCACTCACCCCAGCTTCCAAACTAAACCTGCCGCAGGAAAAGAAATGCGGCTGAGCTACGAAAGCTCAGTGAACAGATATAACGGTACAAAGCAGTAGTAAAGGGATAGTGAAGTAAATGGAATAATACAAGGTGTAACAAGAGTCAGGAAAAGGAATATAAAAAGGTTATCAAGAAATGTTTACAATAGGTAGGTGTAAAGTAAACCGTAACCCACCACCAGCCCAAGTCGAATCAAGTCAAGTCCAGTATCAAGTCATAGGGTAACATAAACAGTAATCCATTACGAGCCCAGAACATATCAAATCAAGTAAACAAGTATACATGTATACGGAGGGGTGACCTCGGTATGCCAAGTATAATATGAGGGGATACCTCCAAGGGTTGGAGTCGCGGGCTCCCAAGAGTGAATGACGTGCATCGCACACACCCATCATGTCACTAAGTAATACAAGTAAACAAGTCAAGTCAAGTCAAGTACAAATCTAGGATGCATCCATGCGCCCCTGTAGGCTGCCACAATGTCTTCTTCTACGTGCAAGTCAAGTATCAAGTCAAGGAAGGGACGGGATAGGTAATCACTTTCCTACCCAAAAGTCAAGCCATTGGTGCATCAATGACAAGGACATGAAACCCTCATGCCTAGTATGGCTCGTAATCTCAAACTGTGGGTCAAGGTCAAGTGTCAAGTATCAAGGGTTCAATTATCAAGTTTCAAGTTTCATGTTTCAAATTCAAGTTCAAGTTTTATCAATGGGTTCAAGTCAAGTCATATATCAAGGGTTTCATATCAATGTATCAAGATTCAAGTCAAATGGTCAAGACAAGAGATCGTAGCAAATGTTCATAGTAAAGGTTCAATCTAAAAGTTCATTTGAAAACAATCCTTTTAAAATAGTTTTTCATTAAAGAATCTTTTAAAATGGTTTTTCATAACGATAGTATTTTAAAATGGTTTTCATAAAATAGTCCTTAAAATAGTTTTCAATAAGATAGTTTTAAAAATGGTTTTCTTAAAACATTTCCATAAACAATTAAAAAGGTTTTCTCATCCCGCTAAAATCTCAAGTATATCAAGGTTCAAGGCAAGGTTCATGTCAGGGTTCAAGACAAAGGTTCAAGGCAAGGGTTCAAAGCAAAAGGTTCAAGACAAGGTTCAAGCAAAGATCAAGGCAAGAGTTCAAAATACGAGGGAACATAGAAATGGCTTTGAGGAATCCTAAACGAATCAAAATAAAAGATCAAGAGAAACGAAGGCTCCTTACAAGAAGGGCAGAATATCTGTACCTTAGACCGCAAGTGAAAACACAATAGAAACATAAAGATCGGAAGCAAACTCCTTCTTCAGCGAATCTACACGAATTCATGATCGTCTTATTAATAATTTATTTTAAATCAGATTACTCATTTTAGTCGACTTTCTATTTTTAGTAACTTGACAAATATAGTAACTTTGATACTTTAGGGTTATAATTAACAATAAATAAACTTAAAGGGTAAATAACGACAAATTCCAAAGTTTAGGGTTTATTATGCCAATTTATTAAAGTTTAAGGTTCAATTACGTCAAATGTTTAAGCTTAGGGTTTACATTGTAAATAAATGTCGTACCGACCAATTTAGGACTCCGCCGTTTTATAATTTAAATCAACGCATTATCGACATTAGTTAGACCGCGACAACTCAATATCATAAGTTAACATGCATTTATATGTTTATTAGCTTTATAAACACACACACGTCCCACTTTTATATACTTGAGTGATTTCCAGATTTTAAGGTTGAAAAATAAAAGATTTATTATAGTTTAAAAGACCATACATACGCATGCCTAACAATTTATTTCGAACAGAAAGTTAGAACCAAGAATCGAATTATATTAGTTCCATAGATTCATGATTTCAAATTGCATATAAGAGATTCTCCTTTTCTTTTTTTTTTAGTTATATTATATAATACATCTTTCAAAACTTACTTTAACTGCATGACTATACCTATAGTCATTATATTACTCTTTAACATTGTTATGGTTTCATGCAATAAATATGATACTTGAACTATAATCTATGATGTGAACTTGTGAAGATGAACTGATGTGATTGGCGCATATTAATATGGTTCAAAGTAAAAGAAACCAATGTTATTCCTTTACAGATTTAATGAAACATTCACCTTCATATTAACTGGTTTTCAAGGTTCGTATAATGATAAGCTTAGGTCGAGTGAGGGCTGAAAACGGCAAAATCAACAGCCACGAACCACGACACAAAGTATTCTAATATGCGACACACATAGAGTAGTGAAGATGGTGTTTTACGCGACATATATAAGAGTTATTCGTGTTACCGATTTACGAGACGTACACTTAGCACTTAAACAATGTTATGATCGTATGGCATGTTTATCTTAGATTATGCGTTATATGTCGAATGGACTAAAAGAAACAAGAGGTGACGTGTTACCTGCTGTTTAACGAAACAAGGAGAAAAGGAAACAAGAGGTCAGACACAACCCCATGAATCACTACTCCAACTGAATTCCTACTACCCACGAACGAACACCACCTTGAACCAGGAGCAAAGCACGTCTAACACACCACTAAAGCTACACAAGAACTCCCTTTTTGCCTTGAACAAGAACCGAACAGCAGGAAACAATGAGGGCAGCAGGAGCAGCGGAAAAGTCGAATGGATTTTAGAGAGTTTTATGGTTTTTACCAAGCTAATGAATGATCGATATATATATATGGGGGACTATAAACCATATATTTGGGTTGAGATAAACAAGGAAAGCCTATTATTGTGGGATATGATATCTTTTAATTTTTAATGCATATCTTCTCCTTTTCTTTCCTTTAGGCCGAAATTCTTGATGTTAAGTTGCTAGGGCATGTCGAAATTATTTAGTGTTTAGGGAATGATTTTAAAACAATATTACTTAACCGAATATATGGACCATGGCAATATTATCTAACTCTTTGATTATAAATAATTAGATGTTGTAGTCATTCAAATTGCACTTTGGGTGACATCAAACAGTTTGAACCATTTGGCCTGTTCCGTGTTAGTGAAAAACTTTTTAGGGTAAACTGTCAATATAGGTAAACGTAAAATACCAAATTTTCCAATGTGGATCACAAATTTATTGGTTTGTGATTTTAAATTTTTATGCAAAGTTTTATTAGTTTAATTTATTAGGTCACTTATGATTTAATTTCTAAATTTTAGGTACAAATAATATGTCTTTTGTATGATTTTATAAGCTCTTAAATTTTTAAAATTATAGGGGTATTTTGGTCATTTCGAGTTATGCAAATTTTAGGGTTTTACAATATCAATCCCAATCAAACCTTGTAGCTACACTTCACTCTTGACAGTGATAGTTAGTCTAAGAACCTTCAACCCACAGATCATCACACTCAAACCTTATAACCTTCAACTCATCACACTCAAACCTTACAACTACTCTTCACTTTGGATAAGTGACAGTTAGTTCAACAACCTTCAATCCTCACAAACACACAAAACCCTTCATGCACCAAATTATCTCTAACACATAACTAGGATCATCCAACCTAGAAACCTAGAACTTCGTTACCATAACCCCGTTAGAGATATCCACCAACAATCCTGTTAGGATCACATGCACCTTTTCTTTTTCCCTTTTGAAATATATCATGCATCTCATTGTCAGTGCAAACGATATATTAACCTAAACCATCCTTTCCCACCTTTCCTCAAAGGGCAAAACCAACATCTCCAACCACATCATCATCATCCTCCACCTTTAGGATTCCTACACCCTTACCTCTACCAAGTCCACCACAACCTTTAGCTATTACACTAACCCTATCACCATCAAACCTCTTTGGACTTGGCACCAACACATCATCCTTATCACCATCACCATCACCACAACCTTTAGCTCTCACACTAACCTTGTCACCTACATTACCTTTTGAACTTGGCACTAACACATCATCCTTATCACTATCACCATCACCACAACCACTAATGGGTCATCTCATTATTTATCCCCTACAACCACATAACCCAAGTTGTCCTTGTTGTCACCACAACCAACACTCTCCCACCTTATGGAATCATTTAGGTATAACCTCTATCGAGTCTACTTTATGGCACGACTTGTCATAATAGTAATCATTTAGAGTATGTCTTATCAACAAACTATCCTTAACATCAATCATCTTAGGTAGATGATTATGTTGTTCAAAAGGTTTGTTAGAACTTTCCTTCCCAATGACAACTTGGAATAAGTCATTTAGTGCGTCAGTCAATGAACGAATCTCGTTCTTGATTAGTGTGATTGAGTGAACAATTACACCTTAGGTTTTCGGTCGGGTTGTGACACTTACGTGTTAACATAGTTTAACCCATGCATGTCTTGCTATGTGTATTCTATCCCTATAATGTTGCTCCTATACTATTATATATTATGCTGCACGAAGCTAACCCTTGATGTAGGAAAAGCCTTTCTAAGAATTTGATCCATGGATCCGCTAGATACTAAGGTAAATAAACAAGGGGATTAAGTCACCATAGGGGAGCATTGAGCTAGGGGGAGCTCGGGAGTATTTGAATACATAGCATGGAGTCATCTTCACAAGTGGTGATAGAAGGCTTCACTGGGATGATGCAAACTCGCCTTTCTGGGGAGAAAGGATAGTAGTAAGGGGGAGTAGGAAGTAAATCCAAGGGAGCGCTCGAGGCAACTACCTTTTTTCTTCGACAAAAGGGGGAGAAGGGGAGTGTAAACAGGTAACTTTTACATTTTACTATGTCTTACGGTTTACATATTTGTCATCATCAAAAAGGGGGAGATTGTTAGTGCAAATATTACGATATTTAAACTAAACGATTTCTTCAGTTTTAATAATGACAAACATGTAACTTGTAATACATAACGTAAAATGTGCAAGTTACTTGTAAACACAAATCATCAATGCATACTTACATCAACACCTCCCGGCGTCTCAAGTATGCTTCAACAAAGTCATAGATTTCCATCCCGACGTAAATCACTCAAGGTATGGACAAACAAATCTACTACTTGACAAATGATCAAAGGATTATATTTTTCTAAACTTCACATTTTTATAAATGTGACAAAACATTTTTTCAAAAATACATTTTACAAATTATTTTTGAATTAAAAAGAAATGTTTTATTTGGGAAAATCATTTCAAAACTAGTAACAGCTATTTTTCCCCCCAAAACAGCTCCAAACTTCCCCAAATAAACCTTCACCACTAAAAGACAAAATTTGGAGCGTCTGGAGCGTTTTCGTCACTGACGGCTCCAAGGTTCCACTAAATTTAGTGGAGCCGTGGCACAATTAGTGGAGCCGTCCATACATAATGGCTAGATTTTTCTTTGCCTATAAATAGTGGACCATTTTACACTTCCGACTTGATTTTTCCAGTCCTTTTTCTCTGGTCTAATCCCTCCTCACTTAGATGACTTTCTTTGATCATTTGGAGAGTCTTAGTTTGTTTAAGAGTGATCCAATCCTCCATTCAAGTGATCCTCTTCATTCCTCTTGATTAGCAAGAGAAGAACACAAAGTATCCAAGTAGATACAAAGTGTTGTCATCCCTCTTGATTAGCAAGAGAAGAACACAAAGTATCCAAGTAGATACAAAGTGTTATCCTCCCTCTTGATTAGCAAGAGAAGAACACAAAGTATCCAAGTAGATATAAAGTGTTATCATTCCTCTTCATTTGCAAGAGAAGAACTCAAGGTATCCAAGAAGATACAAGAGTTGTAGTTGTTAGATCTTGTAACACTTGTTACACTCTTAATTGTATCATAGCATACATCAAGATCATTTTTCTTTTGAGAGTTTGTGAGGGAAGATCATTGTGATCTTGTCAAGATCTTGGAGATCTCTTGAAGCCATTGGGCTTGTGTGTATTGATCAAGTGGATCAAGGGTAGATCGGGTAGATCGTGGTAGATTGGTGCTAGCTAAGATTAGCACTCGACATCTAGCTTAGTGTTGGAAATAGGATAAGCGACGTGTACGGTGTAGATCGGGTAGATCGTGGTAGATTGGTGCTAGCTAAGATTAGCACTCGACATCTAGCTTAGTGTCGGAAAACAAGTTAAGCAACGTGTACGGTTTTCTCCGCCTGAAGGGAGTTTGTTGATTAGTGAAGTAACTCTCGAGTTGGGTACTCGGGGAGTGGAGTAGGGCGAAGAGGAGCTTCGTGACCGAACCACTATAAATCACCGTGTCCAGTTTGCGCCTTCTTACTTATCTCTTTACTTTCATTTTATTTTTTATCGCTTTATGTTTATATTTGCATTGCGTTTATGCTTGTGTGGCTAGTTGCTTATGTTATGTTGATTATGTATGTGTCATGGTTGATTGTGCTTGTGTTGTAGTTTAATTTATTCATCCCTAGATGATATATGATCATAGTTGACACTTTTCATATTACGTCATACTTGATCGGGAGTTTGATACAAAAGTTTTAAGTTTTTAAATGGAAACGTATTCACCCCCCCTCTACGGTTTCCACAATCTTAGCTAACACCAATCTACCACGATCCACTTGATCCTTTCTACTTCACACACTTAACACACAAGACTCAAGAGATCTCCAAGATCTCACAAGATCACAATGATCAACTCTCTCAACTCACTCTAACCTATCTAACCTTGATCTTCTTGATCAATCACACAAGCCCAATGGCTTCAAGAGATATTCAATATCTCTATAAGATCTCAATGATCTTCACTCACACTCTCACAAAAGAAAAATGATCTTGATGTATGCTATGATACAACAAGTGTGTAACAAATGTTACAAGTATCCTAACTACTACTACAACTCTTGTATCTTCTTGGATACCTTGAGTTCTTCTCTTGCAAATGAAGAGGAATGAAGAGGATCTCTAAGTTGGATGATTGGATCACTCTTGAACAAAAGAAAACCTAACTAAATGATCAAGAAAAGAGGATGTGAAGAGAGTATTAAACTCAGAAAGTTTTGTATGAGAAAGGATGCCCAAAATCTGTGAAGTGGGCTGGTATTTATAGGCAGAAAAAATCTGGCCGTTATAAAGGGACGGCTCCACTAAATTTAGTGGAACCGTGGAGCCGTGTTAGACAAAAACACTCCTCTTTTTGTCTTTTCTGGTGAAAACTTATTTGGGGAAGTTTGGAGCTGATTTTGGGGGGGAAAATAGCTGTTATGTATTTTAAACTTATTTTTCCATTAAAACATTTATTAATTATTCAAAAATAATTTGTAAAGTATATTTTTGAAAGAAATGTTTTGTCACATAAAAATGTGAAGTCTTAAGCACAAATTCACTTCTTTGATCATTAGTCAAGTTATAAATTTGTTCTAGAGTGATTTGTGTAAAAACGGGATATTCCGATTAAAAACTTGTTTACGTTAATTTTAACGTAACGTGTTCTCACATTTTGTCATCCTCAAAACGTGAAGTTATCGAAAGATAGAAATAACGTTTTTAGAACATTATTTGCATCAACATCACCCTTTGAAATTAAATACCATTTTCTTATTCAGATGAGTATCATCCTCTTGTTCTTCTTGTTCATCATCTGGTTTGTCAAACACTTCACGGTTTCGTTTTCTCCCATTCACAATAGATTCCCGAGTCGTAGGCTCAGTGCCGTTAATGGTCGATGTTTCCTCATTTGTCATTTGACTAAGATTAGCATCTACTTCCTGTGTTGGGTTAAAACATAGTTAATAATATATACTCTTTATTTCAAACATGTAAGAGACTTGAACAACTTTATCAATGTAATGTTATAATACCTCATTCATACCAATAGTTGTGTTTCTCAACTCGTATTCATCATCCTGTGATGCATAACCAGAGAAAAAGTCATTTAAATTTGTTTAAAAATATGCATAGTTATGAATTTATTAAGGTAGTTCATAATACCTCATTCATATTGTGAGATAACGTTGTAGAGTCATCCAAGGTATTTTCTCTTGTAACATTTAAATTCATTTCCGGTGATGATTATTATAAATTGTTAAAAACTATTAATTTCATTTTTGTATATGAATATGTGGTTAATGGATTTAGTAATATGGGTTTATAATACCTCATCGCTACCGAATGTCGTGTTTGTGAAGTTTTCTTCCACATTCTGCAATGTTTAACCAAAAAAACATTAAATAAAAAATGTTTACATATATGCATAATGTTTGATTATTAATTTAATTAAGCAATGAAATACATAATACCTTATTCATATCGGCAGTTATAGGTGTAGTGTCATCCTCATCAGAATATAAGACATTTTCAGGACCTTCTGATTCATTTTCAGCATCTTCAAAATCATCTTCATCATCGTCTAGTGTACAGACCTCATCATCCAGCAAGCCGTTTTTAAAGTAGTTGATTGTATCAACATCGTCAGTCACTTTTTCATCACGATATATATGGCTGTTATTGTTGTGGTTAAACTCAGAATACAAAATCTTAAAAATATATTGTTTCCCAATTATCTAATTTAGTTCATCTGGGAAGTATTGATTAGTATCCACTCCATATTCTTCCATGATCTCCCATGCAGTCGAATTGGTCATTTTATGCACATTGTTGTCAAAAATCACAACCTGTGCAGTACCACTTTCATCAACTATATGAACAATGATCTTAAACCTACACATGTAACAAAAATAATTTTTATCATTGTACTGTTCTATTTCGTTCAATTAATCGAATAATAAACTTAGAAGATTGTATTCCATACCTAGATGCAACCGCGTATGTCTATCCATGCTTCTTACAATACCACATTTGTTTTTTGTTTCTTGAAGTTATGTTTCCGTTTGACGAAATTGTAGTAACTCTACTATTGCATGCCTTGCAAGCTGTATAAGCCCATCCACTTTCAAATTGTATGCTATGCACTGTTGCATAAACAACACAATATGTTTTCTGCAGTTTTGTTTCAAAATTCAGAAAACCATCATATTATTCAATTTTTTTAAATAAAACAAAAATTAAAAAAACATAAATTATTGTTTTCTTACCGGCTCAATGCTACGAATCATACCAACCATTTTCTTTAAACAACCTTGCATAAACTCGGCCGGTGTAACAACCCGCATGTCCTGAGTGTAAGCTTGAATACGGAATTCACTTGCATCATAACCTTCTTGTGCTTCATAGCTGAACCATGTAAACATTGTGGTCAGGGTTTGTTTTACACGAAATTACATGTATATTTTTTTTTTAAAAATATATAGGAATTTAAAATATTACCGCTCTCAGAAAGAAAGTAACTGAGGAATTATTCTATTAATATAGATCTTTGAACCGAATAGAGCATTATGTATTGCAGGCTTGTCTATAGTTTGTAAAAAAATAACATTAACGATTGCATCAAATACATATAATGTAATTTTATCTATTCAATTTGTAATGAAATATATTTTTAAACTTACTATCCCAGTATTTTACTTTCCCAAACATCAAAAGGATGTCTAAATGCCACACTTCTTCAAGTTTCTCATCATATTCATTCCACATGTGCGCCCAATTGTCCCAGAAATTACAATCAAGTCTGTAAGATCTATATTACATTTAAAAATATTGTTAGAGGAATGTCTTGTTTTTTAGTTTTTTCCCTATTCAAAAGAAAATAACTTTTTCCACTCACTCAGCATCTTCAATAACAACAGTCCTACGAATTTTTGGGCCACCGGCGCTGTTTACAGATACAATATTTCCATTACCAACAACTGTCCCCATAACATCAGCAAAAAATTTAGGCATATGAAACTGATAGTAAAATCTTAGCCGCAACTACTTTTTTATAAACAAAAATATTAAATACATACCAACACAATCATGCTTGTGATACTCATTGTTGGTGTCTAAAATATGTGTAAATGGTTCATTTATGAATCCAACAATGTTATCATCAATTTGTTCTATTCTGGTCACTTGTGTTCCTTTGTAAAACGAAATTTTCCACCTATTTGGAAGTAACGACAATCTTTCACTATTCTCTGCCACGCCAAAATCAGATATGATATAGCATTGACCCTCTTGCAGAAGAGGTTCGAAACTAAACATCAATTCTTTCTTAATGTAAATCTGTATTCGGGTATCCTATTTATAATAAAAAAATCAATTATATTTTGTTTGTAAAACCAAAAATAATATTTGATATTCAAGGTAAATGTCAACTTACCTCTTCATCTTGGAACACACAATCCAAGCTGTATGGATCATGTTCTTCATTCAGTTTGTGGGAATGCCAGAGAGAGATACATCTTCGTTTTATTGCCATGCTATCAGCCATTGGACTGATATGTTTGATGACAGTTATTGTTCGTTCCTTGATCCTAGGTGCTGTTTTTTTTATATAAAAAAACAAAAACTATTTATATAGTGAACTAAACCAATAATGTAATATAGAGGATGTAATTGATCAAAACTTGATGAAAAACTTTGTGAAGTGGTGCTATGCTTTCCAGTGTTTTTACGCACATTTGGCAAAAGAACTACAAAATAATATGTAATAAATAACATGTATTAAAGTTTTATTATAAATTATAATACGTAATACATAATTACAATGTACATTCAATCCTTTATTAATACAAACCTGATGACATATTCCCAAAATTGGAAGTATAAGGTTTATTGTTTCTTCTTTGTTGTTGATTACCTCCTGTAAATCAATTAGTTTAATCGTGTGTTCTAATGAATCTAAAAATCAATGTAAAATATTTTATTTATCATCAAAATACTTGATGCTTGGTTTTTTAAAATGGAAGAATGTTGCTTAAACCTTTTCTGATGATGTCTTTTAACGCCTAAAAACCCTTCATCGGAGTTAATTTCAGAGTTTTCATGAGATTCATGGGATTCAAAAGAGGATGCCTGATATCCAAAACTTTCTTTTGAATGTGAGGTGACTACTGTTAATTAATCAACGTGTTATTGTTGTATAATGCATTTGGGAAAGAATATACATACTTATAAATTGTATCAATTGTACCTTTTGTTGGCCTTCTTACATTCGCAACATGAGATCCAGAGTTACTGATCTTTGACGGTACATTGGTTCCCATTGATTACTCAAAATATTATTCTTATTCTCTTATATTATGCAACTAATTAAAACTTTAATAATTTATAATTACAATACCTCTTACTGGCACCCTCAAATCTTTTGGTCGGTTTCTGATGTAGGTCATTCTTTCTGATGCATCCATTGACACAGTTTTTCCTAACAAAAATTACTCAGTATATTATTTGTCTTAATAGTTATGATTAAACAAAATTATAAAGAACTAATGTAAAGTATACTAATCTATAACCATGGTACCTTTTTGTACACCTCCTAAATTCAAAAGTTGGGTTCTAGAGTTCCTTAAAGGAGTATCACTTTCAAACATGGATACATTTGTTTCATCAAATACATCAATAAATTGTATTATTTCATGTTTTTTTTATCCCATTATATGTAAAAATATAAATGATAAAAAAAACAACAAATAAAATACCTTCAAAACTTTCCTTCCCATACTGATTTGACAAACTACTTGTTGTTGGTTTTTCTAAAATGGAAACATGTTTACCAACACTCTTATCATAAGTCAATTTTTCGGATATCTTGACTCCTGTCAATTACGCATCATATTAATCTTACAATTTTATATTCTCAATTCGTAAATACATTAAAGCTATATTAATCTATAACCATAATACCTTTTGCTAAACCTCCTAAATTCAGATTATGGGTCTTACAGCTTCTTCCAGGTGTGTCACTTTCAATCGTCGATGCATCTATCATACTGTTTTTACCTATAGCCGCTATTAATATTACAAATTAATCAAACAATTCTATTATCTCATACCTGTTAAAAAAGTACAAATAAAAAATATATATACTATATTAATATATAATCATATAACCTTTTTGTAAACCTCCTAAATTCAGATTATGGGTCTTACAACTTCTTCCAGGTGTGTCACTTTCAATCATGGATGCTTCTATCCTAGTGCTTTCATTCAACACTTGATTTGATGTTGTGTAGTTACAACCATAGAATATAATGTTCAAAACAATGTATAATTAAACGATAATTAAAAAAAATGCCTGGATGATCTAAACCACCACTTTCTTTTGCATGCTGATTTGCTACTAAAAATTGACAAACATGCATAAAAACTTTACATTCATCTTAAATTAGATATATACTTAATTGCCAATAAACAAAGTACCTGTTGATTCTGTTAAAATATTGTTGTTTCCATACTCACTTGTTGCTGGAAATTCAATGTTGTTGTTCTCCTGATTAGTGGTTGCTGCAAATTCGTTTAAACATAAACTGAAACCACAACACGAAGCATATTATAGTATATATTAATTAAAAAGTATAATATTCAACTCATAATAGGCTGCTATCAAATACATATATATCATATTCATAACTATACATGAATTATACAATAATTTATGAAAAAATATATATGTTTGAATGCTAATTAAAAACCAACCTGATGATTCCATTACAATGTTTTGGCTTTTCTGTTTCCTTGTTCCAATAAAATCATCAACATATATATATATATATATATATATATATATATATATATATATATATATATATATATATATATATATATATATATATATATATATAAAACTTAATTAGCAAAAATATTCGAATGTAGCTATGCTAAAATTGTTAATGATTAATTAACCTGTTGTGCGACTTTCCGATGTCTTCTTAGGGTTAGATCTTGAAAGCCTTAGAGATTGTCTTTGTGGCTGCATGTTGCTATATGATCGTCTATATCAATTATTTTTTTTAACAGATTATGGCTCGATATAATACGCTATATATAGTGTAAAATTAGGGAAACACAATCAAGAATTGAGGTGAAGTTGGGTTTAGATAACAATGAATATTTTCCATACTTACCAGACAGCTAAATTAGGGTAATTACTTGTTCTAGAATCCTTATTGATCATGTTGGCTTATCATGCTAATATTAGGGTTTCGTTTAAAAAAATATCCAATGCAGATTTCCTATATAACTTTCGGCTTACAAAATGTTAACAAAAAAAATTGTGGTTCAGTGGTTAAGATACCACATAACATCTGGAAGGTTATGTGTTCGAATCCCAAGTGTTGTTTTTTATAAAACACACGTAAATTATTAACCAAAATTGCCAACATGGACAAAACCGATGACATGGAATAAAATGTGCTTATGTGGTATTATGAGGTGGCATTAAATTCGATGACATGGCTTTAAAATGGTCAAACGCCTCCTGTTATATATATATATATATATATATATATATATATATATATATATATATATATATATATATATATATATATATATATATATAGGGAAGGGATCCGGTGCGGATTGGATTTTAAGTAGAGATGGTGCGGATAATATCACAATAGTTTTTTTTTTTTTAAAGATTCAAAAAATCTGAAAAAATTAAAAAAAGAAAGAGGACAACAAATAATTAAGAATCGCTGAAAAAAGAATTCCAAAAAGAATCATTTTCATGGTTAAAAGGTATTATGATACTATGGTTTATTTTAATATCACTGTAACTATCATACCTTTTTTTTGAATTTTTTTAATATCACCATAAGTTTTTTTAATATCGCAAAAAAAAATAATGAAATTAAGTTTTTTACTAATATCGAAGTAACTTTTTTAATAAAATGGTTAATATCGCAACTCCTTTTTACATGTAAAACAACATTTCTTTTTTTGTTTTTTTTTTAATATCACAATAACTATCATGACTTTTTTTTGAAAATTTTAATATCACCGTAACTATCATGGGTTTTTAATATCACTGTTCATTTTTACATGTAAACTGAATTATGATATTAATCTTTCATATATTAAACTTAACTTTGATATTAAGTTTTTTTTATGAATGATGATATTAAGATATGAAAAGCTTAATATCGCAATGAAATCAACAATGATATTAAGGTTTTTTTACTAATATCATGGTTCCTTTTTTTATATCATTGTAGGTCTTACATGTAAAAAAGTTTAATATCACAGTAGGTCTTATAATATAATTGTTAGTCTTATAATCACAATAACTTTAAACGGTGAAGATCAATATTTTTCACCTTAATTCTGAAAATTTAACACTAAAATCCACTGTGAAGATTGTATATTCATAAAAAATAACTAAAAAACAACTTTTGACGAACAGTGATATTAATATCGAAGAACTAAAAAAAATAAAACAAATAAAAGTGCTCAAAAAAATCTGAAAAGTTAAAAAAAAATAAATAAAGAAGACAACAATAATAAGGATTGCTCAAAAGGAAAAAAATTAAAAAAATCGTTTTCATGGTCAATTGGTACCGTGAAGTTAGCGTGTGTATGTGTAGATCTAGATCTAGTTAAAGGGAGGATGCTCTGGTCAAAGAGATGGACGGCCCAGATCAATCCGCACGTCCCTACTTAAAATTCTTATCCGCACATGATACTCACTATATATATATATATATGTGTGTGTGTGTGTGTGTGTGTGTGTGTGTGTGTGTGTGTGTGTGTGTGTGTGTGTATTTATATACTAGCTTTCATGGCCCGCCCGATGGACGGGCATGGCTTATAATTATCAGTGGCATATTTACTATAGCGAAAGAAGGATGGTAAAAATGTTTGAAAAGTCGTAAAATAAATAAAGCTTCTTGAAAACAACGTTTGTTGTTTATTTTGCTTTGGCATTGAATTTTAATAATTGTCATTGCAAAACAGATCGAAACAGAGAATTGTCCGATAATACCAATTCCATATGTCTCTCCACCAATTAAATAGAGAGGGATTCGACCATAGATAATCACTATTGCTTCTTGGTAGATGCAAACAGAAAAATCAACAATGATCACTTTAAAAACATGAAATAATAGATGAGCAAGTAAAAGATTCAATAACGACTTCAACTAAACGATAATGTTATTACCTGCAATGATGAAGTCTCAATGTCAACATCATCATATTCATCAATAACATGTAATATAGGCATTCTTCCAAGAGGATGCAATGCCCAACTATATGCATAAAAAGTACTGAACATATTTATTACATTGTTCATTCTTTCTTGCAAGATTGTGATTTTTACCTTTTTACGACCACACAAATGGTTCAACACGGCAAGATGCACCAGAACCCTCGGGTCGAATAATGATCCATTTAAAAGGCGGTAGTGAAAAACACCCTAAACTAAGCCGATCCAAGAACCTTGATGTTCACAACAGCGTGTTTAAGCGTGCAGAACTATATGGTCAGATAATTGGTTGTAAGAATCTTATGGCAGATAACTACAAAAAACCATTGTGACAGTAGTAAATTGGCTCATTAAACATGTGATTGCGTGGTTTTGTAACCTTACAACAGGTTTTACCTCTCGAGGGATCTCAAGAGGCTTACAACCCCACCAGGCAGTGTACCTGACCGATGTAGTATAGTGTAGTGGTAAGTACGGGGATTGATCGTTCTCCACAGGAAATAGTGTTCGTTAGGTATGAAAGGCTACTCTAATTAGGTCTAAGGGTTGAGGAAGATTCTTTTTATGTTTTTATATTTTTATGAAAGCAAGTAAAATCTCGGTTTTGAAGGAGTGGGCGGAATTAGTTGCTAGTCAACTAACCCAAATTACTACGAATGCAAATAAAATAAATAACTGAAAATAAAATGTGGTGAGAAACTTATGTGTAGAGAAATGTGTTTACTTAGATTTCCTTACTCCCTAACTATCTTTTACCGGTTAATTAGTGTGTATTAGTCGTGTGGATGACGGGTGTATTCCTTAATACCATTCGTGGGGTGGCGTACTTACTTCCCCAACTCTACAAGCTCCTACTTCACTCCTATGTCGAGCCGGCTAGGAAGCTCCTAACATGGGATCACTAGAATTCGCTTGTGCATTAAATACAACCATAAAAACCTTTAGTACGCATTTGGTTCATGTTTCTTAAGACGTTCAAGCAAGTTACCGAATAGGAAGTTAGCCAGTTTTCTTAAGCCTAACATAGATAAACAATCATCCAATACAACTAACAACACACTAACAACCAATAATCAATAGCTAAGTTTCATTAGATCTAAGCAAACACAAGATAAATTTAGCCTAACATGTTAAACAAAAGACAAGAATAAGATAGAATCAAACAACACATAGACATATTGAATGATTAATTGATAACTTATCTTTCAATGAAACATGGAAGATCTCAAGGCAAAAAGCCCTGAAAAAGATGCTAAAATCGTCTTAGGGTTTTCTCCCAAAATTCCACACACTAAGCTCTCTTTAATGACAAAAAATTAGAAAACTATATATAGATTTTTGGATCTGACGGCGTCACCTTATGGAGTGTGACGCCGTCACCTCGCCGCTTCTAGGGTTCCCGGATGACCTTTTTGACGCCGTCCCTCTTTAGCTCTTCAAAAATCCATTCTGGCTTATCAAGGCTTGACGCCGTCAGCTCGTGAACGTGACGCCGTCCCCTTATGATTTAAGCCGTGACGCCCTTGATCAAGTTAAAGCGTGACGCCGTCAGAATTCACATGCTATTTTCACTGGCTTATCATGAGTAAATTTCACGTCCAACTTTTCTTGCCAAAGCATGACGCCGTCCAGAGTAAATTGTGACGCCGTCAAGAGTAACTTTTAGCCGATTTTTGAGACTTTGTCGTTTTCTTCACTTTTATGCTCCAAAAACGTCCAAAATGCCTCCTTTTCCAGATTTCTCCTCAAAAGTACCTAAAATGACAAAAGGAACGATTTAGGGCAATATTTGATCAAATAAATACGATTTAGGGCTTAAATGACCCCTTAAAAGCGGTACACTTTTCGCCTCATCAAATACCCTTACACTTGAGATTTGCTTGTCCTCAAGCAAATGCGCTTTTATTCTAATCAAAATACAAGCTAGGGGTCATTTAATGCTAACATAAAAGTAATTACAACAAATAATCGTTCCACTTCAATCATAATAAGCACGGAGATTACATACTAGCACCTCACAAGTAGTGTTTAGATACTCACATCTCTCAAGTGTCATCAAAATAAATCTCATAAATGAAAACGGAAAATATCTCTCACTACCTGTCATAGCAAATAGATTACCATAGGCTTGGGAAAGGATCGAAAACCTCCTCCACTAGGCGTAAGCACCTAAGATAAACTATCAAAGAGGGCTTTTAAATGGGTTATAACTTTAGGTGTAGGGAAAAGGAAAACACGGTTTTGTTGGATAAAGGATATTTTACTGGTGGCGAGTTAAAAATCTTGATCAATTACATGTACTATACAATGTTGCTAAGCCAAGACTAGACTCGATCTTAAGCTAGAAACGAAATAACAAAATAACAAAAATATAAAACAAACATAAAATAAAACGGGATGGTAGTCCGTATGTTTTTTCTATTTTTCATTTTCTCATTTTTTTTGTATTTTTCTTGATTTTTTTCGTTTTTTTTTTTTTTTTTTTTTTTTTTTTTTTTTTTTTTTTTTTTTGCATACACTTTTACCCTACCATCCAAAATAATACATCATAGGGGCGTTGCATCCCCCTTACACTTGAATTTTTACATAACTTTACAAATACTAATCTAATGACTCGAATTAAGATAATCGAAAAACTTGGAGTACTTTTAAAATATTTAGCACATATGGGGGTAATAAATGATGTTCTTCCCCGTTACTCCATTACACTAGTACTTTACCCATGAGTCCCAATCGTCCCAAAACAATATGTACAAGGATATGACTCGACTTAGCAACCATGTAATCAACTAGATAATTAACTTGGGTTTAAACAAATGTTGTCACAATAATGCACTAAAGATGAGTGCATACAAGGTAGGCTAAGGCGATTTGGGTGTACATTTTAGTGGGGTGTAACAAATTCTTCCTTTAAGTAAAATGCTTAAAGGTCGAAACGAAAAGATAGGCTCTGAGGGGTGTACTAGGGGTATCGTGTACTAAAAATGAGTACAACGCAAAGGGTGTGGGAGAATTACTTGACCAATGTAGCCAACGTAATTATAACAAAATCACAGGTGTAAAACAATGGGTTAATCCTAATGCCTCTTATCATGTAGTAAATCTAACTACACGAATGTAGTCTCACTTGTGGCCTCGGAATGGTCCTAACGCAAGTTCTAGAATCTAAGTGCTACCGGTACACACATCATAGCATAAATGCTTTTCCTACCAATTCTAGGGGCGAACCTCACATATTTGGGGTGGAAAATTTTTTTAGTGGTACGGTTTTTTGTGCTAGTCATATAACTCCTATCCGTGAGACGCTCATTAAGATCAAAGTTTCACTCCTATATGTTGTAAAAAATTTTAAATTTGGCACTAAAATTGCCCTAACAGGTATTTATCTCAGTTTTATTACACATCTACTATTAAACAAACAAAAATCAAGCGCAATTGTATTCTCTAAAATCGTACTTTTACCCTCCCCTTACACTTAAGATGAACATTGTCCCCAATGTTCAAATAATAAGATGTAAAAGCAAAAAGTAAAAGAATGAAATCAAATACTCCCCTGATTCGCTCGGTGGATAATGAAATTACACGGTTAGATCTTCCTCCAAAGAGAATGTTGAAGCTCCATGACTAATGCATCGCCATAAGCTTGATTCCATAAACATCTCCTTGTCCAAAATAACCTGTTAAACCTGAGAAAACAAACACGAAAACCTGCATAACATCGGCGGGATAAAATCTATATATAAGGATATAATGCTTGTGGAATGAAAATTTTGCAGATTCCTGGAGATTATAAGTTGGAGATTTAATAAAAACTTTTTAAAAACAAAACTTTCAAAAATTTCTGAAAATTAAATCTGACGCCGTCAGGTTATAACCCCTGACGCCGTCAGAAATGACCTGACAAAAATTTTCGTTTTAAGTTTCCGGAAAATTTCTGGAAAAACCTTTACCTTACTTCCTGGAAATCCTGCAAAACATCATTATGACTCGATACAAGCATTTGACTCAAACAAATACTAATATGTATGCTAATTTATTATTATTATGATTCATGTTCATTTGTGTTCTAATAAACCGATTTAGATTTCCCTTACACTTATCTTTTGCAAAATACCTTTATATGTAGTTAAGACGAAGTTAAAAACAAAATAAAGCATTTTCACAAATTAGTTTTGAACATGAATCAATAATGATAAAAATTAAACACACATACGGAAACAAATAAAAACAAACAAACAAATAAATAAAACACACAAAGCAAATAAAGCAAATAAAGCTTGGGTTGCCTCCCAAGAAGCGCTTTTCTTTATTAACGAGTCTTGTAGCTAGACTCTAAGTCACGGGGTCTACGTTTTTCCGTTTTGCTTCTCAATTGCCCCTCTAATCATCCTAACAACCTCCATATCAATTTTGTATTTAGGTCCAAGGTTTAAGCAATCTTTATAATAAAGGCTTCTCCTATTCCAAACATGGTCCATGCCTTTTTCTTTATCCTCTTCATTGATGTCCTCAATCGCACCAATGTTGTCCATGTCGAATCGAGGCACAAAACGAAACTCATTAACCCGATAAGGCATCCTATATGTGATCCTATCTATGTGATTAGAAAACTGAACCGTGCCTTTCAAACGGTCATACCTTAAATTGGATGCTTCGATAAATGGCTTACCTAACACAACGCGAGATAAGCGGCAGTCAACAACACTTGCCATATCTTCTAAAATCATGAAGTTGGTGACAAAGGTAAAGCTCCCAACAAGGATATGTATATCCTTAATTCTTCCAACGAAGTTACAAACTCCGCCTGGACACTTGGGGTCCATCCTAGGCTCAAGTGGTGTGTTTATGATTTGGCTATAGAGGCCTGAGGACATAACGTTGATTGGGGATTCACAGTCAATGTAAGCATGCTCAACGTATTGGTACCCAATCATACATGGTATCTTCACATTCCCGGGATCACCTCTCTTAATCTTTGGGTCAATTCTAACAAAAGGTGGTCGAGGGTTATCAACTAGGTTGTTATAGTAAGCAATCTCCTCCTTAGTGGGGTATTCATTGAAATAATCATCAAACCTAGGATCTACCTTCACTTCCTCAATTTTCTCAATCAACTTATCAACCGTAAGATTATTACGTTCTAAGTAATTATCTGAGTATATGGCGGTCCCTAAGTTGTTCAAGGCATAATCAAGCTCTATATCAATCATTCTACTGAGCTCCCTGAGCTCACTAATCTCATTCTCAAGTTGGCTACGCAACAAAGCCACTTCGCCAGGTGTAAGGGGTGGATTCGCGTTTTCCATAATGCCAAACTGAATAGTTAATGAAAATCTGTTACGAACAAAAGCACAAAGAAAATAGATAGACTAAAGAAAACCTAGAAAAATAAAATAAAAATCTCACTAGAAAGGAATCTAGTGAGTAGACCTAATAGAAATAAAAATTCAACCTAAACAATAACTATTCCCCGGCAACGGCGCCAAAAACTTGATTGCGTGGTTTTGTAACCTTACAACAGGTTTTACCTCTCGAGGGATCTCAAGAGGCTTACAACCCCACCAGGCAGTGTACCTGACCGATGTAGTATAGTGTAGTGGTAAGTACGGGGGATTGATCGTTCTCCACAGGGAATAGTGTTCGTTAGGTATGAAAGGCTACTCTAATTAGGTCTAAGGGTTGAGGAAGATTCTTTTTATGTTTTTATATTTTTATGAAAGCAAGTAAAATCTCAGTTTTGAAGGAGTGGGCGGAATTAGTTGCTAGTCAACTAACCCAAATTACTACGAATGCAAATAAAATAAATAACTGAAAATAAAATGTGGTGAGAAACTTATGTGTAGAGAAATGTGTTTACTTAGATTTCCTTACTCCCTAACTATCTTTTACCGGTTAATTAGTGTGTATTAGTCGCGTGGATGACGGGTGTATTCCTTAATACCATTCGTGGGGTGGCGTACTTACTTCCCCAACTCTACAAGCTCCTACTTCACTCCTATGTCGAGCCGGCTAGGAAGCTCCTAACATGGGATCACTAGAATTCGCTTGTGCATTAAATACAACCATAAAAACCTTTAGTACGCATTTGGTTCATGTTTCTTAAGACGTTCAAGCAAGTTACCGAATAGGAAGTTAGCCAGTTTTCTTAAGCCTAACATAGATAAACAATCATCCAATACAACTAACAACACACTAACAACCAATAATCAATAGCTAAGTTTCATTAGATCTAAGCAAACACAAGATAAATTTAGCCTAACATGTTAAACAAAAGACAAGAATAAGATAGAATCAAACAACACATAGACATATTGAATGATTAATTGATAACTTATCTTTCAATGAAACATGGAAGATCTCAAGGCAAAAATCCCTGAAAAAGATGCTAAAATCGTCTTAGGGTTTTCTCCCAAAATTCCACACACTAAGCTCTCTTTAATGACAAAAAATTAGAAAACTATATATAGATTTTTGGATCTGACGGCGTCACCTTATGGAGTGTGACGCCGTCACCTCGCCGCTTCTAGGGTTCCCGGATGACCTTTTTGACGCCGTCCCTCTTTAGCTCTTCAAAAATCCATTCTGGCTTATCAAGGCTTGACGCCGTCAGCTCGTGAACGTGACGCCGTCCCCTTATGATTTAAGCCGTGACGCCCTTGATCAAGTTAAAGCGTGACGCCGTCAGAATTCACATGCTATTTTCACTGGCTTATCATGAGTAAATTTCACGTCCAACTTTTCTTGCCAAAGCATGACGCCGTCCAGAGTAAATTGTGACGCCGTCAAGAGTAACTTTTAGCCGATTTTTGAGACTTTGTTGTTTTCTTCACTTTTATGCTCCAAAAACGTCCAAAATGCCTCCTTTTCCAGATTTCTCCTCAAAAGTACCTAAAATGACAAAAGGAACGATTTAGGGCAATATTTGATCAAATAAATACGATTTAGGGCTTAAATGACCCCTTAAAAGCGGTACACTTTTCGCCTCATCAACATGCATAAAAAATATTCTCCCTATGTTTTAATTCAGACTACGACGGTTTGAAAAGCTTCAAGAAATGCATTTCTTTCAAATCATTAGCAGTCTACTCTCAGTTGACCATTACTTATTTTATTTAAGGGCATTCACAATTGGTGAATGCTTCATTTCACTCCATACACCAAGGTCTCACAGAATGCTTTGCGAGTGATGAAACTATCATGCCTGCAATACGTAACTTAACTTCAGGCTTAAGATATTTAAATAATTCATTTCATACGACACGTCCCAGGAAGTAAGTATATTGCATTGCTAATGGGGCCAGATACAAAATGAATATATGTTAGCATACAAAAGACGTTAGTTTTATAAATTCATACAACAATTTACATATGGTAGGCATACCTTGTCAATCTATTCAAACTTTGTTTTCCCGTTAAACAATGGTTACTTTGATAGCAATTTAACCATGATACACCCTAATGACCGTATATCAATTGTAGTATAATGCTGTTTTGATCCCAATAAAAGCTCCGGCGCCCTGAAAAGAGATAAACAATATGATTAGCTTGAAAACATGCAACAGTCGAAGGCCTGTGATAGCAAGCGGAAGTATCAATATTTGTAACATGAGTTTCGCTTACTGATGCAAATTTATTACTGATATTACCCGAATGCAACTTCATTTCTGTGATTTTGCCTACAAAACATACCAACGTCAAAAAAGTTGCTTAGGTAAGTTGGTATCTGTTCAGCACAGTTTGTTACAAGGGTCGCTCAGTATTTACCCATGGCCTCTCACAATTTACCCATTACTAAATTATGATATTTAACCCAAGTCTAGCAGTGTTATATTGTTACTCTTAAATGTTTCTTTATTTAAACTTAAAGTAGCATAAACAAATCAGGATTAGTAGCATTAATGAGCGTTTCACCATATGGGATATTAAACAATGGCAGACTCTGACTCAAGACTAAAATTAACATTAATAATAGTGAAGTATGTGTTGGGTGGCTTCCAAGTTCCAACTCAGTTGACCCATTCAACCTGATCGTCTATTAGCTAAATCTTTAAACTTGACCCATTTGAAACAAATCATAACCCAATTCAACCCATTAATAAGCAAGTGGTAGTTTCCATCTCTAATAATATGAACTACTGTATGAGTTGTACACTTATACTTCCAGATACCTTATCAAGATCAAGTTGACGTGAATGTTTTCATGCCGCTATCATGTCATCATAAATTTATCTGCAATAAATGTGTTTAGTAATTAGTTTATCGTCTCCCAGAGTTTGTACCAAAACATAAATTTAGAAACAAATAAAGATGCATATGTACGCTGCAGATGGTTATAAAAACCACATCTGATGACCAACGTTCTAACTATATATACTCCATGGAACAGAGAAAAAAACTTATTTACTAATCTTGTGACATCAAGCTTCTCATCAGATTCCACATCAGTAGCTTCAAATGTATAAACTATAAAAAAGACCAGTGACCCGTGAACTGTTTTTCGTCTGGTCCTACACCTGCTTTTCCAACAAAATGCACAACAATCTAAATTCCTTGTTCATTTTTCTATTTGCAAATGTATAAACTATAAACTGATAAAGATAATCACCTGTTTTGCATGACCCGTTACTTGACAGATTGACCAAACAGTCCTTTGGAACTTGAAACGACCAGTGACCCGTGACCTACATCTACTGTTACATTTTCGGTAACGTGCAAGAGTATTGTATCTTCAGTTGGTTGAGCAATGACGGAGTAGAAACTCTTACTTATTTCACGAAATCTGCAACAAACAAAGCAAAATAATAATGATCGGATGGTAGGTATTATGAGATGGAATAAAAGTAACTCACCCGTCCGCCACTGGAAACACCCACTAACAGGTTTCAAGAATTTTATCGTCAGCGGGATGTGCCCTTGTGGTGTCCTCATAAGGGGAAATGGTGTGGAGCCCATGACGGCTTAATAGATCAGGTTTGGCTTATACTTGGCTTCACTCATGGGAGAAATAGAATCTGCATTTCACATTGTTGCTAGCTTTGTATGCAACCACCTGTTTCATGTTCATAGTTAAGATTCGGGTTAAGTTAAACAACAATATTGCTACTATTTAACTGCATATGTGCTTAAAGGATAAGATAATAAGCACTTAGAAGTAGTTTGGCGTCAAAAAGTAGCATGCATTTTACCATTGTTGTTATACCCATTGAGGCTTGATCAACTTGAAACGGGTCATTTTGTTGACCCGTAAATAGTGTCACCCGTGAGAGGGTTGGGCTGGGCCGAGTCAGGTTGTGTTGACCCGTCAACACTTTTTCCTGCGAGTTATTAAACAATCTTAGTTAGTACAATAGTAGTATGAAAATCCCACCTGCCATAGATTAGATAATTAAGGTCAAACTGCAACCAATACGCATCAACATCAATAAGTGTGATCTTTTTAATCCCCAAAGAAATAGAAAATACAATAATCATTTGATCCCTAAACAAAACAAAAATACAAAAATCACACACTTCATCACAAAACCAACTTCGCAAAAAAAATGAAAAAAAAAAGTTTAATAGGAAAAAGGTATTTTACTCGCAGCCATTCCAATCAGCACCATGAATGATACCAGAAGAACCTTGGCAAGGTGTGAATTTCTATCATGACTTTTAGGCTGTGAATTTCTATCAAAAAGCACATAAAAGATAACCCATAACATTCTAAATAGGTACCTTTAACATCTAAAGTGAAGCCTTTGGTCACTAGAACCTAAGTCCAACATTATGCACCTGATTCAGACAAAACATCATTTATTAAACCAATGAGGCTCGTTAATGACATACATATAGAATTATATAGACAATTACACATGAACCTCAAGGAAAGTGAGAGGGCCATGGCTCTTTAGTCGTTTAGCTTTTTTCCCATTTACTTTGTATTTAACAATTTCAGATGATACAAAATCTGATTGATTCAACCATTTCCTTTCCATTACACATCTAATGTTCCCTGTATATTCAAAATCCATGTTCATTAACCTTGTAAAAACACATTGACTTTTTTTCATTAATTTAAAAGCTTGGGATGAAAGGAACTTACCTAGCATGTTTATATCACAATGTTGACGAACTACACTTCTTATAATCTTGTGTGGATTGATTCTACCTGTATACAAATGACACCTATTATACAGTAAAAAATAACATGAGTTGATTCGTTTAAACTGATAGAGGCCTGAATCAACCCGCTCATCGATAAATGGGTTCAAATGCCACCTATAACTATGGTATATGACATAACTTTTAAGTAAAATCTAACCATGAAACACTTAAGGTCCGCTTATACACATCGGTTGCCCCATGCATTTTGAAATCGCCCTATGGACATTAACCCCAATAATACCACAGTTGCTAAGAAACTGTCGAGTGATAACTTTGTAGCTATTGAATTCATGTCTTCTGACATGGAGAGACAATCGAAAAAATGAACACACCAGGACCAGTTTTGTGCTTAAATGAACCCCGATATTCCTCTAATTTTTTCCCAATCAGACTTTACCCATCCTACTCATCTCTTTGCCACAATTAAAAAAAATGTTGCAGTTTAGTAGGCATACTCAAAATTACTTATCAAAGCACCACTTTATTAAACCAATAAAATACAATCTTTTGTATCAAGGAATTATAGTGCACTAAGATCAACCAATGGGTCAAATGCAAGTGAGGAATATTGAAATTATTCAATTAAAGCTACAAAAGTATACAAAAAAAATGACGAATAACAATAAAAATCAACAAAGAACATTTACCTGTAGGCACCTAGCGTATCATTTAGAAAATCCCAAATCATTCAATGATTGTAACTCTAAGCTCCACGCAAGCTATCTCCCAGCTGTAACAATCCTGTGGCACACAATGAAAAAACTATTGAAGATTAATAACAATAAACATGTTTGTAGTTAAAACTTGTGATCAAAGGTATATAAGAATATATATCTAATCGGTATTGGAGTAAACACCACCAGATTTCATACACCCAATGTTTATACGGGGCTTATTTACATGGTTTGAAAGAATAGCACCAAGGGCATCTGCGTAACAGATAACAACTTTAAAACTCAACATCCCAGTGTTCTAATGCATCAATATAGAAAATTTTGGTTTTTTTTTGCTGCTACACGATTTGAGTTGCAATAAATAGGTAAAATTCAAGTTACAAATGACTTTAAATGATCTTGTCTTTGTGTTGATAATTAAGATTTAAGAAACTTACCTTTGGCTTATAACAAATCGTATGATTACACCTTTTTCGTCTTCAGTCAAACCTGATAAAAAACATGTCATCACAATTGTATTATTATAAGGATTAAAGTGTGTGTAATCAGATCAAACCTGAGATGGCTTTAGCTCAAATTCATACCATTAATGTGATGAACCACTTGCTTCTACTATCCCATTCCCACAATAGATCAATGCCCGAAGATCCTGATATAAATTAGTCATGAAACTACATAAGCAATGGCTGCAAATGACACATAAACTAATAGATTGTGAATGAGATAACATGTCCTACAACTGCTTTGTTGTTTGTTGTCACTAATATCTGTTTAAAAAATGCAATAGCAACTTGTGAACAGTAATCAGTATAGTTTGAACAACCAATATACGAATTGTTTAATTATTATACCTTCACATGCTTATAGATGCATTTTGAATCAGATCAGGCAACCACTTTGGACTTTCAGATGGCGGTGCTGTCATGCACAACAATAGAAATAATTAAGAAAGACGGCAATAGTTAATGAAGTTATTGTTAGCATCAATGGCGGCTAAGAGAAAAGAAATTCGTGCATACTTTTGCTTATAGTTGATGCTTGTTTTTTTTTTTTTTTGATGAGGTGCAACCTTGACCTGGAAATCAACAAATAACAATAATGATCAACAACAACAATACCCAATCCCTCCGGCAAGTGTGAGTGCAAAAAAAGGGCAATGCCAAGATAGTTCAGGACCTATGGCTTTGAACAAAACTTATTCCCAGTTGCAGTGGCTTACTTATAAGTGCTTATTTACAGCAACAATCACCCTAATTGCTATAAACTCCACTAAAATCAAAGCATACTTTAATAAACAAACAAAACATGTAAAAAGTAAATATAAAAGTAATTACCTCAAAGTCTACAGGCAGTTGAAACTCAAAATCCTATGAATTCGAGCTCTTTAAAGTTTTGTTCTGGCTATCTATTGGAAAATAAAGTTTAAGAAAATGGTGAACACCTCAAACTTGCAATTGTTGATGACAAAAAGGCAATAAAATAAGCAAATCAATTTAATCTGAATAAGTCGAGATACTTGCGCATCCTCTCGATCAAAATCTTCAACCCATGTACATGCAACGACAAAGTATCAAAGATTCACAATCATTTACATTGGCAAATAACCAAACTCCAATATATAGATAACATTAGTTTTACCCAATAACAGCTTTTAAAATCTAACATAACTACATCATAACGTAATAATTGGTGTTCATGCATAATAATTAATAATCTTCAAATAAAGTTCACTTCCCTCTTGACAAACGAAGGCAAGGCAAAGGCAATCTGCACATCAAATCAGAAAAGAAACCTGCAAATCAAATCAGAAAAGGAAAAAAATATCATGTGTGTGATATTAGGATTTTGGGAAAAAATATCGTGTGTGTGAGAGATGAATGAGCAATATTAGGGTTTTGGGAAAAAAATACTCCGTATAATGAATAGACTGTACTTTATTTTACTTTGTTGTAGATCAGGTATTGTTATAAGATATAAATTTTGTTTCGGGATTTTGATCAAAACTTATGGAGTGGCTCCATTGGTTGAGACGTTTGCATACCATGTAAAAGGCACAGGTTCGAACCTCATTATCCTCATTTTTTAAACGAATTAATCCGAATTTATGAACAAAGGGTGCTTACGTGGAATTATGACGTGGCATTAATAGCCGCTTACTAGGCATTATGTGGCATTGATGACGTCATACACATTCTGTTATATATATATATATATAGCCGCTTATATATATATATATATATATATATATATATATATATATATATATATATATATATATATATATATATATATATATATATATATATATACATGTGGAATTATGACATGGCATTAATAGCCGCTTACTAGGCATTATGTGGCATTGATGACGTCATACACATTCTGTTATATATATATACTAGCTTCAAGACCCGTCCGATGGGCGGCTAGCTTTCAGAATTTGTTTATAAGCTAAAAGAAATTGTAAAATGCTTGATAGAATAACGTTAAACAAATATAATGTTGAAAATAGTCGTAAGCAAATTACATATACATTATTGTGTAGGAAAAAAAAAGATTCAAGACTCGTCCGATGGATGGTTAGCTCCGTGAATTTGTTTAATAAAAAGTAAACACATGTATATAATTATGATAAAAATAACTACTTAAAAGTTAAAACACACCATGTTTTTCTTACTGCAAATTTAAAGTATCAAACACAAATAATAAAGTTACCCAAACGTCAACCTTAAAAGCATACTTTTTTGCAACCAACTAAACTCGTGGTATTCTTCTACAACACCATGCTATACAATATAAAGCCATAATATTTTTTACTAATAAGTACAGAGTAACTCAGTTGTTTATACATATACATTTAAGAGCCATGAGTATAGCGTAAATATAGATAAAGTTAAACCTGTTCGTGCTTGTCAGTTGTCACATACTTCTATTGCAAACTTGTTTATAAGTTTTGACACTGTAGGAAGGAGGTTTACACGGTTTCATCTTGAATGTCCACTTGACTCCAAATCTGCAATTAGTTTTTACATTAAAACACCATTTGGAAGAAATGTTATGTGCATTAAAAGATATAATATGGGAAGAATAGCAAGTTCATTTTAAATTTGCGAAAAGAAAAGCTTTCTAGTATGCTTGCCCAAAACATGGTACCATACTTCTAGGTTAGGTTCATACCTTTCTTTGGGTTCCGTAATTGCACTGATCGGTTCATTTATGAAAACCTTTGTGCAGAAAAAACAATTTTGAACACATGTCTACTACAAAAAAAAGGAAATATAAGGTGTTCAGATTAGCTTATGTTGCTAAAATAAAACCGAAAAGAATTTTCCTAAATAACTTCATAAGGTTATCCAATGAGCACTTTTTACAAATAAGCTAATAACCTCATAAGGTCATCTCTAACTTATTATGTATACATGACCAACCCGGCCAGCGCACTTTTGGAAAGGCATCCGCGACTTTGTAGAGTGGAATAAATACAAAGATAAGGAGCATAGGGGACAAAAATACACAGCAACATATATATAATATTCAACATAACCTTTATTGGTGTTGCATCGTAATCTACGCAGCTGATCTGTCATGACTTCCGCTCTGCAAACCCAACAACCACAAGCTAGTCAACAATTGTGAAACACCAAGCAGAAAAGGGGTGAACAGAGAAACTCTTAAACTTTCACAGCTCCATACACAACCTTCTCTAAGCTTAGCTTACTCTTCCTTTCAAGCATTAAACTTGCACACATGACGAAACACATGTAAGTGTTCATAAAAGATCTGAGGCAACTTTTAAGGCTATCTTTTGAGCTTCATACATTCAACAATTATGATAAAGTTACTTATCAGTTTGAGGAACAATTATAGAATACCTATATAGATGATTTAAAAAACAATATTGTTTCGGCTCTAATATATAGTATTTTTAATATGTTATACAAAGTGAAGCATAAAACTGGAATCAAGCCCATCCACAAAAGTCAAACTTTGCCTACTTTGTTATTGTTATAAGTTCAATATCATTCTACAAATACACTTATGTGACTCCGCTTACGTAAATCATACAACCAATGAAAAATTGATTACCTGGTTAATTAATCTAAAAATACAATACATTTTCCTTTATATCAAGAAGACCAGTCAAACAGGAGGATTTGGGTTCCATAGTCCCAACAGAGACAAGTATGTGCGAGTATTGCTATTTTTCGTTCAAAAAATGACTGTGAAACGAATAAGAAGAACATGCGAGCAGGCCAAGTTCTAGGATTATCAAAAATAAGATCAATGCCAAATGATGTATCATATATTAATTTAATAGGCGTGAAGCATTTTGTCATCCTTATATTGATTAGATCATATATTCATGAGGACGAACATGCATATTAGTACTAATTTTGAAATTAGATCATACCAAAACGTGACCAAAGAATTTTACATAACAATAGACTAAGATCCCATACTTATGACCAAAATATCGATAACTTAATGAACCGAAAAAAGCAAAGTATGCAACTAATTAAGTATAAACAGCAGTTTTATGAATACACCATTAATCAGCAATCTTAATAAAAAAAGCTAATTAGATCAAAGAGATAATCATATAATGTACAAACTAACCTAATAATCAATAATTAATACAAAAATTGATGAAAGTAAATATATACCTGACAAAATAAACAGCCTACAATAAACTTCCAATGCTCAATGAGAAAATTAATTACTGTTGTAGTAACCGCACGACTGTTTTGGGGTTTTTTTTATGGGGCTTTTTTATTCAAAGGAGATCCGGTCGGGTATTACACAAAGAAATTCAGGCGGGCATGCAATAATTTGCGATTGATTATTGTTTGATTCACACGAAAATATTAGGGGTTCGGTTATGATCAGTAATTCTTTTTTGATATTTTGGGGGTGGGTTAATTGAGAGTTAATGTTGTGAGAGGGATTTCAATGTGAACGGTTAGATCAAATTATTTTCCAGGTGGCAGGTTTTAAAGAATTTTAGGGAGAGATCAAATTTTGAAAACCCTGTTTTATATATATATATATATATATATATATATATATATATATATATATATATATATATATATATATATATATATATATATATATATATATATATATAATATATATTGATTCTATAAAAAAGTCCACTTTGATAGAAAAGTGTACAAATCACCCTCTTCTTCCCCTCCCTTTTTTCACACCAAACTACAGGGATCTTATTGTATTTTCCATCATTCTTTAAGGGAGGTTTTGTATATTCGCACCCTACCCCCCCCCCCCCCCAAAAAAAAATCCCGCCAAAAAAAATTTTCTTTTTTTTGGGCCAAAATTTTTTTTTTCCAGCCAAAAATTTTCACGCCAAAATTTTATAACTATGATGCACCTTTTATATTGGTGCATCACAGTTATAAAAATTATTTTATTTTTTATTTATTTTTATTTTTTTTAGGGTGGGTGGGTGGGGAGTGGGTTTTAAAACTTACACTGAAGTTTGAGATGTTTGCAAATTCTACCCTATAATTTTTTTCTCACTTTTCTATCTAATTACACTTTTCTCTAGAACCGGACTATATATATATATATATATATATATATATATATATATATATATATATATATATATATATAATATAACCGGACCCTATATATATATATATATATAGTGTAACTTTCTTTTCAAAACCACCTTATCTGCGAGAACCCCCTTGAACCGTTAGATTGTTTGATCAATGGCTATAATGAATTATGCAATTAATGTAATTAAGCAAAAGAGTAAGCAATTAATTGTAAATGTAAAAGGGTAATCTAGGTATTTCCTATTCACCCTAAAAAGGTGCCAGGAATTATTCCAATAGGATTAGGTCAAATACCAAAAACACATATCTTTTTCTCCCTCTCACATAGCGCCTCTCTTCATAACCGCCGCCACCACCTAAAGTCGCCTCTCTCCATAACCGCCACCACCGCCAATTAAATCTGGTTTCCACGTCTAAATAATGAAGATCAATGAATATGACGACAATTGTTCTTTTGTCATATGAATAAAGATGCAGATCGATGATGGTCTTTGTATGGAACGATTCGGGTTGCGTGTTCGTAAAATCGTAGTTTGCAAAAATACCGCTGTTCAGTTATGGGAAAAGGTAAGTTTCTTAACGTTTTTTGTCCTGTTCATTTATCAGATCGTCATTTTTTGTCCAATTTGGTTTTCCTCACTAAAACAATTTTTTTTTCCAGATCAGATGGTTTATGGTTGGTGGTTTGAAAGTGAATTGGTTTTGAGGTGAAACCCGCTAATTTATGTGAAGGTTTTGCGATTTAAGGTATGTTTCATAGATATTGCTTTTATTTGATTGTTGCGAAAATTATTAGTTGTGTAAAGTGAAACATGTTTGGTTCCCAGTGCAAATCATGTTTGGTTCCCAGTGTAAATCATATTAGTTGACGGCGGACTTTAAGGCCTCATTAGTTGTGTGAAGTGAAACGGCGAAAATTATTAGTTGTGTGAAGTGAAACATGTTTGGTTCCCAGTGAAACACGTTTGGTTCCCAGTGCAAATCATATTAGTTGCGTGAAGTGAAACGCGTGAAGTGAAACATGTTTTGCGATTTAAGGCCTCATTATTGTATATTAATTAAAACATGTTTGGTTCCCAGTGCAAATCAAACTTGACGGCGGACTTTAATACTATGTTGTGTCACTACAAATAAATTGCCATAGTTTTTCTTGAAAGACTATATGCGATTTTATTTAGTTTTTTAGTTTGTTTGATTGGACATACTACGAGGTGGATTTGTTTATTTAAGATCATTCTTGACTATGCAATGCTATTTTTCATTCAAAATCTTGTTTATCAGTTAAATTTATGCTAAATGGTGTGAATTGAATTTTATTGAAGATCACATGATGTTTTTAAACATGTATGTTCGGTTCAAAACATGTATGTTTTTAAACATTTATGTTCGGTTCAAAACATGTATGTTTTAAAACATGTATGTTTTAAAACACGTATGTTTTAATAAAATTATTGTTGCTAATTTTTGTACTTTTCTTTGTATCAGGTGTAATTACAAGAATGTTCACGGCTACGGGTGTGCATATATGTCCGACTTTTGAAAAAATGTTGACGGATACGCGTGTGCATATATGTCCGACTTCTAAAAATGATGATAACATTTGCGTGTGCACATATGTCCATTTTGTGTTGAATATTTATTAGTGCTCACGTGTATAAAAAAGGTTAATATTAAAAAAATGTCATTTTGCATTGATATGTTGCACACTATGCATTATTAGGAGTACATAAGTGGTTATCGCAGTTCTCGTAGATAAGATGGTTAAGTGGCACATTTTGTTGACATGTAAAAACTAGTTGGTAATTTAAAGAAAAATTATATGATAATTAAAAAGGGTAAATTCGTAATCAACACTCCCCGTGAATATCTCATATATCCCCTAAAATACATATCAGGTTCTATATTCTCTCTCCCTCAATTTCAACTGCTGCTCCTACCTTCCTTTCACAAATGTTGAAATTGATTTGATATGTTTTTCTCGAAGTAATCTGTTCAATATTTATGATGTGAACCAATTTCATTTATGATTTTTCACATGTTCACGGTAATAATTTTTTATTTCAAATTTGTGATGTGGTTTTCGTGTGATTCGATTTTTAGTTGAATCTTTCTTGTTGGTGACTTCCCTTTTCATGGTATAATCAAAGTTAAAAACTCTTTCAACGGCAGCCACCGCTAAGTCCGAACCTTAGCCGCTGCTTTTAGATATGAACCCTTCTCGGGTATCATTATTTTTGAAGGCTAGTGGTCGTGTTAAATATCTCGGTCTCGGTTAGAAGACGATTGATTTGTTTATTGACGAGTGGGATACCGCAAAGCATAGACGGTTGGTTTGTAATTGTTCTTGATTCGCCCGATATAGCAACATTGGAATATAGTTGTATTCTTTTTCTTGGTTTTTGTTAACGTAACAGTTGATATTTGCTTAGAAACAGTGGGTCTACTAGTTCTTATTTATGCATCAGTTGATATTTACTAGTATGTATTATTCATTGTGCTTACAAAATAAAAGTGGGCATTGATGTGTTGGATGATGCATGTTCAAAATGATACAATATAGCAATTGATACTTGTTCAAGGTGGCACACATTTCGGGTTACTACTTGTTAGAGATGATATAATTTGCTTTTAATACTTATATGTTGCAAACTATCTGTGTTAGACATAATTGGTGTTTCATTGCAAATGTAGCAAAAGAGTTAGTGTGTCACTATAAATGAGTTAGCTTGTCACTATAAATTAAATGTAACATGAAACTAAGTGTGTCACTATAAATGTATTTTGACACAAAATGTGTCAAAAGACTTTGTTTGTCACTAAAAATGTGTCATAAAAATTTATGTGTCATTACGAATGTATCACAAAATTTAATGTGTCACTAAATATGTGTCAAAAAAATTAGTGTGCCGCTATGTAATAAAAGTTTTAAAAATAAAACAAGCTAATTATTTGTTTTTCAAATGTGTAACAAAATTCTATTTATATTATATAAGTATTTAGTCAAAATTTTCAAATAAAAACTAATACCTATAATGTAATAATAAAATAATATCATAAAATTAATTAATGTGTATTAAGTAATTTATTATTGAAGTCGTTCAAAAAAAAAAGTAATTTATCACTGAAGACACATAATGCTCTACGAGAGTCTGCGTATATTGAGTTTAAAAATGTAAGAATGGAAAAATTAAATTCTAAGTTGTGGATCAATGTATAAACAATTCCATGGTGTTTTTCTTATTTACTCGATTTGATTTTCTCAAATCAAATCACATGCTAAATTAGTTTTATCAAATTGGTACATGATGCCATTCATTTTCTAGTTTATTATAAATATGTCACTCATTTAATAAGATTTTAATCTTATCAATAATGTTTGATCTAATAGTTCACAATTGTGCCTATTATTGCTTATTTTAAAGTGTATACCACAATAACGCCTCCCTATATATATATATATATATATATATATAATATATATATATATATATATATATATATATATATATATATATATATATATATAGAGTCCGGTTCTAGGGAAAAGTGTAATTAGATAGAAAAGCTAGAAAAAAAGTTATAGGGTAGAATTTGCAAACATCTCAAACTTGAGGGCAAATTTTTAAAAAATGCACACAAATACGAGTAACTGGCTCCTCTCACTCAAAATCCAAACACCACACTCAGTCCAACACACACAGTCCTGATTCCTCTCACTCACCATCTCCACCTGACCATCTCCATCGCCACCACCACACAGCAACCGCATCGCCGCCAATTTAAACAAGCATTGTCACCGTCACACCACCACCACCGTCGCCACTGTCACCGTCACACCACCACCACCAGTCAAAAAGCACATATTCCGATCATAAAACTCACAATTCGATCAAAAAAATACACACACTCCGATTAGTCACACTCTATCCGATAAAAAACACACACACTCCGATGAGAAAACACTTACTCCAATCAAAAACGCACACACTCCGATAAAAAAACACACACTCCGATCATCAGATACTCAAAAATTTGGAATAACAAGTGACCTAATTCTTATCATCAGAAAAACAAGAGTAAGTGTATAAGTATAGTGTTTTATTTTATTTTATATGTTATTTTAGTGCATCATTGTGTAAATTATAAAACAGTTGTTATTGTTGAATGAAATTACATATTAAAGCATTTGTATGTATTTTAGTCCATCTGCCTTGATAATATGTTACAACAGTAGTTTGTCTCAATAAGTGCATCAGGATTCATGTTATTGCATCTCTTACTACGGTAAGAGCATCCTCTTATAAGTTAAGGCATATGTTTGTTGATTAGTGCATCAAAAAATGTGTTACGACATCTATTAGTATGGTAAGAGCATCATGTTATAAGTTAAGGAATCTGTTTGTTTGATTATTGCATCTAAATAAGCGTTAGTGCATCTGTTAGTATGATTAGGGCTTTCAATCGATTTGTTACAACACGTGTTTGTATATTTAGTGCATCAAAAAATTGTGTAACAGCATCTCTTAGTAAGATAAGAGCCTAATGTTAAATTAGGGCATTTGTTTGTTTGATTATTGCATAAAAAAAATGTTTTAGGACATATGTTAGTATGATAATAGCATCATGTTATAAGTTAAGGCATCTGTTTGTATTTTAGTGCATCGTTGGAAATACTTGGGCATCTATTTGTAAGCTTAGTGCATCAATGAACATATTAGAGCATCAATGAGTATTGATTAGTGCATCGTTAGACATATTAAGGCATCAGTATATGTTTAGTGTATCCGTTTGCATGTTTAGTGCATCCTTGGTAATAGTAGGGCATCCATTTGTATGTTTAGTGCATCGTTGGAAATACTTAGGCATATGTTTGTATGTTTAGTGCATCCATTTGTATATCAATGGATATATTAGGGCATCAGTGAGTATGATTAGTGCATCATTAGACATGTTAAGGCATCAATGTTTAGTGCATCCATTTGTGTTTGTTTAGTGCATCCATTTGTGTGCCTGGGACTGAATGGTTAGTACGGAAAATATTAATGAAAATATTTTGGTTTTATCTTAAATACCAAGTTGGATGATCCAACCAGTAAAGTTTTTCGAGTTGATGTTCAGGTTTGGTAAAATCATTGGGTCAAGGAACTGATGATTTGGATAATTCAGCAACTTACTTTTATGTAGTTAGTTATGGTAAGTAGTTTGTGATTAATCTAGCATGGTGTTTGGGACAGTAAGAGATTGCAAAGAAGTGTTCAGTTATTAATTTACTGTGTTTTAGGTTGCTTAGGTATACACTTATCAGAAACAGATTGTTGTATCGTTCAAGTTTAGATATACCATACCATTTGCAACGTAGAATTAAGTTCCAGAGAAAGTAATTTACAAACTATCGCAACAATCTGCAAGGGTACAAACCAGATTAGCGGTTATCTAGAGAATTGGTATATCTGACTTAGCAACTCAGCTTCCAGATTATTAGAAACACAAGAGATGTTTGCTCTTACTAGTTTTCATTTTCTAAGTTTCCTATTAAGGGCAAGACCTCATGGTTGATCCGGATAGAAAGACCAAATGTGACTAGTACTAAGCATAAGAAAACTATGAAAAAACAGATAGCATCTTCCATTACTTGGAAGAAAGTAATTACAGTAGCATTTTCTCAGCTACATACCAAAGGACCAACTACAACAAAAAATGTGGTTCACGCCAAACAAAAAGGGGTGCGCTACAACCGATAATACACAAGTTGCTGGTGTTTGGAATGTTAGTATGAATGGGCACGAAAACAGAAGAATGATTGCTGACTGTTAAACAGGGAAATTGTTTAAAATGGGGAAATTCTGTCAAACGGATTTGGTTCAAATTGGGTAAATTCTGTAATGGGTCAAACGGATTTGGTCTAAACTCGTTTAGTGCATTCATTTGCATATTTAGAGCATCCGTTTGGACATATTAGTGCATTCATTTGCATATTTAGAGCATCTGTTTGGACATATTAGTGCATTCATTTGCATATTTAGAGAATCTGTTTGGACATATTAGTGCATTGTGGTATACTCGACTAGATCCTAACAAGTATAAACCTGTGACAGAAGCTTGCATTAGAGCACAGGGATGTTTGCACCGCTGATGAGTTAATAGAGATGGTCCAAAGGTCAGCTTACTAAATGCGTTCTTATACTTGATCAGCATATCCTATTCAGTTTACTTGCAATGCACACATTGCAGCTAAATATTTTTTATCCTGTACGCTTTGCAGGCAGCTCGAGGACCACAAGGTTCAACATTCGGATGCCACAGAGCTCTGGCAGTTGGAGAAACAGATCCAGCCCGCTCTCCATCTAGTCAGAACCAGAAAGGTCAGCTTACCAGTTCACAAAATTGGTCAATGTGGAGTTTCTAACTACATCCTGATTTAATAAATGTTTATGATACTATGAACGGTGATATAAAATGAAATTAATTGGCAGCGGTACCGAGTAAATAACAGATCTAAAACATGTAATAGTACTAGGAAAAGTTTTCCGTAGGCCTAATCAGAACAGTATTGAAAATAGAACCCAATCTGATTTTAGATATTGTAGCAAATTTTTGACAATATTTCCAACTTTTGCTGCAAAATTTGGTTCGATCACCTGTCACAATTTATTAGTTAATTTTTTTTTTATCTACAACCAAGTACATATCAAGTGACAGTAATGTTTCTGATGCGCAAAGTTTTGAATGGGAAATTGTCCTTCTCTAAGATCTCCCTACAGTGGTTTTAGCACATTGCAGTTGCGACGTATTTTCTGAAAATTTATGCTCATTTCACCTTGCTCAAGACCATGCGAAAACATCGTCTCACAAACTGCAAGCCTGAGATTTAAATTGGTATATGTATTAGTGCATCTGTTAATATGTATTAGTGCATCTGTTAATATATGTATTAGTGCATCTGTTAACAGATTTTTTATATATATATATATATTAGTGAATCTGTTAACAGTATGACCCGTAAAGTACCTGTTTTGACCCGTTACCCAACCACACGCTCTTTAAAATCAAGCCTAGTAAATGGTGTTTGGCTATCTTTTGCATACAGAGTTGTAGTGAAAACAAGCTGAGTTTTTTTTTTTTTTTTTGGTGAAAGTTATTGCAGTTACTGACTAAGAAGTTGAATGTGCAGGAACCAAATTTCACAAACTCTACAGCAGTCGGAAGCCATCCAGTTGAGAAGGTAATAATCCATTTGTAGTTCTTTTAATGGTGCTCATCAATGATGATGCCTAATGCAATGCTGCAGGATATTGACATAATAGTGACATACACAGACACTTCTGGCGCCATACGAATTAGGACTGTTAAGTCCAAAGATTTGTCTCCTTCATGGGTCTGGACAAATCCCATTACTGACAGTCAAGGCAAAGAGGACAACTCAAAGGTATAAATACTATTTTCAATATCAAAGTACACCCTCCATCCCGTGACAATTGCAACAATTTATGTTTCGTAATGTCCCAAGATTATTGAAACATTTTGTTTGGATGTCAAGTTTTCAAGTCAGAGTTTCATTTTCTTTCTGTGTTGTCATTATGAAAAGTAATAACAAGATTTCCTTATTTTTTTCATTAATGAACGTGACTAAAACGTGACTTCAGTCACGTTTATCAAATAGTCAAATATCTCTAAAAAAAACTATGTGCTGAGTTAAGCATCTCATGAAATATGGAGGAAATAGTACACTATTGAGTACTGACACTTGTTAAGTACAATTGTTTTCCTTTCTGTGGAAGAAGCATGTTAATATGTTGGTTAATAATAAAATAATTGACTTTTATCAGTTTGAAATGTTGGTTAAAACATAGTGGATATTTTGGTTAGATTAGAGCATCGCGAGATAGATTGATGCATCCGTTTGAGGTCCTTTAGTGCATCCGTTTGAGGAGCTTTAATGCATCCGTTTAAGATATTTTAGTGCATCGGTTTGTATCACAGTAGGGCATCAAAATATCAGGGGAGTCAGTATCAATGTTACATATAGGATTAGAGGATAAACCATCTGTCAACTTGGATAACATCAAAACATCTGTCAACTTGGATAACATTTAAACATCTGTCAACTTGGATAACATTTAAACATTTGTTTCTTAATCGGTTCTTTTGTAGGTTCAACTGTTAGTTCATCTGTTAATATATATTAGTGCATCTGTTATATATGTATTAGTGCATCTGTTAACAGATTTGTGCATCTGTTAACATATTTGTGCATCTGTTAACAGATTTTTTATATATATATTAGTGCATTTGTTAACAGTTTGACCCGTAAAGTACCTGTTTTGACCCGTTACCCAACCACACGCTCTTTAAAATCAAGCCTAGTAAATGGTGTTTGGCTAACTTTTGCAAAGAGTTGTAGTGGAAACAAGCTGAGTTATTTTTTATTTTTTTTGGTGAAAGTTATTGCAGTTACTGACTAAGAAGTTGAATGTGCAGGAACCAAATTTCACTAACTCTACAGCAGTCGGAAGCCATCCCGTTGAGAAGGTAATAATCCATTTTTAGTTCTTTTAATGGTGATCATCAATGATGATGCCTAATGCAATGCTGCAGGATATTGACATAATAGTGACATACACAGACACTTCTGGCGCCATACGAATTAGGACTGTTAAGTCCAAAGATGTTGGTGAGGTTGCTGAGGTCCGTTTTTCCTTGAGAGATGAACGTTTTGCTGGTTATGGACATGTTGAATTCACCACCCCTGATGCAGCCCAGAAAGTATAATCCTTGTCTGGTCTTATTTTCAATAAATTTTTGTTGAAGACGATTAAGACCTAATTATTGATAATTTATTTGCAGGCCATTGAACTCAATGGATCAGATTTGCTTGGCCGTGATGTGAAAATTGATTTAGCAAAGGAACGAGGGGAAAGAGGTTCATACACTCCTGGCGGGTATGAATTATAAACTCTGTTTATGTATTTTTTCCACCTTGTTTATATATTTCAGTAATGAGTTTGCCTTTTAATTGATGTATCACTTCTGTATATTCAGCAATGATAGGTCTTTCCAAAAGAGTGGGGGACAAGGACAAGGACAATCAGTTTTTGTTAGGGGGTTTGGAGCTGATGATGATTTTGATAGTGTAAGTTCCCTATACCAACACACTCTAGTTTTGCTCTTAGTATTTGTTGATTTGCTAAAAACTCATATTTGGTTTGTATGTTTCAGCTTAGGGCTACTCTCGAGGGACACTTCGGTGGGTGCGGAGAGATTGCAAGACTTGCCATCCCCAAAGATTATGATACTGGTGCTCCAAAGGGGTAAGCTTTATTTGTAACAATGAGTTGCATTATCTTTTTTAAGCTTTTGACGCTTACCTCTTGATGCTTTAATTTCAGGATTGCTTTCATTGATTTTGCTGATAGCAATGGTTTCAACAAGGCTCTTGAACTTAATGGAACTGAAGTCGGTGGAGGTTATATAACTGTATCGGAATCTAAGCCTAGAGGTGATGGTGGTTCTGGAGGTGGATGCCGTTTTGGTAATGGAGGCAGGAGTGGCGACAGGTTTGGTAGTGGTGGCAGGAGTGGACGTGGCAGAGATGGTGGACGCGGAAGAGGCCGTGGCAGAGATAGTGGTGGTCGCGGCGGGAGAGGCCGTGGACCTAGCAGGCCTAGCATGGCACAGCCTGGTACAGGAAAGAAGACAATTTTTGGTGATGATTAAATGTGATGGTTATTTGTAGCCTTCTTCTGAATGTTAAATCTATCGGTTCTTTTTCTATTTTTATTATGGATGATAAATGTGAGGAGATTATTATTAATGTAGTTTAGACTGCCTTTTCGAAGCTAGTTTTGACATGTTATGTAATATTTTTGGGATGTTATATGTGTCTTGCTTGAACTTGAAACTGAATACATTTTTGGATCTGGTTTTTATCTTATGTTAAGTTTGGTTATATTGTTTTCTGGATTCATGGTTGGTTTTCTTTGCTGGTTCCTCTACTTGGGCTTTTTTTAAACGAGTAACAAACTAATGAAAGTGCTCTTAGAATTGGTGATGGGTTTTATCCCGTGTATATATATAAAAAGTTACAAAGAGGCCCCTGGACAAAAAGAAGGGAATGGGAAAACACAACCTATAAAATATAAAAAGTTACAATGAGGCCCTTGTAGTTGGGGAAAAAAAGGAGGTAGGAAGGGAGGGGGTAATTTGCACTATTTTTCTACTTTTCCACCAAAGTGTATTTTTTCCAAGAACCAATATCTATATATATATATATATATATATATATATATATATATATATATATATATATATATATATATCTTTTATATAATAAAACAAAACCCCTAGTGGGGACTTTTTCATTTCAAAAAAAAATCAAATCATACCTTATTTGGTAATAATTGAATTATTATTAGTTTTTATTTTAAAGATTTTAATAAAAAAAAGCCTTTAAATATTTCCTAATTTAACCAAAAAAAAATTGTAAATTCGTTTTAGGTGAAAAGTTATATGTGTCAAAAGTATGAAAAAAGAAAACTTTAAAAAGGTGGGGTGAATCTACAATATCTTCAGGGGTTTAAACAAAAAATTTGAAAAACAAAACCACAACCAAACACAGCCATTCCCTTCCTGGATTTCTTTCATCACATCGGCAAAAAAAACACCCTAATTTTACCAAAACAAAATCGGACACATCAAGTATCACGTTTTTTAAAACACGACCGATCATGGGTTATTCGTGGCTTCACAAAGGAGGTACAATACATTATTTTTTTTCAATTGGTGTTTGAGATTAGATTTTTACGTTTGCTTATATAAAGGTTGTCTATTAATCAATTTTTTTCACAAATTGATACCTTTTTTATGCAATTAATCATCAATCCCAGATGAATGATTAATCAATAAAGCAAAATAATGACACAATTAGTGAAGAGGTATATCAATCTTTTTAAAAAGGTTAAGTTATATTTGTTTTTTTTAATCGATCGCTCAAATAATCAAATAAACGTGTTGTTTACTGCAAAGTTTACAGGTTTTTTATATTTGTTATTCATAGGTGTTTTGCTGAAACTAAATTATACCTAAATCGGAATATATCAAGGTTTAGTTTTTGATTTAGTGGATTAAATGAGGTTCCAAAATTCTTCAATGTTTGATTAAATTCCGATTTCTATGAGGTCTTCCACGGGTCAAAACAACAATGGTTGCGAACGTCCTTATGTTCTCAAAACCAGATCGACCTCATACAGGTGATTACATTGAATTTTTTATTTTATAAATTAGCTAAGTTTTTTACCCTTTTAACTTTTGATTAATTGTGGTTTAGGTATTGAGCAAGTTGAGTATATATATTATGATTCTTTTTTTGTTAAATTCTTATTGTGTGTTTGATTTACTTTAGTGGGTTGAAGGGTCTGTGCCAAGGAGGTATGATACTGATAAAAATAATGCTTATTTTTATGATCATGATGCTAATATCGTAAAATTGGATATAACTGATAAAGCTGGTCTATCGTTCTTGTGGCGATAGATCTAAGTTAATTGATTTCAATGTAAAGGAGGGGGTTTTAATGAATAGGATCATCAAGATGATTGTGAAAGCATTACAAATATTATAATGAACTCATAACTAATTTATATATTTATTTTAAGCATTAGTGTGACCATATGCAAATTGTATCGTAGTCGCATTTTGAAACAACATACATGTAGTTTCAAGACTGTTTGGGATTACTTATAAACCTTTTTAACGTAAGCATGGCTGCTTATCAGAACAACTTGTATCAAAAAGGAATAAGGAGATAACCAATTCTAATAATTGACCCGTGCAACCCCCTAAAGCTACTATTAAAGTTTGCATACTATTAGACCAGCGATCAAGTTACATGGCCTAGACTATTCAACACCGACATGAATCTTAGAGAAACTATTTTGAGTGCTAAGCCGAAACCATAGTTATACATATACTAATTTGTGTACTCATCTTCACTTCTAAAGTCTAACCATCTCAAGAGGTTCAAATCTTCTAATCGTACAATGAAAGAAGAATTAAATATGATAATAATTATATGTTTATATATTAGTACAAGTGGATGATGTTGTATTAGGAGGATTTACAAAGTTTTTGTTTAAGGATAAATAGGATTAGAGGTATATAAAATGATGTGTCAGATGGATGTTTAGGTCCCTATGCTTCTAAGTTCAAGTCCCGGGCTAGAGCAAAATGAGTTTTCAAATGGCCTTTTTCGTGTTAGAATAATTTACAGAATTGTGTTTTAGCATAAATTACTAATGACATGTGGTTGATTCCTAATGCCTCTAAGTTCGACTCTCCACTTGAGGTTCCAAATGGAACAGCCTTGCCCGGTCTTTGTGATAGCCCTGTTGTAAGTTTAAACATAATGTCGGTTGAAGTAAAATACTTCAAAGACATTCTGTGTATTTAGCTTTATGCTTAGTGTTATAAAATTCTCTCTGTAGGGAAGTGGATCTGCTACCCAAGGTGAAATATCATTTTATCAAGGAATAAGAAGTTTCAACCTATCTTGGCATCCACTTCTACAAATGGAACAACTGGTATGAATGGAAACATAGATTAGTGCTTAGCTAATGTAATGTAGAAAAACTAATGGTACATTATTTCTATTGTTATAGTGGTTTGAGACCTGAGGAAGAAAAACTGATTATAAGGTATGTTTCTGGAATCTGGTGTTATTAATTTGTGATGCATACTTGAACTTTTAACCTGTTCTGCAAGAACTTTTCGATTTACAGTTTCTCAGATTCAGTTAGAAGGCGATGCTCTGTCTTACAGTTGCATCCTGATATGGCCACACAACTTATTGTTGCTTCAGACGATGACAGTTCACCTTCTTTGAGGGTACTGATTTATTTGCTATATACATGTTTTTTCGTAAATATGTTAGTTATTTAATTTACGTATCTATTGATCATGCATATATGGGATATGCGGAACACATGTCTCCACTGCGGGTGTTGGTAGGTCACACTAAAGGTATGATGGTAATTATTTATCGGTTGATCATCTGCTATTAATGACAGTGGCGAAGCTTGCCAACTTTTAGTGGGGGTCGGGATCTAATATACCGAAATTTCACAATTAAAATGGGGGGTCGAAACCTAATATACCGAAATTTTTCTACACGAAAACTATATACCCCCTATATCGCAAAAAAAAATTCGGGGGGTCGGGCGCCCCCCCCCCCCCCCCCGGCCCCTATAAAGCTTCGCCCCTGATTAATGATGTCACTCTTCAATTAATTTTTACATGTGTAACACATTAATTTTAACAACCCAATTAACCAGTTGTTGTTGCAATGTCCTGGTGTCCTAATGATAGCTCTTATTTGATTACCTGTGCCAAAGACAACTGCACTATATGCTGGGACACTAATTCAGCTGTGGTCTGTCATAGCTGTTTTAGCTGATGGTTTTACTTTCGAACTTACTATACTTATTTTGATTACTAAGGATCTGAGTTACCCGATGAAAAACTTATGGAACTTCCAGCAGAAATGAGTTGGAACTTTGATGTCCACTGGTATCCAAAGATACCAGGGGTTATGTCGGCATCCTCTTTCGATGGAAAAAATCGGTATTTTATTCATTCTTTCATTATATTACAAAACAAGAAATATATCTTAAAACATGCAAAAGTCCTATATAGTGGATTCTGCAATTTCTTTTGTTGATACTATTACTGGTTGAACATGCAAGAATTACAAACTTTGGTGGTCGTTTTTCTCTTTTTATCAGTATCATGAAAGTTTTGAATAGAGATACCAACTAAAAAATTATTTAAATTCTAATCTAAATGTCTTGAGTTCTCAAAACTAATGCAGCCCATTAGTTTCTTTTTGAGAATTATTTTCTTTCATGTTTTATGTATGAACGGTTAAAAGTAGCCAATTAAGGCCCAGTAACATACCTGACGATAATTAGATATATGGCAAATCTACACTATTGCTATGTGACAAGCCTTGAGTTATCGTTTAGTATTTGTAACTCAACGTTTATCAGTTTTTAGTTTAGATATTGACCTTGGGTCTCTTTTAGATGCAAATTGTGTCTTTTTCGGTTGTTGTTTCGAACCAACTTAGGTTGCTATATTAGTCAGTTTAGGCTGCTCTATTGGGTCATTTTAATCATAGCACTTTTATGCAATGTATTTGGAAGTGTTGGTGGGCATATAAAGTAGTGCTTTTGATCAGTTTCATTTCGACTTGATAGTTTTTAGTTTTTTAGTTTAGCTGTTGACCTTGGGTCACTTTTAGATACAAATTGTGTCTTTTTGGGTTGTTGTTTCGAGCCAACTTAGGTTGCTATAGTAGTCAGTTTAGGCTGCTCTATTGGGTCATTTTAGTTGCTGAGTTGGGTCACTTTCGGCTATAAAAAGTTCAAATTTACGTATTTGATAAACAAAATGTGTATAAGTGTAAATTTTGGGTATGTTGGTTCATTATTTTAGTTGTTGCTTGGGTCACTTTTAGCTGTCAATCTGTGTAGTTTAGGCTACAAATATGTGCAGTTTAGGCTACAAATTTGTCTCTTTTTGGTTGTTGTTTTGAGTCAATTTAGGATGTTGTTTTAGGCTGCTTTTTATGGTCTGCTGAATTGGGTCACTTTGACTTTAATAGTAGGTAAACCTTGCATGTCGTATTCGTTATTTTTTAACTGCAATTCTGAGTTATTATGGTTGTTTGTTTGAGTCACTTTTGGCTTAAATAATGGCCACTTTTTACTGCTATAATGGCTCAAAGTTGTTCCTAAAGTTGGTAATTTGTAACATCTTACGTCACAACTTTCATCTACAAAAGCAAGAGCATAAGCGCGTGCATCTAGGAAACAATGTCTAACTATGCTCATGTAATCAGTAAACTGCTATTACATGTTTTTAGTCTAATGGCAAACAAGTGACAACTTTTTTATGATCCATGTTACATGTAATTAACATAAGGTCATGGGCGACCCAAATGTGCAAAAGATGGGAGCACTCATGTGAGACTTGCAGCCGAAAGATTTGCTCCGCATACACTCCCAATAACTAAAGGTATGTTGTTTTATATTATGTCGAAGTAGAAAAATGAATGGGATGTGCAGGTAGTGTAACGGGTCAAAGGAATGGGTTAGAAACTTTTCTGTTAATTTTTAGAAATGTGCAAAAGATGGGAGCACTCATGTGAGACTTGCAGCCGAAAGATTTGCTCCGCATACACTCCCATTAACTAAAGGTATGTTGTTTTATATTATGTCGAAGTGGAAAAATAAATGGGATGTGCAGGTAGTGTAACGGGTCAAAGGAATGGGTTAGAAACTTTTCTGTTAATTTTTAGGGGGTGTTTGGATTTAGCTTATTTGGCACACTTTTTTGACTTATGAGCTTATGTCTTATGAATTCATAAGCCCATGTTAATAACCTCATTAGCCGAAAATAATTGATTCTATAAGATTATAACTAGCCACCACAAAACTCATAAATATAATAGGACAACAAGACGAAGAAAAAGAAACAGTTCGAAAACAAACATCATGGCGATGAGGACTCATACCAAGGAAAAGGAATCAAGTCACGTGAGCTTAAAAACAAACCAATAGAGGTACATTTCACTCATTGTTTCAACAAAATCATTTAGACATAACGTACAACAAAACTCTTTGATGTACACATTTTTATACAGATTTCTGACGATGACAATTACCCTCTGAGGAATAGAAGCGCCACACCAAACAACACATACAAAGAAACAACAAACACCCAAGTTTATCTGATCGAGGATGAAGATCATTACAATAAATGTAAAATCATTACAATAATAATACAGTTTAATATATATTTGCGTTGGAAAATATATTCGAGTATTGTTGTATAGTTTGAGACACTCGAACCATTTGTCACGTTTCGTATTAGATTCTTTGAAAGTAGGCCCATTATAGCAAATACGCTTTAAACATGACCCACATTAATCAATTTATGCTAAAATTTAAATAACAACTGGTGGAAGTGGTATATATTGTCTATTCTTGCATATTTATTAACAACCAACATAACAAACGGTAACAAACGGTAAGTAAACTTGGTTTATAATGTTTAGAGAAAAAAACTTTTTTAAAATATATATATGACCCTTCATTAAGTCTGTCAAAAATAATAAAAAAAACATAATTAAAAGCCATAAATAAAACAAAACAACGATTAAATTATTTATTTTTTAATAAATAAAAATACATTATTTAAAAAATTAGCAAAAATCTCGCGCGTGCGCGGGCATTATAACTAGTATATATATATATAGAGTTTTAACTTGGATACATATGTAATATATGTAATTGCCCCATTTCTATTTTGTTCAAATGCTTTTATCATAATGTTGATCTATAGCTTGCTATTTTTAATGTGTTGAATTATCCGATATAATTGAATTTTGAAGTGCATGTTGCGTTTTGAGGCACTTTTTAACCATATTTTCTATTTTATCCAAACACTTTGGCTACACTACGATGAGCCGCAAATTCCCAACTAGAATGGTCCGGCTTTACACGCATTAATGATAAAAAAAAACACATATAACGATGAAATCAGTAGTCGTCGTTATGCGGGTTTTCAACGATGTTAGGGTTGGAAAAATAACCTATAAACCTGCATATACTTATAACAAACACCCATAAAATGACTTGTTTGATTATCTAAGCTTTTGGTATAGTGTTGTGTGGGTCACCCACCAACCAAGAGGTTGTGGAAAATGTTTTAAAACCCGGGTTTACTCGCCCGGTTGAACCGGGAACCAGCTCGAAGACAGGGCTGGATGTGACCGAGGTTTTGCTTGTGTTAGAACCGGATTAAACCGACTGTTTTTCATCGACCCGGTGTGATAAATCCGGCCGGGTCATGACTTTTTATCAAAAAATCTAATAAAACTTTTTTTTTAATCAAACATTCTAAGTTTAATTGATAAGTTGAAGTAGTGAGGACTAATGTTAGCAGTAGTAAATTAGAGCTATTTCACCAACTAATATATTTTTAATATAGACTTTATAACTTAAAATCATAAGTTGATTGTTGTCGCAAATCTTTGCTATATTATTATAGATATAGAACTTAACAACAAAGTTTATCAGAAGATTCTCAATCTTTTCATCGGTTCAATTGAATGAAGGAATAAATTCAAGTAATATAAGGGATCATGCATCACTACATATTAAATATAGAAAAAAAAAAAAAAAAAAAAAAAAAAATATATATATATATATATATATATATATATATATATATATATATATATATATATATATATATATATATATGGGGACTTTCTTACGAGAACTATTTTATCTGCGAGAACTGAGAGAACCACAAAAAATATACATGCACGCCTTTTAAAATAAAATAAAAATACATGCAAATCATCAATAATCGTAAGTATCCACATATGTTCTTCAATATCATCATGAACTCATCCTCTTTTTTCACAAAAACCTTACACAAGGCCGCAATATTGTCGTTGCACGCCTTATAAGAACATACATGCACACCTTCAAAGAAAAATGTTGTATTTCCAATTTCTTATCAAATTCTTTAGAACAACTATGTTTTTTTAAAAACATATATGTTGTTTTTAGAACATATGTGCAAAAATACAATTATTGAAGGCGTGCATGTATGTTTTTTGTGGTTCTCTCAGATCTCGCAGATAAAATGGTTCTCGCAAGAAAGTCTCACTATATATATATATATATATATATATATATATATATATATATATATATATATATATATATAGAACCGGTTCGACCTGACGGTTCAACCGGTTGAACTAGTGATCCGGTGATTAAATCGGGTCGATAAAATTGGTTGTGGATTCAAATTTCTTTGAAGAGATATTATTTGTGAAATATGTGATATATGTGGTCTGAGTGTGTAGAAGTCGCGATTTCAAAAAATATTTTGACAGGTTCGATTGGGCCAGCATATCAAGTTGAGACTTTTTGTAATCGGATATTACAATTTTCTAAACCTGGTCTGACACTTGGGCCGACTTTTCTTCAACTCTATATTGGGCCTTAGCCTTCTTTTGATGTCACCATCAAAACGATTTTATTTGTGTGTGCATCATGCTTATGAATAATGAGTTGAATCAACACTAGTTGGCCCAATATAAAGTCTGTTAATCAAATTATATGACCTGAAATCATATAAAGTTCGTCTTTATGGTTATATAGTCTCTTACACTAACGCGTCAGGTGAGTTATGAAGTTATTACTAAAAGGCATCTCATTCTAAATTTTTATTTTAAGCTTTGTCATCAATTCATAAATCTTTTGGTTGTATAAATTTCCACTGCACATATGCTTCTAAAAACTTTATAAACTTTTCATATAGGTCAAATGCATTAATTTATAAACAAAAATTATGATATTGGACATTTTCATGCTATCTAAGCATGAAATGGATGTCTATTGTGATTAACAAGATAATACATTCTTTCATCATTTTATAAACCTTTCTTGAAACAACATAACGGATGCTCTTAGTTCAAGTCAAATGAGGACTGCTTTACTGCTTTTTGTGTTTCCATCAAGGGAAGAGATCATTTGATAAAAGTTGTACTGAGTTGAAGACTTGAAGTGTTGAAGGCTTAATGGTAGTTACTTGGCGGTAACCAGAATAATGACTAGCTAAAACCACTTTAGATTCCATAATTACACGCAAACCATCAATGAACAATGATATCCTAACAAGGCAAGATCTACTGTTTCTCGTTAACAAATTTGTAAAAATTTACTCTATATAATCACGTAACACCTTTGGACAATTAAGAAAAAAAAAGTGTGTATGAATCACTAAGTGCGACACTCAACATTGGTGTGATTATCAATCTCTATTTTCTTAAGGGTTAACTGTTAATGATCGACGAATAGGACTATTCGTGAAAGAGTTGATAATAAACATTCTTTTCTTGTGTAGTTGATCCTTTAAATAAAGGATTTTTGCATCTACTCTTGATGAAAGCCCGATATAGGTCGCCTTCCTTGAGCTTTGCTTCTCTCTCAACCACGTCTCATCATCTACAACAGCTTTTCTTCCTCCATACTTCATTTCCTGAATCACATGGTCATCCATTGGAAAAAATGACCTCTGGATGACCATGTAAATGAAGTATGGAAGGAGAGAAATAACTACAACTAATAATACAACGATCCAATATATTGGTGCAGGTCCCACAGCTTCTACAAGGAGTTTGTATTCTCTATTGGAGTATATGGGCGGAAGTGCACCATATAAGAGTAAGAAAATATACCAACTTAAGATGCTTCCCCAAATGAAGATATGTTGGATCCAAGTGAAGTGAGTGATGATTAGAGCAATTTGACAATTAACTGTCCATACAACGGAGGTGTATGTGATAACTCCTAAATGTGCAATGTCTACTACTTCTCCTCCTTGTCTGAAGGCCGACGGGGAAAGAATGTAGACGGTTAGGATGAATATCACCAAAGATGTAAGTATTCCGTTTCCCATCCACCCAATGATTCTTTTCCAACCGAAGAAAATACCCTTTTGCCCCTGTTGATAAAGAGCTGGAAACTGTGTGTTAAAAACAAAGTATCGTTAGACAAGGGTGATTTGGTCATTTTTTCAGTAAAAAAAAGATTAGGTACTGACATGTTTTTATGATAAAAATACCTGAAGGCAAATATCTGAAGATACATCTTGCTCAAGGACGCCTAAAGATATGACTGGAAGGGATGTTAGAAAGAGATTGAACACAACCATATACCATCCATCATATAAGACATCACCCGAGAATCTTGAATAGAGTTCGTAGTAGAATAAGGTAAGACCGAACACTATGTTCTTGTATACAAAATAGAGAATCTGGGGGAAGAAAACGCTTTAAAAATTAAGTAATCATATATGTATAGTAAAATATATATATTATCAAGATTAATAAATCTATGAAGTTTAGTAAAGACCATCTTGGAGATTCTCTTGTAACACCAATGCCCGTGCACTATTAACAATCGTTCCAAAAATCGAAATTGAGGCATTGAAAAATCACTGGCCATGACAGCCTGCAAGCACAAAAATGGAACTTATAGTGTCAAAGTTGTAATTTACTATGTTTTTTTTTAACGGCAAGATATATTAATATCAATAAACTAGCGAGATGTTAGAACTTTTTGATAACTTTGAACATGCCGGTTCATATAAAGGGTAAAAGAGTAATCTTATCTAAATATAGAATTGATCAAAGTTGCAATAACGAGATAATCAGTTCCGAAATAGATAAATTCTAAACACCTCCTGATCATACCTGCATTCCTTCCATGCCACTAATCCCAATTCCAATATCAGCTTCTTGAATCATGCCAACATCATTTGCTCCATCTCCAATCGCTAATGTCATCTTGCCCGTATATCTTTTCACTAATCGAGTAATCTAGTATTTTTTTCACAAGAAAACACAAAGTCATATTGCATTCATTTGTTATTCAAAAAAAGGCTGCATTCATTTGGTTTATAACTTGTGTTATGTTTCGACTATGAATGTAGCTTACCAAGGCTTTCTGTTTTGGTGAGACACGACAACATATTACAGAAGCACAATTAACTGCCAACTGCAAGAAATGATCTCTTAAGTCATTCCTCAAAGCAATTTCAAGAGCTTTACCATCCACCACAAGAGCGAAAGGATCATCCTTTGTTTTTTCGCTTATTGTCACTCGATAAGACGCCTCAATTTGATTTAATATGTCGTCTTTCATAGCCTGAAAAGCTACAAAATGTTTAATCAGTACCTTTAACTTAGATTGTAGGTCAAATATATTGATACAAGCCGAGTGCATGATATTCACCTCTAATTGGTTTTTTGATTCAGCGTCCCTGCTTAAACTTAGATGAAACTGTTGCATATCATGCCTAAGCAAACTACAAGCGAATCTGACCAAAAAAAAAAGAAAAAAAAAAAAATAGAAATGGTGAGGGAAATTTTATTAAACTTTAGTACTAATGAGGCTATTCAATTTTTTTTTTAAATCCTCACCCAATATTTACAGCAGTCTCCTTCTTGTCCCCTGTGAGGAGCCATATTTTGATTCCTGCTTGTGCAAGTCTATCTATGCAGTCTGCAACCTGATATCGATGTTAAAAAAAAAATACATATTTCTTTTAGAGGTGGAAAAGTATGGGTTGGTCAAGGTGGGTAAACGGGTCAGAGCTGGTTCATGAAATAAATTTAGCATGCTAAATATAATTATAAGAACTGTGTAATATCAATACTAAGTTACACCTAGTTAATAAGAAAATGATATTTAAGATTTTACATAAAATGTAGTCTTAATTGACTTTCGTCCTGTTTGGCCATTTGACCTTCTTTCCCTGTTAGCTAGCTAATTTGTTACTTGTATTTAAGATCTTACCCCATCTTGTAACTTATCATCAACGGCTACCGCACCTAACAACACCAATTCTTTCTCAATGGTTTCAGAAACATTCTCTAGCATTTCTTCTCTTTCAGGTCCGATTATGGACTTGGCTTTGGCGAATGATGAGCTCCATTCTTCATACTCAGAGTCTTTGATTTTACGATAAGCAAACACCATTGTCCTCAACCCGTCTTCTGCATAATTTGCAAGGTGCATAGTTGTAGCATGCTGATATGTCCTACCACCGTCGCCCAACCTATCAAATATAATACTGCAAAATACAATAATACCTGGTTATAGTATACAAAAGTACTTCCTTAACTCCATTGTTCATACTTCATACTTATAGATGTTGACTTTGACCCATCCACATTTGAAAAAGTCTATTTGGGGTATGTTATATCTCCAAAGGGTCAAATGGGTCAAAAGAGTTAATAAAAATAAAACGGGTCAAATGGGTCAAAACAGGAAGAAACTTGCCCATATTGTAATTTTAAAGCAGACAACCTATAAATTGTTTTATTCAAAAGATGAGATTGTTAATTTAACAATTTATTTTCAATTTTATTTTGCATGCAAGATATCAATAATAAAATTCACAAATAATGAAACAAGGCAGAAAGCTTTTCGATCTGGCTTATTTGAGCTCAATGAATTGAACCCGTATTTATAACCTAAATTCGACAATCTGGAGACTTACTTGTCAGCACCTTTACAAAATAAGAAAATTTGACCAGCTTCATCACGTACTATCACCGACATCCTCTTCCTAGAGCTACTGAATTCTAACAAATTCAATAGCTTGTATTCCCTATAATTGGACATTTATTTGTACAGTTAGCATGAAAAACCAAAGATCATAAAAATAAAGAATGGTCAGGAAAAGAAACGGACCTTTTGACCTCCACTGCAGATGAATCGATCTCTTTAATAAACATAGAAGACTGAGTTCTTTTATAAAATTGAAATCCAAACTCTTGGGCTGCAATCAAGAACGTCACTTCTTCAGGCGACTCTGCCTCATATTTGAGTTTATGGCTACCTGTTTGTTCATCTTCGACTGGTATGCCTGTGTGACATAAAGCCAAGACTCTGAAGAACATTATCATATCCCAAACATTTGATCCATGAAGCCACATTTTGTTCATCAGTCTGTCATCTTTAAAATTAAACCCTTTGATACCGCTAGCCTCAATATTCTTCTTAGCATGTTCATCATCCAGGATACTATTCCTTGATTCCTTAATTTGACCAGAAGACATCTCGACCAACTCCATGCTATGACCAGGGGTAGAATTGGCATCATCCAGATTAAAATGATAGCTCTCTATATCAATATTTAATCTTTGTGAAGCAGCACGAACAATCTCATTAACATCACCCCCATAAGAAACCCCTTCAATCGAGCATTTCCTAAACTCCATTTGATTACAAGTCAAAGTCCCCGTTTTATCAGTCAAAATCATCTCAACCTGACCAAGCTCCTCGTTCAAATTCGATGTCCTGGCTTCAACTGATTTCCCGGACATCTCATCAAACAAATGTTGATCATTGTTTATAAGCATTGCTTGCAAAAACTTTACTACTTCAATAGACACATAAAGAGATATCGGTATCAAGTAACCATACAATATAAGTGCCCTCAGGAATTGAAGAAACCCCGAGGTTAGAGGCTTATCCGGATCAAAAGACCCGTCTGTATCATCCCTTAATCGAAGGTACCACCATTCTTTAGCTATATGTTCTTGATCTGTATATTCTACAGAACCAATGGAAGTAATTAAAGATATCAAAAGTAACATGAAGAACAAAACATAAATTACATGATCCATTTTTCTTTCTATCCTGCTACGTTTAGACGGCGATTTCATAGAATTTCTAACCACTTTTGCATCTTTTCCAGTAAAAATAGCAGCTCCATAAACATAATCTGTATTTCGGAGCTTCGAATCTCGAAGCAGAATCTGAGAAGGTGACAAAGAATATGACTCATCATCCCCAAACTCCAAATTTGCAACAAAAGTATATAAACTTGAATTTGGATCTTCACATCGAACGGTCGCCTTAAACTTATCAAATTTAGTTTCTTGATCAAAACTCAAAGTACATTCCAAACAACGCTTAATTTTAAGATTAGTTTCACCATCTAGATTCATGGTCTCAACATAACAAACACCATCTTCATAGCTAGAAGACAATAAAAGTAAATCACTAGGAAAATACTCGTTTTTGTTTACTTTCACAACATCACCAACTCGAACCACCTTCCATGTTCGATCAACGAATATTCCATTTCCAATATGAACCTTAACTTTCCTTGAATTTACATCTAAATCTTGCAAAAACCGATGCCAATCTTCTACGCCTTCTTTTAATATACTAATGCCTACCACAAAAACTAGAGGAGCAATCATGCTTAAAGGTGTGAAAGGAGCTAAAGAAGTAACTGATAAAACCGCAACTAATAAGAAATATAAGTTTGCCACCCTACGAAACTGCTCAAATAATGACTTCGGAAGAAATGTGATCACATTATACTTAGTTGTGGAAACATGGTTACTTGGGTACTTATATGGTTTGGTTTTATGTTTTACTGAATCGTTACAGAATACGACTCTAGAAAACCCTGGCTGACCAAAGTCGGACGGGTGGTTTGTTGGCTGCGATGGTCGTAAACACGAAAATGTGTAAAGATTGCTCCATTTCATTTTTCCTTTCTTTTTCTTCTTCTTGGTTTGGTCATTTGAAGATGGTTGCCATTTTTTGGTATGGGAAGAATGGTCAAACTATCATTGTTTATTTTGTAGTAATAGTTATGTCACATATTGACATATGAAGAATCTAAAATTGTAAAGCTAGTTCTGTTTATTGGATTTAATTAATGTAAAGTTGAGATTTGAGAATCTTCTAATGCTTAAATTTTGGGGTTTTCTTGGATCTTGTGTCGTGGAAAATGCAGGCCTTTCATAGCATCATGTTATGACTTATTATGAGTATGGAGAGTATATAAGTTAAAAACAAGCATCTGTGATATCTTTTTGTAGGCAAGATTTGAAATATTACACATAGTTTGTATAAATGGAAACTTACTGTTACCAAATGTTTCACCGACAACAACAACATAACCGATCCCGCCGTGGCGGAGTATGGAAATGTTGAATGTTGACAGATCATACCGCTACGCCAGCATAATTGTAACCAAATGTTTGTCACTTAAAATGCACTACCTATTTTTTATGAAAAGTTTACACTTTACACAACTCATATTTCAATTTATTACAAGTTACGTATAATAAGTTACATGGCATATGCAAGTTTTTTTCACTTTGCACAATCCATTTTTCTATGTTTATGAATAACGATACTGTTAGAATATTAGAATCATAAAACTATAAACTAATAACCACATAACATCAAAGACACGCAGCGGAATAACAAGATCTACATACATATAATTAATTAACTAAATTTAAATAGATGCGTACCTTTAGGTTTCTAGCAAGAACAAGAAACCACGTGATCACCAAGAACAAGATAAACCCTAAATTGGGTTTAATATAAATCGACCACTATATGGATCGAATAGGGCAATAACAACAAGCTAAAGGAAGCTTGTACTCCGTTCTTGTACACACGTAATACTAGCGTTTCAATGAGAAAAGCTAGATTCTAATTCACAAGCAAATCAAACACTTATGTGTTAATGATTGAACCGAAAATCCCAAGGGTTTGGGAGGAGTGGATCGGCCAAAACAAAACACAAGAGGAAGGAGAAGAAGAAGAATAACTTGCTAGAGAATTAGGGTTAGCCAATTACAAACACAAAGGGTTTGTATTTATAGGCTTCTAAACTTCCTCTCCAAGTTAGACTAGGAAAAGGTTTCCTAATTCCCTTCTAATTCCCCTAATCGGCCGAACCTAAGATCAAGAAGGATTTCTAGATCCTTCTTGACTTGTATTTTCATAGTTAGTCCTTGTAGTTAATATTTAACGACCGTTAACCAAACCCCGTTAAATACTAACGACCGTTAAGTGTTTGTTTGTGAAATGAATAAATAAATCATGAATCTATATTTAATTATTCAAACCATTGAGACTCTTACGTATTGTGTGCAATCCCGAAGTCTCGTGTTCGAAACTGGACATACGAATATTAATTATTATCCATAAACTCTAACAGCTCCCACTTGGATATTCATTAATATTGTAATGACATGGGTTAGTCTAGCTTAACAGCCCCAATGCCCCCAGATCGACTCGAGTATGGTTTTCCTGGAAAAAACCACGTGATGATTATATCATCATACTTATCCTTTTGTTTCTAATACCGCGTTAATATGGATATGGATCTAGGTCATTCCATAATTAACAATTAGTTTCTCGTTTATACATAATTGATCAAGATTACCAAATCATCTGAACGTCTTCCAGATAGCCTTTGGGCGCGCGCACGCAAACATCTTGTCAACCCTACGAGTGGCCAAGTAGTATTAAACTTCAAAACAAATTTGAAGGAACAAATCCTTTATTGACTACGAGCATAACCCTCGAACTTTGCATCACCTCCGAAAATAGCCCTTATAACTACCAGTTATGGATAGCGTTAGACTACCTTATAGAAAATGAGCTACATCCTCGGCAGTTATCTGGTATCTCAAGTCTGAGGATAAATATTCATGATTTACTTAATGACTATGATCCATAAAGTATAATCATGTGGTTGGGATAAGTCCTATATTCAATTTATCCAATATTGAATATCATGTGATATTGGTATCTCAACCTTACAGTACATTCTACCAATCCTCACATTTGTCTTTATTTAATGATATTCCCATATCATTAATCGACAACGGACTATTTAGAATAAATTGATTATTCACGGATTTAAACATGCAAATATAGGATACAATATTAACAAATGATAATAAACGTTATCCACACTTTATTTCATTAAAATAATATTGTTTACATATCCCTTATCCAAATACTAATCCAACAGATTTACAAGAAACTACTGGCTAAACGAAGACCAATACCACTAGCATGTTGAGTAAACTTTTCCTTAGGTAATGCCTTCGTAAAAGGATCAGCCAGATTGTCATCTGTGTGAACTTTGAGTATATTGATCTCTCCTTGTTCGACTTGTTCTCGAACATAGTGATATCTCCTCTGGAAATGTCTGGCGCCTTTCATAACTCCAGGTTCATTGGCGAATGTGACTGCGGCAGAGTTGTCACAATACACATTTATAGGTAATTCAATTGACGGCATCACTCCAAGATCCGAAATGAATTTCCTTATCCAAACAGCTTCCATAGCCGCTTCCGATGCAGCAATATACTCACCTTCTGTAGCAGACATGGCCGTTGTACTCTGCTTCTTACTCTTCCAGTCTACAGCACCTCCATTTATGACAAAAACGTAACCCGTCTGAGACTTCGTATCATCTTTATCAGTCTGAAAGGATGCATCGCAGAAACCTGTAACATTCAGTTCTGCGTCTGGATTTCCCCCGTACACAAGAAACATATCTTTAGTATTCCTCAAATACTTAAGAATGTTCTTAACAGCATGCCAGTGATCTTTCCCTGGATTCTGCTGGTAACGACTGGTTAAATTTTGTGCGAACGCCACATCTGGCCTTGTGCATCTTACTGCATACATGATAGATCCTACTGCCGAAGCATATGGAACTTTCTGCATGTGTGCCACCTCTTCAGGTGTTGAGGCACATAGTTCGCTGCTTAAGCCATGTTCTACTTGCATGGGCAAATATCCCTTCTTGGAATTTTGCATATTGAATCTCTTCAATATTTTATCCATGTAAGCACTTTGGCTTAATCCAATCAACCGCTTAGATCTGTCTCTATAGATCTTGATTCCAAGGATGTAAGCTGCTTCTCCTAAATCCTTCATGGAAAAACATTTACCTAAATAATCCTTAACTTCATTAAGACTAGGTATATGATTTCCCATGATCAATATGTCATCGACATATAGAATTAGGAAAGTAGTATTACTCCCACTAGCTTTGTGGTATACACATGGCTCATCGAAATTTTGAGTAAATCCAAACTTCTTGATTTCCTCATCAAATTTCTTATTCCATTGCCTAGATGCTTGCTTCAATCCATAAATGGATCTTTGAAGCTTGCATGCCTGCTCAGAAAATTCTGGATTCACAAACCCTTCTGGCTGCGCCATATAGATGTCTTCATCTAGGCGACCATTTAGGAAGGCGGTTTTGACATCCATCTGCCAAATCTCATAGTCATAGTAAGCAGCTATGGCTATAAGAATCCTAATAGCTCTAATGTCAGCCACAGGAGAAAAGGTCTCCTCATAGTCAACACCATATTTTTTGGTGAAGCCTTTAGCCACCAAACGAGCTTTGTAGGTGTGTACATTGCTATCCATATCTGTTTTCTTTTTGAAGAGCCTCCCAACTACCTTAGCATTGGGAGGAAGGTCTACTTCAATCCAGACTTCATTGTCTTTCATGGATTGCATCTCCCCATTCATAGCAACCTGCCATTTTTCCTTTTCAGGACTATTAATGGCAGCCCTATAACTAGTGGGTTCATCTAGATCCCCTAGTATAGTTTCCTCACACTCTACGTTTAAACATAGACGTTCATGAGCTTTTGTAGATCTTGTAGATCTAAGAATGGGTACCACTTCAACTTCAGGTGGAGGACCTAAACTTTCAGGTTCCACAGGAAGTGTGCTAGTGTTCTCAGAAGGTGACGTATCTTCTTGATCATTTTCAAGATCATATACTCTCCCACTGAATTCTTGAGACAGAAAACTCTCCTCAAGGAATTCGCCATACCTAGCCACAATGACTTTATTTTCTGGTGGGAAGTAAAAGTAGTAACCCCTTGTTTCCTTAGGGTATCCTACGAAGATACACTTAACAGATCTTTGTTGGAGTTTATCCGGTGAGTCACGTTTAACAAACGCCTCACAACCCCAGACCTTTAAGTAAGACAAGTTGGGAGCTTTTCCAGTCCATAGTTCATATGGAGTCTTATCAACCTTCTTAGTTGGAACCATATTTAATATGCGAACAGCACTTTCAAGAGCATAGTCCCAAAAGGATAAGGGAAGAGTTGTCAGATTAAACATAGATCGTACCATATCAAGCAATGTACGATTTCTCCTTTCAGATACACCATTTTGCTGTGGAGTATAAGGAGATGTGATTTGTTGGACAATGCCACACTCAGCTAGATAATCTTTAAACTCTTGGCTTAAATACTCACCACCACGATCGGATCGAAGAGCCTTAATCTTCTTACCGAGTTGTAATTCTACTTCACTTTTAAAAACCTTGAATGTCTCAAAGACTTTATGTTTATGTTTAAGTAAATAAACATAACCATAACGACTATAGTCATCCGTGAAGGTTAGGAAGTAGATAGCACCGCGCTTTGACACTTGTCTAAGTGGACCACACACGTCGGTGTGTATCAATCCAAGTAGATCCTCAGCCCTTTCCACTTGATGTGAAAAGGATTTCCTTGTCATCTTACCCGATATGCAAGATTCGCATTTATCAGTTGAATCATCATTGATATTATTTAAAAGCCCATCATGTTGCAGCTTTTCCATGCGTTTCTTGCCTATATGAGCAAGACGACAGTGCCAAAGATAAGACGAATCCAAGTTAGACTTGATTCTCTTATTGCCAATGCTATACATAGAATTATTTCCATTGGATACATGATTTTCCATATCTATTTTAAACACACCATTTAATGGAATTGCATTAAAGTAAAAAACAGAATTTAAAAAAAACCGAAATTCCATTATTATTAAATGCGTGTTCAAATCCATTATTCAACAATAAAGAAATTGAAACAACACCTCTAACAATAGACGGTGCATAATGACAATTGTTTAATACTAAAATTAAACCCGAAGGTAAAACTAAGTCAAAAGTCCATATGGCTTCAACTGCTGCACGTATGCCATTGCCTACGTACAAGTAGCATTCTCCGTAGTTCAGTTTCTTCGCTCCTCTAAGCCCCTGCGATGTATTACAAATGTGAGTACCACATCCTGTATCACATATCCAGGCATTTTGCTTACGAGAAAAGGAAAATAATTCAACCATAAAAATACCTGAAGTGCTCGCGCCCTTGGCATTTTTATTCTTGCGACACTCCTCAAGCAGCAATGGACAGTCCCTCTTCCAATGTCCAGGAGTGTTGCAGTGGTGACAAGCAGCCGTATCCTTCTTGGGATAATCCTTCTTCACAGTAGGATTCTGCTTCTTAGGCTTCTGCTGATGGATCACGACCTGTTTTCCTTTGTCAGCTTTGCCTTTGCCCTTCTTGTTCACATGATGCGGTTTGTTGGGCTTATAAACCCTACCACCTGTTAGAACCGTTCCCCGAGTACTTGTACCCCACCCTAGATGAAAGTAGACCAAAGGCCTTATGTGATTGGCTAGTCAAAAAATGTAACATTTTAGTCAAACCCGATAGTTAAATGATGGTCAAAGAATGTATTGTATATTTATGGAAAGTATTATGTGGCAAGAATAGAAAGGAAATAGACCTAAGTGACTTATGTTGTCATAAGTCAAATATGTTATAAAGTTAGTTGTTGGTCCACAAATTGAATATGGATCACTAAGTAGTCTTGAATACCTAGTAGATGGTTAGGATAAATCCGAACCAATCTAAGTGAGAAACCCTAAGTGATTGTTATTGTTAATGCGGAATCTTAACAAGAACAATTTAGAACACAAGCAGGGATATCACTAACTTCGTATATTGATATTCACTATTATGAATTCGTACAACTCACTCTCAAACTAACAATCTTTAGGGATCCTTTTATAACACAAGGAAACCCTAGCTGACACAGAAGATATACACAAATCTTCTATAAAGATACATACACGCATTGTATCTTTTCCTAACATAACTCTAACAAACTTTCCTATCTTCACGACCAGACTTAACTTTATAAGTCAACCAGACTTAAATGTGCTACCAGACTTAACTTTACATTACCAGACCTAATAATACAAACAGACCTAACTTAGGTAAACTACCAGACCTAAGTTGTCTGCTCTTGATACTCATCATAATTCCCAACAATCCTCCCCTAACTTGATCTTCATGCTCCATGAACTTCAAGTTCTTCTGATTAAACCTTCTGAGGATTGAATCTTGAACACTTTGAACTGTATTTAGGTCTTGTTCCTTTCTAGCAGCTTGAATCTTGATAAGCTCTTCTGATATGGTCTTTGCAGCAACATTGACTATATGTACATCAATTCATATAAAGTTTCATATCTATTCTCATCACTTCCAGGTGTGTTAACTCCTGTGAGAGGTGAATCATTGAAATTTAATGGATTTGATGTCTCTTTACCAATAGCCATCACTACTGGAGTAGCCAAATGTTTTGGTGTATAAGACCATGGTACACTGATAACCATATGATTTTAAGCAAATCATCAGCTTATCAACGGATTTGTTAAGTCTTTACCAAAAGCCGTTTGCTTCTGGACTAGTCAATTCTTTGATGGAAAAGCACCTCATCATGGTGAATTGATTACCATTTATGGTTTTCCACAGCCTTTACCACAAGCCATAACCTTGTGGGCTAGCCAACTCTTCACTTATCTTAGATATGGTGAGTTGAATACCATACAATTTTTGGCAAATTTTCAGCCATAAACGGATTTGAGCAATCTTTACCTGTTAGCCGTTTGCTCAGGATTAGCCAGTCCTTATGTTGATGAGACAAGGTGGACTGATAACCTTTTGATGTGTTAGTGCAAAGCACTTTCACCAAGTGAGAAGTTCCAATAGTCTCACTCAACAACTTGTGAAAATTCTTTCAAACATCCTTAGGCTACATCCTTCAAAGACTGCTTCTTAATCAAATCCAATAACATCTCATATCCTTCATCCTTTTTACTAGCATACAACTTTTTGCTCATCATTTCCTTGCAAACACTTGATGATAAAGGATATTCCACCTCTGCAAGCATATAAATATCAACATTTTTTAATGAAACACAATGTACCTTGCAGGTATGAAAATATCTCCAGCTGACAATGTTATGCTCTTCAGGAAGTTTCCACACTATATCAGACTCAGTTGGTGGCTCAAACATCACCTTCAAATTTCCCCAAAAGACTCTTTCAAATTCATCTTCAGGTGGATGATCTCCATATTTAATGTTCACCAACTGATAAAGTTCTTGAAGATCCTCCCTATTCACATCAATTAAAATTCCAGCAAAATTCATATAGACAATGTCAGAATTATCTTCCCTTATTATTTGATATGCAGCCCTTCCACCAGTCATGATAAGTTGATACTTGACAACCCTAGTAGGTTCCTTAGTGCTTTCAATAGTCCCCATTGTGGCTCCTTCAGATGAAGGTTCTTCATCTAATTCCTCTTCAACAACTACTTTCTTGGATTTACTCTTTCTTTCCAAACCTTTTCTTCTTTGAAACACAATAGGCTTAATTACTTCATCTTGCACTTCTTTTGTTGACTTACCAGCTTCAGGTTGTATATCAATCACTTTATCAGGTTCAATGACTAGTTCAGTCTCTTTAGCCTTTCTACCTTGAAAGCAATATTTCTGCACATCATCATAATCCGTAGCTTTGTAACCTTGATCTCTCTCAAATGCCTTGAGATATGCTACTTGTATTTCTTCATATGACTTCTTTTTCATCTGTTCCAAAGAAAGATGCATTTGATTCTTAAGATACATCTTCATATCATACTTCTTTTCTGCCATAGACATCTTCTTGGGAATCTTTGATTTCTTCTGAAGCTTGAACTTTTCCAAGAATCCACCCAATGTATCATCATTACTTCTTGCATTAATGAAGTCAGCTAACTGTTTGGCTCGTTCATCAGCAGTTAAACCTTCAATAGTTAGCAGCTCTTCATACTTTGCTCTCACTTCATCATCAACATTGAGCAGTTTTGTAAAATCATCAGATTCTTCAGCCAATTGTCTTGCATAGACTGCATCTAGCATCTTTTGTCTTTCTTCATCAGCAATATCTTGTGCCATAATCCTTTCCTCCACAACCTGCTTTCCCTTTCTTAGTGCAGATTGTTGTTCTTCATTACCAGAACTAAGTTCATTACCAGACTTTTCTTCACCAGACTTTTCACCAGACTTTTCATCAGATATAGTCCCAAACTTTTCAACCTCTTCCTCAACAGACAAAATTAACCTTCTTCTCTTCCTATCCTGTTTAATTTTGCCCATTGATTGAGCCAAAGTCTCTGCAACTTCCAGTGTCTCTGGACTAATTGTGGTGACATTATCTTGAACAAGTGGTTCTTGAACTGGTGTTTGAAGAATATTTTCCTGTTCTTGCTCCAAATTCCTCCCCTGTTTGGAAGAATTTTCAGCTTCACCTTCCTCATCATCAAAAGAAACACCCTTTTTCTTCATTGCTACTCCCATTCTTTTTACCTTCTTCACCAAAGTCACATAAGCTTTTCTGAGTGCCTCATTAGACTTTTCCAAAATACCAATCTTCTTTTGTAGTTGAGGAACAATGATAAGAAGATTTTCCACAGTTATGGGATCATGTTCCTCCTCCCTTTCAGGACTTGGAACAGTTGGTTGTGGAGGTGAAGATTGTTGGATAGGTGTAGATGATCTTTCAACAGATGGTGAGGGACCTGGTTGAGGTGATGGAATTGGAGAAGACCTAGGTGTAGCAGACCTAGATGATGTTTGGTCTTGAGCATCATCAGGGTTCACTTGTGCAGCTCCAGAAGTACCTGCATTGTTAGTACCAAGCATGGCAGCAAGCAAAGGTTTGTTTGTCCCTTGAAAACTCCTTTTTAGATTTGCAAAAAGTTTGGAAGTAAAGGCCACACTGATGTAAGGCACTTTATCCTTAGTTTCAAAATTCAAGATCATTTGCAAAAATCTTGGATACATTAAAAATTTTGGGTTCTTAGCATTTTTCACCATTCCTTCAAAAATTAATTTTGAAAAGTTAAATTTCCTTCCAAATGATAAACAGACCAATGCAGAAGCAATTCTGCTTCCAAATTGATCCCATCCACCACTCTTGGGACTTAAGCTCTGAAGTAAATGATGTACTAAAAACCTCCACTGAGGTGAAAAATGACTTTTCCAAAAGGTAAAACTTCCATCTGTGGGGTACCCAATGCTATTCAAACCCTCCAAAATATCCTCACTAGACAAATCAAATTCTCCTAAAGCATCATCCAAATGGAGACTTTCCCTAATCGATGCTTCAGTAATGGTAAAACCATTTTTATCTATGATTGCCTTTAAACATGGTGTCCCATCATCAAGAGTCTCAGAGGTAACTGACCTCCAGAACTGCTTGACAAGGGACTGATAAATAGTAGGATTATGAGTTAAAGAATAACAAATGTAAGAACCTTTTAGGAAATCCACAATCTGCTCGAAACCTGCACTTTGATCTGGCTTTTTCAAGAAGCCAACTTGATTATGCTTGTCCACAAACTTGAGATTAGCCATGGATGAGTTAATGATTTAGGTCTGGTTGACAAGAAAGGTAGGGTTTTAAAAAATATTTGCGTAAAAACAGAGTCGTGAGAAATAAAGATGATTTAAATTTGGAAGCAAATAAAGAATAAAAGAAGATAAATAATATCAAATTTTAAGCTTATATACTTCATAAATATCTTGTTTTACCGAAAATAGTGCAACGGTAATATATTAGTAAAATCTTTATTTACTCTGACCAGATCTAACGGTCATAAAATTAACACTACCCGACCTAAAAAGTCAACCAGGCCGAATCATAAACTTACCAGACCTAACCAAGAGAGTGGACTTACACACTTACTAAAGCGAATGCAAAGCTTTGCAACACCTCATTCCATTCTTTTCTGCAAGAATTAGTTGAAACAACAAGAAAGAGGAGACAACAACCAATTTTTGCAAGACACATGAGCTACCAGTTTTAACCCTTAAGGTTACCCGATTTAAAAACATTTAAAACTTGTACATTTGCCTCCCCTTAAATGTACATTACCTCCCCTTAAGTGTAAATCTTTTTTTTTTTTTTTTTTTTTTTTTTTTTTTTTTTTTTTTTTTTTTTTAATCTCTAATAAATACTTAACCAAAATAAAGACGAAGGTCAACTTTCCAAAAACACAATTAGTAACTCTTTCCCTGCAAGTATTAACTCATACACCAACCAAGCATTAAAAGACATTAAACCTTGATTTTCCCTATAAAACCACCCATAGTTTTATCACAAAAACCATCACAAACCAGAATAAAACCTTATAAGCATAATGGATCCATCCAACTTAAAAACCATTGAGATTTCATCCGATTCCTGGGATCCAAATGACTCATCTTCTGATGCATCATCAGGAGGATGGGGTGGATACTTCCCATCAGGGTATTCATCAATCACAAGAAACAAGACATTGAGAGAAGCAACTCTGAAACAATGGCTAGCTGCTTATGACCTTTCTGAAAAGGAACCAAACAATGAAGCACCAAAAACTTCAAGACCAACTCCTCCTTCTGATGTAGATGATAAAAGTGCCAAAGAAGAAGACCCCTCCAAGAATGATGAAGAGACCTTTCCTTCGAAGATTGTGCCTTCCCTGAGAAGTGGTTCTGTGCCACGTCCCCCACCAAGCAGTGTGATTCTTGCACTTCCATGCCCAAAAGCATGGAATCAGTTTGGTGGCAGAGGAGCCAAGAAAACCATTCCTGACTTCATGGGTAAAGGGAAACAGAAAGTGTAGGTGGTGATGTTTAGCTGGTTTGGGTAAAAGCTTTTGTCTTATGAAGCATTGTAACTTGCATCCTAGAATGCAATTTCTTGTTAATAAATAAAAAGCTCTTTGGTTCTGATGTTTTAATTTTCCACATATGAATTACTTGCAAATAGAAAAGAGCTAACAACTGCAAAACAAAGTTAAGCACAAAATACCAAACACACATACTATAGAAAGCAGAAAACAAATTAACTACTGAAAATAAGAATAACCAAGAAGAGTAGCAAGATAAAGAACAAACAAATATACAAACTATACAAAGTTAAGAAAGAAGATCAGTTTTTCTTAACAACCCAGGCCTGAGTGGGCTTGAGTCCTTGCTGTGGAGCAACATACTTATAGGTCTTGTATGAACTTGCTCCAGTGAAACCATGTTTGGACTTATAGGTAAATTCATTTTTAAATGGATTCCAAGTCCAGCAATCAGAGAAATTATCAGTAGAACCCCCATTAATTTGTCTCCTTACAGGTGAATGAGCTTTGTAAAAATTATTTCTTTAAAATTTGCATTCACCTGAGGTTTTTGAAAAGGTTGCTTGGGTCTTACAAAACCAGTGTTCACATTAGGTCTCACAGAGTTAACATAACCAGTATTCACTTTAGGCCTCATAAAGTTAACATTTTGCCTATTCATATTAAAGTTTCTGTAGCCAGACCCAAAATTTGGTCTACCAGAATTAACAAAAGAGTTAGGTCTGGTAGTGTTATTTAGTTGAACAGGTCTGGGGACAAACTGGTTAGCATGATTAACTCTACTAGCATTATTCCAAACTGGTTTATTTAAACCTTGATCCTTATTAACATTCATTCTCTTTTGCTCAGCCTCTCTTTTCATTCTCTTTTCATGGAAGTCACAATCTCTTATTAAATGATTCAAACTTCCACACACAAAGCATCTTTTAGGAGCATAAGTATAACTACTCCTACTTTCTCTGTGAACACTATTGCTTCTAGATGACTCATTCAATTTAACAGATTCCCTAGGAGTTTTTATGTGATTGACACAACTAGGTTTAACTGTCTCAGCCTTTTGTTAAGTCACTACAGGTTTAGCAACAACAGGTTCACACTTCTCAATAACCTTAGGTTCAGGATTTTCTTTTTCCTTATTGTTTGACTCAGACTTAGAGTGATCAGAGGAACCATCAATAGATCCTTCAGAGTCATTGGATTGACAAGAAGAATATCTACTGGATTTGTCCTCTGAGGTAGTTGGTTCAGGCACTTGAGGACCTTTCTTACCATACACAAAGAGTGAATCATCCAACTCTTCCTTTTCAAGAGGAGTATAGTCATCACTCAAAGGTGGTGGTACTCCCTTAAAGTCACCAGTCTTAACAAACCTATTGTACAAAGGCTTATCAGCATAGTCCTCTTCTCTATTCTTAAATATAGCCCTATTCTCATTTTCCTCATATCCTAAGCCACATTTTTTATTTGACTTAATTTGAGAATCCCAACACTTAAACAGGTTATTATTTGAACTGTTCCATTGATCTACCCTTTTTCTCAGCTCATCCCTTTCCTTCTGAATTTTAAGCCCTAATTGTCTATACCTTTTAAGCTTCTCATCTTGTTCATATATCTTATTAGCTTGAAAGTATAGTTTTTCATTTAAAGCAGCATGTTGGTTTTGAAGGGTGACCTTTTGTGCCTCTAAAGTTTTTACAGCATTTTTATGTGCTAATAAATTTACTTCTAGATCACCTATTTGTTCTTGCTGCTCATCACATAAAGCCTTAACATGATTATATGAGTCATTACATAATTTAGAGCATAATGATACCTCATTACCAATGGCCATGAGAGCATGATCAGACTCCTCATTTACTCTTGGATGCTCACCCCAATTGACTCCTCCAGCTTCCATTGTCAGCAGGCTCATCTGATTCTTTTCCATCTTCCCATCTTCAACTCTTTTCTCATCAGCAGACTTCTTCTCTGGACAATCTCTTGAAAAATGTCCATGCTTGTGACAGTTGTAGCATTCAACAGTCCTCTTTGTGTATCCCACTGGTGATTTGTTGTTGAAGTTGATAGTCCTACCATATTGCTTCTGAAATCGTTTGACCCTTAAAGCAACCATGGCAATGTGCCATTTTATATCCATCTCTTCAACTTCAGCATCATTAATCTGTTCAAGGTCTTCACTAATAAAGCTCTCATCTTCCGTTTGATTGGCAAAGAAAGAATGTATCACTTCATCAGTAAAACTTGAAGCAGACCTTTCACTTGAAGGAGTTTCATAGTTACCAGACCTAACACCACCAGATCTAACCTTGTAAGTACTGCTTTTGTTTTGAGACACAAAAGCAACATTTGATGAACTGGTTGAAGCCTGAGTGGTGTTACTGATGTCCCTTTCAAACATCCTAAGATTATTGTATAGGTCATCAGGTGTCATAGAATCTACTTCCTCCTTAATCCTCATCGCCACAGATACATTGCCCCATTCTGATGGTAAAGATCTGAGGAATTTGTGATTTGCATCCTCATTTGAGACTGCTGCACCATGAACTTCCAGTTGTGTTAACAGATGTTGAAATCTGTCATAGCCCTTCTCTAAACCTTCAGTCTTTGAAACACTGAATGTTTCAAATTGCTGTTTAAGAACAGCCTTTTGCATCTTTTTGGAGTTAGCATTACCTCCAAATCGTTTCTTGATAGCTTCCCACATCTCCTTAGCATCAAGAATGCCATGAAACCTTTGTAGATGCTCCTTAGGAATAGCCATAAGAAGCAAGGTTCTGGCCTTCTTTTCCTTCTCCACAGCCCTAATCTCCTCAGCAGATACTGGTGGCATTATTCTGAGCTGCCCATCATTCCCTTGTGAAATTCTCTTCTTAGAATTTCCCTTTTGAATCACCTTCCATACATCACTATCAATGTATTCCAGATAATGTTCCATCTCCATGGCCCATATATCATACTCTTCTCTCTTCAGTAGTGGAAGTTTTATGTTTGAGATTGTGGTTGTGGAAGGGATGGGTTGTTGTTGTGTTTGGGAGTTACTGGTTTCGGTTTTTCCTTCATCTTCATGGTTTTGATTGCTCATCCTCGCTGTTATGGATTGAGAAAGTTTCAGGCTTATCGAGTTCAGACATTGTGAAGGGTGATTTGAGTGAGAATTAGGTTTTAGGGATTTAGTGTTCTTCGAATTCAGAGTCTCTCTCCTTGCTCTGATACCACTTGTTGGTCCACAAATTGAATATAGATCACTAAGTAGTCTTGAATACCTAGTAGATGGTTAGGATAAATCCGAACCAATCTAAGTGAGAAACCCTAAGTGATTGTTATTGTTAATGCGGAATCTTAACAAGAACAATTTAGAACACAAGCAGGGATATCACTAACTTCGTATATTGATATTCACTATTATGAATTCGTACAACTCACTCTCAAACTAACAATCTTTAGGGATCCTTTTATAACACAAGGAAACCCTAGCTGACACAGAAGATATACACAAATCTTCTATAAAGATACATACACGCATTGTATCTTTTCCTAACATAACTCTAACAAACTTTCCTATCTTCACGACCAGACTTAACTTTATAAGTCAACCAGACTTAAATGTGCTACCAGACTTAACTTTACATTACCAGACCTAATAACACAAACAGACCTAACTTAGGTAAACTACCAGACCTAAGTTGTCTGCTCTTGATACTCATCATAATTCCCAACATAAGTCAAATATATTATAAAGTTAGTTGTGGCTAAATAAGAAGGAATGAGACTTGAGGGGCCATTATTGCCTTTAGCCCAAAGTTACCACCTAACTAGTATTATCCAGGGAATTCTAGACCATTCCCTCATTATTTTAGATAAGGTTGAGATCCGGTTATTAGAGAGAAGAAAAAGAGAGGGAAAAGTTAGATGTTGGCTTAAGGAGAAGAAGAAGATGAAGAGCAAGTGTCCATAGCCTTTCCTAGCATCGATTCCCTTCAAGTAAGTATTCTAAGTTATAAGTTAATGATGATTATTAAGGTAAAGGTTAATGGGTTAAGTGGGTTTTCATCATATGATCTTGATATGATCATATGATGATATAGAGATGATGTTAAGGTTATGAATGGTTTGTATGTGGATGTTATGTGCAAGTAATTGTAAGGCTAGTTGATGGATTAGATAAGTGTGGATTAAGGAAAGAAAGGTTAAGGCTTAAGTGGTTAAGGTATGTGTTTATGTTTAATGTGGTAATGGATTAATAGTTAAGATGCGTAATGTGTGAATGAGTTATAATGTTATGTTATACCCGTTTTACTTACTAAGCATTCGTGCTTACGGTTTAAGTGTTTAATGTTTTGTAGGTTTATGTGCGATGGAAATGGTAAGCTTAATCTAAAGGTTAAGGTTGCTAGTATGGGAGATAGAAGATTGGTATGTGTAGGAGCTAGGTAGAATACCGAGCTCAAGTCAAGGTTGTACCCCCGGGAGTCTTTTAATGATTTGTAAAGTAAAGTCGAGTGTTAAAATGTATGTTAAAAGAGTCATAACAATTGGGTGGTCTAACGGTGTGTCAAGTTGTGTTTAATGTGTTATGGTTAATGTTTAAGGGGGTGTTTGGTAAAAGTGTAAATGTACCCATTTTGGGTTGTGAACGGGTCAAGTGTTTATGGAACACGTCTTATATGTTAAAGTAATGACGTTGGTCTAGTTTGGTGGGCAAATGAAATGTTATAAATGAATTGTTATGTAAATGGGTCAAAATGGGTTTAATGCATAACCCGTCAAATTGTGCATCTTGGTTCTGGATTGTGCATCTTGGTTCTGAGTTTGTGCACGTGAAATGGTCATCTTGGTTCTGAGTTTGTGTACGTGAAATGGTCATCTTGGTTCTGAGTTTGTGCACGTAAAATGGTCATCTTGGTTTTGAGTTTGTGCATGTGAAATGGTCATCTTGGTTCTGAGTTTGTGCACGTGAAATGGTCATCTTGGTTCTGAGTTTGTGCACGAGAAATGGTCATCTTGGTTCTGAGTTTGTGCATGTAAAATGGTCATCTTGGTTCTGAGTTTGTGCACGAGAAATGGTCATCTTGGTTCTGGTTTGTGCACCAGAATACTCATCTTGGTTCTGAGTTAGAATACTCATCTTGGTTATTAAATGGTCATCTTGGTTATGAAATGGTCATCTTGGTTATGAGTCAAAATGTTCATCTTGGTTATGAATGTGGATTTTTATAAATGGTCAAATGAGTAACGGAATGTCTGGTAAAGTCAAGCGTTTCCGCGTAAAAGTTCAAAGTTTTTGGTCTAAGCGGGCACGGGGTGTAACAACTTGGTATCAGAGCTTCGGTTTAAGTGAATTAGGTTTCCTTTAGGTTGCCTAGACTTAAACCACTAGTAGAAATGTTGAACGTAGCTATAAGAAATGTGTAAGGTAAACGTTTAAGTTAGAAGGAGGAATATGTGATATGTTATGTGAATCTTAGTTGAAGAATGATGAATGTGTTTTATGTGCTAATGTGTATATGATGTAAGTCTATGCAGGACTTGAGCATTTAAATGATTAGTTAACCGTGCACCTTGACTGGTGTCGGTGATTATATAAACGTATGTTAGAGTAACGGTAATGGAATGTGAATAGGAATGGTAATTGGTATTAGAGACGGGTTAAAGAGTAAGTTTAAATGTTGACGTCTAAAGTATTGACATTGTAATTGTGCTAAATTATAAAGTGAAAAGATAAGATGAAACTAATGTACTAATGATGTAGTGTTAAATGGTATGAAGGGTAAAGAATGAGGCTAAGTAATAACGGCAGGTAATGATTATGATCCGTAAGATGTTAACGGCCAACATATAGTCTCGTTATACATATATATGTCTAATGATTGACGTTAATGTAGTAAGGAGACGGGTTAAGGGTAAGTAAGGTATGAGGATAAGAATGCGATGAGTTAAGAATGTAAGAGAGAATAAGATGAGTATGTATGAGGTAAAGGTGTTGCCCTGAAATCATTATATTACGGCTAAGGTCATTAGCGGTAATTATTATAATGAATGTATGTGTTGCAGTTGACGATATGTGTAAAGTCTATATGTAAAAGAGTTGAGTAGACTAACGTGTAAGGTAAAAAGGTGGAAAGGATTAATGCGGGTTAAAGAATGAAAGTTAGAGTGAAAAGTGTCAAGACATAGAAAATGTGTAGATAACTAAAACGTGCAAGAAGAATGAATGGTACTAATGAACGAACGTAAGTTAACCTATGCAAGGTTTAAAAGTAGAAAGAGTCGGGTAGACTAAAGGGTAGAGTAAGAAGGTGAAAATGATTAAAGCGGATTTAAAATGTGAGATGATAAACACATAGAAATGTGTACTTATAATAAGCAGGTTCATATGCTCTATGAGCTTGCGTTCACTAAATAAGATGGATGAGATGATGTGTGTGTGTTAAAATGTTAATGGCTTGGATCCAATGTTATAATGTGAAAGTGATAAAGTATGAATGTTAAAGATCCTTCGGGATGAATGTTAATGATCCTCCGGGATGAATGTTAAAGTTGGTATCCTTCGGGATGACCAAGTTAATGAATTTTAAAGAATCCTTCGGGATGTGTTAAAGATCCTTCGGGATAAAATGTATTGCCTTCACCGGCAAAGATTGCCTACATCCTTGGCATGTGTAATAGTCCCTTCGGGGGAAAATGTTAAAGTAAAGTGGATCCAAGCTAGAAAATAGAAAAGTTTAAATAACGAATGAAATGTAGAATGAAAATGAAAGATTGAAAGCTAAAGCATGTAATGAATAGGTGCAAGTGTTATGCCGGAAGTGTATAAGTAGGATGGTTTATGGTTTCTTTATTTAAATGGATTGGGACGCCTTTTCATTTGAATAAGGAAGTTGTAAATCACCGAACCATGAGTTTGTATTTCTTGATTTACATCATTTGGGACGCCTCTCCATGTAAATGAGGAAGTATGAATGAGTGGGCTTATGTGTTCCCGACATGGCATGAGTAGGGTGGAAGGGTAGAAGAAGGAGTCTAGGATGATTAGAAGTCATAAGAAATTAAGATAGGTGGATAGATAATGAGTTGAATGACGACCCTAGGTGAGAAACGTCAAGTGAAGTATAGGATTTAGGTGTTTAAATATAAGTTGAAACGATTAAAGTTTTAAATGATATGCTTGATGCAATGTGAATTTAAGGTAAGGTGAAGTAATGGATGCTAATAAATGCTAATATAGAATAAAAGCTCTATAAAATTATGTGGAGAAAAGTAAAGGCGAACGTAATGTGTAGTAAAATAGTAATGAGAATGTGGTAAGGTTGCGATAAAAGTAGAAAGTTAATGAATAATTGACTTATAAAAAGTAAAAAGGGTATGTAATGTTCAAGTGACACATAGTCCTTGACGGAAAAGTTTAAATGGAACTAGTTAGAAGGTTATGCGATAGGCGTAGAAATGGTTAAATGGCATATAATAGCGGCAAGGATTGTGTCTTAAATGAAATAATGATTGAAAAGAAATGAAATATTAGAAAAGTTAAGTTACAAATGGAATGAGTTGAGGGTATGATGTGTGTATAGTGGTCCCGGATTTGCAAGATCACCTAGATCGTTGCAACTAAAGGAGGATGCAGAAAGGAAAGTACTAAGAACGGGAGTAAGATGGGACTAAATTTCGGATAGTTTAGACGAGAGATTTCGGGGACGAAATCTAAATAAGGGGGTAGAATTGTTAGACCCGTTCCCCAAGTACTTGTACCCCACCCTAGATGAAAGTAGACCAAAGGCCTTATGTGATTGGCTAGTCAACAAATGTAACATTTTAGTCAAACCCGATAGTTAAATGATGGTCAAAGAATGTATTGTATATTTATGGAAAGTATTATGTGGCAAGAATAGAAAGGAAATAGACCTAAGTGACTTATGTTGTCATAAGTCAAATATGTTATAAAGTTAGTTGTGGCTAAATAAGAAGGAATGAGACTTGAGGGGCCATTATTGCCTTTAGCCCAAAGTTACCACCTAACTAGTATTATCCAGGGAATTCTAGACCATTCCCTCATTATTTTAGATAAGGTTGAGATCCGGTTATTAGAGAGAAGAAAAAGAGAGGGCAAAATGAGATGATAGCTTAAGGAGAAGATGAAGATGAAGAGCAAGTGTCCATAGCCTTTTCTAGCATCGATTCCCTTCAAGTAAGTATTCTAAGTTATAAGTTAATGATGATTATTAAGGTAAAGGTTAATGGGTTAAGTGGGTTTTCATCATATGATCTTGATATGATCATATGATGATATAGAGATGATGTTGGGTAAGTTTAGATGGGTTTTATAACCCTTGATTATGATATGTTGTGTTAGTAAGTCTTGATGATGATTATGGTTTAGGAAATAATGATGATGATGATGGTAAAAGATGAAGATGATGATGAGGATGTTATTGATAGACTTAGCTTGGAGCTAAGGTAAGTAAATCGGCTATAAGATGATGTTATGGTGAATTCCATACATTATGTGTTTTTGTGTTCTTATGTGTTAAGGTTATGAATGGTTTGTATGTGGATGTTATGTGCAAGTAATTGTAAGGCTAGTTGATGGATTAGATAAGTGTGGATTAAGGAAAGAAAGGTTAAGGCTTAAGTGGTTAAGGTATGTGTTTATGTTTAATGTGGTAATGGATTAATAGTTAAGATGCGTAATGTGTGAATGAGTTATAATGTTATGTTATACCCGTTTTACTTACTAAGCATTCGTGCTTACGGTTTAAGTGTTTAATGTTTTGTAGGTTTATGTGCGATGGAAATGGTAAGCTTAATCTAAGGGTTAAGGTTGCTAGTATGGGAGATAGAAGATTGGTATGTGTAGGAGCTAGGTAGAATACCGAGCTCAAGTCAAGGTTGTACCCCCGGGAGTCTTTTAATGATTTGTAAAGTAAAGTCGAGTGTTAAAATGTATGTTAAAAGAGTCATAACAATTGGGTGGTCTAACGGTGTGTCAAGTTGTGTTTAATGTGTTATGGTTAATGTTTAAGGGGGTGTTTGGTAAAAGTGTAAATGTACCCATTTTGGGTTGTGAACGGGTCAAGTGTTTATGGAACACGTCTTATATGTTAAAGTAATGACGTTGGTCTAGTTTGGTGGGCAAATGAAATGTTATAAATGAATTGTTATGTAAATGGGTCAAAATGGGTTTAATGCATAACCCGTCAAATTGTGCATCTTGGTTCTGGATTGTGCATCTTGGTTCTGAGTTTGTGCACATGAAATGGTCATCTTGGTTCTGAGTTTGTGCACGTAAAATGGTCATCTTGGTTCTGAGTTTGTGCACGTGAAATGGTCATCTTGGTTCTGAGTTTGTGCACGAGAAATGGTCATCTTGGTTCTGAGTTTGTGCACGTAAAATGGTCATCTTGGTTCTGAGTTTGTGCACGAGAAATGGTCATCTTGGTTCTGGTTTGTGCACCAGAATACTCATATTGGTTCTGAGTTAGAATACTCATCTTGGTTATGAAATGGTCATCTTGGTTATAAGTCAAAATGTTCATCTTGGTTATGAATGTGGATTTTTATAAATGGTCAAATGAGTAACGGAATGTCTGGTAAAGTCAAGTGTTTCCGCTTAAAAGTTCAAAGTTTTTGGTCTAAGCGGGCACGGGGTGTAACACCACCCTTTATTGCCGTAAGAGCAGGTGTAGGTGCCTTCTTTGAGAGTCCCTTCTCAAAGTCGATAAGCATTGCATGCAAATCACTTAACGTCTTCCCCGTGCAATTCATATTAAAGTTGCGCACAAACTCACAATACAAATCCTGATTGAGGGATCGATTGATGAGGCCAACTTTCACATCTTGCACGTACCCGCATCCGAGTGTATCCAATCGGTCAAGATATCCTTTCATCTCCAATACATGGGCACTCACGGGTGTACCAGCATCTTACTTACACTTGGCCAGAGAATCTAACAGATCATATAACTCTGCCATTGGTGGTTTTTCGAACATGCGTATGAGCTCATTTATCATGTTCATGGGACCTTAATTCTCAAATTGCTTTTGCAATTGAGTGTCCATTCCAGATAACATGAGACAAGCCACATCATTGTGCTTCTCATACTCAGTGTTGTACTCCTCATGCTCAGCAGTGGAGGCAGTACCAGCAGGAGCTGCAGGAAGAGGCTTACTAAGATATTCAAATCTTTTGGCAATTCTGAGAGTAATCCTCAAAGAACGATACCAATCATTGAAATTATCACTACTAGAAAAATAGCCTTTAATGACACCAAAATTATGAACACACGCACGATAATGACACGCAAAAATGTGTGTCATAAAAAAACTGTCATAAATTGTACAATCTGAAGGCTAGATGACAGGCAATTTTTAGTGTCATAAAAAAACGTCCTCTAACGCGGAATACACTTACATTTGCGTGTCATCCCTAAAACAGACGACACTTTTTCAGGCGGCAAGTTTAATTTAACAAAAAAAATTCAAATCACTTCTCCTAACCCTATCTCCTATACCCCGCCCCCACATTCTATCTTTCTCACATTTCTCACAGATATATCTCTTTCAAACTTGAAAAACCACGCCCACCCCTTTTCTTTGATAAATCTGAGCAGTCACCATCTTCGTTTAGTCAAACAAGATAAAGAAAGAGAAGGCAATCGATCCATCACCATCGTCAGTTTCACCTCGGTCACGGGTTTAGCTTGGAAATTGAAGAAGATGGCTACTTTTCCTCAAAGAGAGTAGCACCACAACTGATTCAACAAAAGAAAGAGTCAAAGTAACTATTTCTTCTCTTTTTTAATCCCCACCGATCCACAGGGGAGATACCACACTCGACACAATCAAAATAGTTCTTGGTGGTTCCTGTTGGATTCGGCTTGGTGGATTGACTATTGTGTACTTTCGTTTTTGGTCAACTTTCGATAAGATCTCACTTGATTCCCATCATTCTTCTTGAATATTATTGTATGTTTATTGTTAAGTGGTTATTGTTGTTATTTCGATCGGGTTTGAATTACTGGATTTGGGTCTTGTTGTTCATTGTTGTCAGTCAAGCTTATGTTGTGAGAATCTCAATATTTTGTTTGATAATTTTCTTATCACTGTTTTAGGGTTTTAGGATTGCTTATTTTTGAAGCTTAAAATTAAGGACTTGAATAAAGGGGCGTTTGTTTTAGCTTGTTTGATGTACTTATGAGCTTATTGAAAATTTAATAAGCCAATTAGCTCATTGCTAACTGCTTATGAGCTTATTAGCTCATAAGCTACACAAAAATGAGCTTATTAGCTTATTCAATTTTCAGTAAGCTTATAAGTACATCAAATAAGCTAAAACAAACACCTCTTAAATAGTTTTTTCGAGAAAAAACATAAAAGTATGAAAATCTCTAATCTCGTTCATTAATTAAGCATGCTGATGTGAGCATGTACTGAACCGCTTATTGAAAACTGCTTATATTACCTCAAAGTAAGCTGATAAGTAGAAGTAGTTTTGAACTAAACACCCTACATAAGCAGATAAGCAGAAAAAATAAGCATTTTCAGACACCCTTATACTTGCTGAGTTAAAATGGCTCAGATACTATTTAGTATTTACCAGTTAATAACAAAATGACGATGTATTGTACTGTGTAGGACTCGCTGCTGTGGCGGAACCTTACAATGAGACTGCTGGAATATCGATGAAAGGTGTTAAGATATCTGGAAGACCTTTATACCTTGATATGCAAGCTACCTCACCTGTAGACCCTAGGGTGCTTGATGCTATGCTTCCGTACTTCGTTTCGCAGTACGGAAACCCGCACTCGCGTACTCATCTCTACGGTTGGGAGTCTGATGAAGCGGTTGAAGTTGCACGAGCACAAGTGGCTAAGCTAATCAATGCTTCTGCGAAAGAGATTGCTATCCATGGAAGTGATCCATCATTTTCTAAGATCATGTGAAAGTTGGCTTTCACTCGGGATGCAAAATGTTCTTTTAATGCATTGTGAGCGTGGTGGTTGGCCTGTTTTAGCGTTTATGTTGGCTATGTTATTAATTTACAGGAAATATTATTCGGGTGAATCCAAAACACTGGACATGGTTTATAAGCAAGCTCCTAGTGAGTTACTGCATTTGTTTTCATCAGTAAACCCTTTACCGTCTCAATTAAGGTACTTACAATCGTGATGAAATTGATATTTTGTGGGATGCTAAGGATCAATTTCCCAAGGACTTTAAGGCTGAGGTATATTTTTGAGCAGTCTCTCTTTTAGGAGGTAAACAACCACTGTTGTTTAGGCTAGTTCTTACTTTTTAGAAGTTTATAGCTTAGATTAAATTCAGACTGATTTGGATTGAATTAAGTACATGATCTACCTTAAGTGCTAAAACTGATTGGACCAATATTTCGATCAGTTGATCACTTTCAATGATTTTTTGCTTTCTATAATTTATGCAGGTGAACGCCGTAGACTGTTGTTGCGTGGGCTAGCTGAATCTTTATCTGAAATTTTGCCATTGTTGTATACGGTGAGCATATTTTTTTGGCTATCTATATAAATTCCATAGTTGTGCTTATTTTGTTACTTTTCGCATTTAAACAGCTATTAGAGAGGCACTTTGGATCTGCCATGACTGAAGCAGGTAGGCTCCTTTGCCCTATCTTTCAAAATATGGCACAATCCATGGGTACAATCTTTTGGTCCTTCCTATGCAATTGGATATTGGTTCTACTTTTTGTTTTGTTCTGATTATGAACTATTAGAATATATAAGCGTGTGTTTGTCAAATGTGATTCACACCCATAGGGAGAACGAAGTGCATATTATATTGTTACAATCAGAAGTCTTAAATAGTAGTCAACGAAATAAGTAAATATTGTCTTTTTACTCGTATAGATTTGATGGGCTTGGCAAGGCAGTCAAATGGATTCACCAAGCTATTTGACAAGCTTGGTCGCCTTGTCTAAAGTCCTAACTCCTATGTGTGGATAGAGAATTCTCATGATTTTTAATATAATGTTTTCGAAATGTTCAGAACTCTGGTCAAATTGCACCACTGGATGAGATTATCCAACTAAAGAAGTACAAGTTTCGTGTTCTATTAGATGAGAGCAACTCTTCAGGTGTGCTTGGAAAATCTGGTAGAGGTCTAACTGAACACTACCAAGTTCCGGTACCCCTCTTTTTCTCTCTTAGCTCTCTGTTTTGTTTGGTGGTCGTTATTCTGTTTGAAGTTGAGAAGGTTAATGTTGGTCTTGCCATTGCAGATTGATAAGATAGATATAATAACTGCTGCCATGGGACATGCACTGGCCTCAGAAGGTGGGTTCTGCACGGGAAGTTATTGATCACCAAGTACGTACACATATTCATTATATCAACTTAAAACAAACTTGGTTGACATTAGAGGTCTCTGACTTGGTTGACATTAGAGGTCTCTGACTTGACTTCACGAAGAGATAGATGTGGCTGCAAGCCTACTAAAGATGATGTCAAAAGATGCTTTATGTTAGAATTTGATAGAGTTGTACGTTCACTGATATATTTCTTGCAAGTTTTATATAACCATTTAAAGTTCATACGGATATATTTCTTGCAAGTTGTATGAAACGCATTGTTTTGATATATATGAAATGCGCTTTTTTGCTATTTGTGTATTTATTTGTATTATGGGATTATCTGTTATTTAATGTGGGGATATTATTAATTTTATAAATTTTTTTTTTAAAAAAAAATTTGAACCATGACACGCAAAAAAGGGGTCATAAAATAGTGTCATAAAAGTTTGTCGTAAAAGGGTGTCATAAAAGCGTGTCATAAATTTATGACGCGCGAAATGCGTGTCATAAAGCTTTATGACGGGTCGATCAATGACACCAAAAAGCGCGTCATCTGACCCCTTTTATGACACGCAATGCGCGTCATTAAAGGCCTTTTTTCTAGTAGTGTATTAGTCCCAGTCAACTTTTCTCTTTCAATCATAGCTTTGAAAGATCATGTTATTCATGTTTGTGTTTTCGGGTTGGGCCATTTCTACAGAAAAAGTTCAAAAGTTAGTACTTTCGATAATAAACTTTTCAAGAAAATTAAACACCCATGGTAAAATAACCATTTAATTTTTATTGAAAACTAGGATCCAAATTGACGTCGTTTCATTTGCATCAGCTTTGGCTACTAGCAATGAAAGTACTCAATAAGGTACGGGTCAATCCCAATTGCCAATATCCAATTGCAATTCCTAGAAATCGGGGACTTACATATTTTGCCAACTTCAATTGCAAATGTAAGCATGTTTCATCCCCATCTTTATGCCTTGACGTCGTTCCATTACATCAGCTTTGGCTGCTAGTAATGAAAGTGCTCAATTAAGTCAACCAACTTAGGAAACTGTAAATTGACGTCGTTTCATTACATCAGCTTTGGCTGCTAGTAATGAAAGTACTCAATTTACCCTTAGACAACCACCCTTTGAACATCACATTCAGCTTTGGCTGCTAGTGATGTAGGATGAAACCTTAGGTGTTTCCTTTTCAGTTGGATGGAAATATAACTTTAAATTTAAGGGTAATTAAATTTTTGATGTATGTAATCAAAAATATGTACAAAGATGTCATGCATCTCATCTTTGTATCATATAAATTTCAAAACCAGTTTACTCATTCGTTACATTAATCAGCTCAAATCATCAAAGTTTTAATTAATGGCGTTGAGAAACTTACAACATTGCCTTAAGATGCTTCGTACGTTATCATGGTGTACTTGGTAAGTCTAAAATTGACGCAGAGGCAAGCAGAGAGACAGAATGGAGTCTCTTTAAGGCCACAATTTAATGCGAAACCAACCTTATACCCACTTTATAGTTTGTCAATAATAGGTCCGCCGCTTCGACCACTTTTGTACAGTCGCATCAATTAATTAAACACTTATGATTTTCTTGCTCAAACAATTTATGTAGTAAATTATTAATTGCTAGTCTCGCCTGAGAGCAAATTACCGTGCGAAGCGAACCACTATTGGCACATAAGACTTGGCAATAAATAATTTACCACAAAGGTTTCATAGTTATTAGGTTCATTTATTTATTATTCAAAAAAATACCCTCTTTGATGTTTACAATCCATCATAATTAAAACACAAAGATCAAGTAATTAAAAAAATAAACAAACACTCAATAACACATATATGATCATTAACAATATCATATAGCCACATGCAAACCTTTTGATAAATCCTATTAATAATTTCTATGTGAATTTTAATGTATGTAATTAATAAAACTCCCATTGGTTTTCGAGCTCATTGTGCCCAATGGTCCACAGACGCCAAATAACTTGGCCGCGTAAGTTTTAATTAATTAAATACCACATTGCACATAACCAATTAATTAATATATTTAATTAGGGTCTTTCCTAATTTTAGATTTATCTTAAAAAAACATGTAGCAATTAAAAATCAATTATCATGACAAAACATGCATGTTTTTGTCATGAATCCCCATATTGCACTTATAATTATGTAATCACATATTATCAAGCCAATCATGTACGCATACTAAATTAATGACATCACTAAGGTACTCATTAATTTACACATAAAATTGCATGCAATACTAGGGTTTCTACAAGATTTTATCAAAACCAAAAAACCCTAAATCTAATTATTGGGTGTCGACCCAAAGATTAGGGTTTACAAAAAAATCAAAACCCTAGATCACCAATTGCATGTATCTATTCACATAGGTTCAATTTTATGTTTTAATAATTAATTATCATGTATAAACGGGCTCTTGATGCCACTATTGGAATATTATAATCATAAAACTATAAACTAATAACCACATAACATCAAAGACACATAGCGGAATAACAAGATCTACATAAATATAATTAATTAACTAAATTTAAATAGATGCGTACCTTTAGGTTTCTAGCAAGAACAAGAAACCACGTGATCACCAAGAACAAGATAAACCCTAAATTGTGTTTAATATAAATCGACCACTATATGGATCGAATAGGGCAATAACAATAAGCTAAAGAAAGTTAGTACTCCGTTCTTGTACACACGTAATACTAGCGTTTCAATGGGAAAAGCTAGGTTCTAATTCACAAGCAAATCAAACACTTATTTGTTAATGATTGAACCGAAAATCCCAAGGGTTTGGGAGGAGTGGATCGGCCAAAACAAAACAAAGAGGAAGGAGAAGAAGAAGAATAACTTGCTAGAGAATTAGGGTTAGCCAATTACAAACACAAAGGGTTTGTATTTATAGGCTTCTAAACTTCCTCTCCAAGTTAGACTAGGAAAAGGTTTCCTAATTCCCTTCTAATTCCCCTAATCGGCCGAACCTAAGATCAAGAAGGATTTCTAGATCCTTCTTGACTTGTATTTTCATAGTTAGTCCATGTAGTTAATATTTAACGACCGTTAACCAAACCCCGTTAAATACTAACGACCGTTAAGTGTTTATTTGTGAAATGAATAAATAAATCATAAATCTATATTTAATTATTCAAACCATTGAGACTCTTACGTATTGTGTGCAATCCCGAAGTCTCGTGTTCGAAACTGGACATACGAATATTAATTATTATCCATAAACTCTAACAGATACTCGGTTAATATCAACAGACCTTCAACTTAGCGGTATCAAAGTGAATGTGCGATCTTACAAAACCAAGTGGTTTAGTTTATCATCAGGAAACTAAAAAAAAAAAAAACCAACTGAAGATTAATTTTTTTTAGAAGATCATACTTAAGAACATTTTGAAACCAGAATAGTTAATCTCTTAATGAATAGTTTAATTGACATTTCTCACTATGCATCCACTATGATAAATCTTTTACAAAAGTTTATACAATAATACATCAATAAATTTTAGACCATTTGATTTTATAAACCTACATTCATTATAGTATAAACCTTTGCAACTTCATAAAATGTTTTTTTTAACAAATGCATTAAATGTATTGAATTCATAAAGAGGTTCAAGAATTAGGACATCTTCATGCCATATAGAACTGAAATAAGTGTCCACTATCGTTGAAATAAACATAGACCTTTTCATTTTTTTTACACCTTTTCGTAAACTCACCATAATAGATTAGTAGATGCCCTTAAGCTTCACATTGACACAAATTTATATCAAACACATGAACTAAAATTGCTGATCAATAGGCCATAAATGCTCAGCCATATTTGACGATATTCAGTATTCATTTATTTATAGCAAAAGATAGAAAATAAAGAAAAGTATCCGTTGAGTTCCAACTCTAAAGTATCTTACGTTTTATTTCAAAAAACAACACAACATGTATCGATTCTTTCAGAAAACAAAAATTCAAAAATGAGACGTGTAAATCCATCAGTGTCTTAAACAATTGGGTGGTAGTCCTAAATTCAAGGTAAGTTGGTGATATATTTGACTAACTTTTAGACTTTTAGTACTAAGAATTGTTACTTTTGTTAATAAGATATTTGCAGATGAAATTATATGAAAGCTTTTAACATAAGAAAAAAATTAAGACTGTTGCTTTTTAATCAGCAACACACGAAGTAAAGTAAAATATTGTTGTCAAGTACTATACGTCTATAATTTTGTGCATTACACGTGTGTATGTTATTAAGAAAGTAAATTGTAAACGTAAAGTAGTTCATATGGTTTGTAAATCTTCTCTTCTTACAACAACTATTAAAGAAACATGTAAGTTGCAAATTAATAACTCGGTAATTTTTTTTATGCGAAAGAATATTGGTTATTGGATCAAATTTCTTATATATGAATCATCAAACGTACCCCATATATCGTAGAAAAGACCCATACAAGAACTATCGTATTCACTCATTCTCTCTTTTGATACTATAGGGGAAAGTTCACACAAAAACCAATGCATCTGTATAAGAATGAACGCACATTGCATTGATTCATACCTGTGGTAATATGTCAAATACTCCGTAAATGAAAGTGCATCTTAAAACTTGTTGGTTTATATGTAAAGGATCGGCTATTGGATGAAAATTGATTTTGGATCGTGGATGATTGGTGGCTCAAGAAACGAGAACAATAACATGTATTTGAGCACAAAAGAGGAATTGCCTTCCTTTTTTTATGTCTAAAAGTCAGCAATACTCATAAATGTCATTTACTCTTTTTCATTGCTTCTAGAAATCTAGCTGCCTTTGGTACTCTTTTCCTACAATCTGTAAACAAAAATTGGTTATTTTTCTTTTACTGAAATATCTCTCGGCTGTGATGTGCTTTTCATTTTCCTTAGCAAGAAGTAGTTCTCTTCTTCCGTCCATAAAACACACATAACACGTGGTATTTGGGGGATAAATTTTGTACTTTAAGAGGTTATTAAGCAATAAGGGCAAATATGTAATTTCAGCTCCTAACTTAACTTTGCACCGTTAGTCCATATCTTTAAATCCTTGGCATCGTTAGTCTTTTTTCGTTAACTATTTGCACCCGAGGTCCTTAATTCATTGGAAACTTAACTAACTATTATTTTAATATTCTATACTTAATATTATAATATTTATAAGGGCTAATTCTCTAAAAAAGCACCATACTTGTCAAAAATGACAGTTCTACGTAGCGAACAAAAAAAAAACTCTTGTAAACACTAATGTTGACACTTTTATCTTTCTTTAAGTAGCATGACCATTTTACCCTTCCAAATTATATAAATGGTCCCTGTAAGTTTAGGAAAATTGCATCCACCGTCCATAGGCTAAATTACATAAATTGTACATGTCGTTTGGAGAAAATTGCGTCCAACGTCCCTATTTTTTTTTTCCTTTTTTTTTTTTGAAATTCATTTCTTTTCTGAATTTTCTTTTCGAAATTATATTTTTTTCAAAAAAAAAAATCTGAAATAATTTTTTTTGGAAATTTCTTTTCGTGACATGGGAAAAAGAATTTTGATTTTTTTTTTTTTGGTAATATTTTCTAATAAAATTATTTTCGATAAAAAAATTTCACTTATGACAAAAAAAATTCAAGCGTGAATAAAAAAACAAGTGAAAACGTAAAAAAAGGGACTAAAACGTAGATTAAAATGTAGAAAAAAAACGTATATAAAAACGTCACGGATCCAAAAAAAATATTAGGGACTGTGGATGCAATTTTCGCTAAACCACATGGACCATTTATGTAATTTACCCTAAGGACGGTGGATGCAATTTTTAAAAATTCAAGGGGTAAAATGGTCATCACATAATTTTTTTTATCTTAATTACTCACATGAAAACAAAAATGTCAATATTAGTGTTCACAAGAGTTTTTTTTTTGTTCGCTACGTAGAACTGCCATTTTTGACAACTATGGTGCTTTTTTGGAGAATTAGCCCTATTTATAACTAAACCGTAGAATTTGAGGTGTTACATGGTCCCCTTAAACTTATCGAACTTAACTGCATCATTGACACACAACGTGCATTCCATACAATGTTTGATCTTGAGATTGGATTCACCATCTAGATTTATCGTCTCCACATAACATATGTCGTCTTTATTGCTTGAAGACAATAACAGAAGATCACTCGGAAAGTACTCGTCTTTTTGTACTTTTACCACATCACCAACACGAAGCTCCTTCCACGCCCGATCAGCAAGAACTCCAATCGCTATATGAACCTTAATTTTTCTAGGACTTACTTTCCTGTCCTGAATAAACTAACGCCAATCTTCAACTCCCTCTTTTACCATACTTGCTCCCACCACAAATAACAAATGAGCTATACAACTACGGGGCGGAAATGGAGCTAAGGGAGTAAGTGATATCACCGCAACCAACAAAAATATTAGTTTGCCACCTTCCTAAACTGTTGGAATAGTGATTTAGGAAGGAAGGTGACCACATTATAATTTGTTGTAGAAAATTGGTTATTATGGTACTGATAGGGTTTGGTTTATGCTTTTGTGACTCATTACAGAACACTACTCTAGAGAATGAACTCTAATTGGTGGTGCTTGTTGGGATTTAATATACTAGTAAACCATTTACTACGAGTACGCAGTGGATGGATCTAGTTTAGTGTTGTGGATTAACAAATAAATACTTGGGAATTAAATGATTGAAGATTAGTAATGCTGGAAGATTACAACTAACAGTACAAACTACTAGTGTAATATTGAAGACTGCTGAAGAGTAACTAATAGTATAAACTGTCAAGTTAGTACTGCTAGTATATAACAGAAGGTACTGCTGCATGATAAGATTTTAGAAGACGTGTCAAGGATAACTATGGTATAGATTCTATGTATATCACAATTAGTTAGAATTATACGGGTAGATGCTTATCTTGTAAAGGACTCCTTATGTCTATAAAAGGAGGTCCTAGGTTAAGTCAAAAAGAGGAAGTCGATATACTTTTGATATAAGTTTTGTGAAGATTCATGGTCTTTGTAACCCTAGTGATATTGAGATCACTCGTATTATTTCCTGAATAATATTGAATCGTTTGAAGTTATACATTGTGTTCATTATTCATATTGTGTTACTGTTACATAAAACAAAATCTTCTAAGTATTGTTAAGTATATTCTGCATACTTAACAATATAACCTCAAAGTATCATAAACACATTATAAAGGAGTTACATCCTCAGTGTTTGATCCTCTCAAGTGGTATCAGAGCCAGGTTGATACTTTGATTTAGAATAACTCTTTTTGAAGATAATGGACATGGAAAACACACAGACCAACATGGCTGCTAAGTTGCCTATGCTGAAGCAAAACGACTTTGAGATGTGGAGGCTTCGAATCGAACAGTACTTCCAAGTACAGGACTATGCACTCTGGGAGATCATTGAAGAAGGCAACTCTTTTAAGCCTTCAACATCTGTAACAACAGTCAATGGTGAAGAAAAGACTGTTGTGAATACCTCTCCAGTGACTGCAGAAGAGAAGCTGCAAAAGAAGAACGATGTCAAGGCTAGGAGCTTGCTGATGATGACTATTCCCAATGATCAGCTTCTAAACTTCAGCAAATACAAGGATGCAAAATCCTTGTTTGAGGCAATCACTACTAGATATGGTGGTAATGAAGCCACCAAGAAGACCCAAAAGACTCTGTTGAAGCAGAACTTTAAAAATTTTAGTGCTACCAGTAATGAGTCTTTGGATCATATGTTTAACAGATTGCAGAAGATTGTCAGCCAACTGGTTGTGCTTGGAGTTGAAATCCCTCAGGAAGATCTTAACTCTAAGTTCTTAAGGAGCTTACCTGCTGAATGGGCTATACATGTGGTGGTCTGGAAAAATAAACCAGATATTGATACCATGAGCCTCAATGATCTTTACAACAACTACAAGATTGTTGAGCAAGAAGTGAAGAAAGCTGGAGGTGCTAGTTCAAGCACTGGGAACATGGCTTTTATGTCATCTCCCAGTAATTCAAGTCCAGATGAGGTGAAAGTGGATGTAGGAGTTAGTACTGCTAACCCTAGTGTTGGTACTGCTAGCTCATCAACCAGTACTACTGTTATCCTGAATGATACTACCTATTGTGCATTCCTGACCAGCCAAAATGATGGGTCAATGCTGACACATGAAGATCTACAGGAGATTAATGATGATGACTTGGAAGAGATGGATCTCAAGTGGAAAATTTCACTTCTTAGCATGAGGGCTAAGAAATTCTATCAAAGGACTAGCAAGAAAATCAACATCAGTAGTAATGATACTGCTGGTTTTGACAAGTCTAAGGTAGAATGCTATAACTGTCACAAGTTGGGGCATTTTTCAAGAGAGTGTAGAAGACCTAGGCAACATAATAACAAGAATAGGGGGTATGGAAGCAAGCCCAAGGCAGTGGAAGAAGCTGAGCCATCTTCAAAGGCTATGGTGGCTATTGATGGTCTAGGCTATAACTGGACCTTCATGGCAGATGAAGAGGAAGCACCTGCTGAGATGGCACTTATGGCCTTCTCTGACTCAGAGGTACTCTCAGCTAAAAGTTGTTCAAAAAATTGTACTGCTCTTAAAGAATATGAAACTTTAAAGAAACACTATGATGATCAGAGGATTGAATTAAACCAAACAAATTATAATTTGTCTAATCATAAAAGAGGTTTAGCAGTCCTAGAAGAACAAATTGTGCATTATAAGAACAATGAGTCTGTTTTTACTGAGGACATAGTTGTTCTGAAGAGAGACTTGACTCTAAAAAATGTTGAGATTAGTTTGCTTAAAGCTGAATTAGATAAAATCGTAAAGGCAAAAGAAAACATTCAATTAACTGTAGACACATTGGAGTATGCATCAAAAGGTGTTAATAAAATTATAGAGTGTCAAATGGTTAATAAGGCTAAATCTGAGTTGGGTTATAAAACATGTCCACCTCCTCATAGAGGAGTGCCTGCACCCCCAGGAATTGACCTAGAGCATATACGTTTGACTGAGTTTCAACAACCTAAGTTAGAATATGGTTGTAAGGCTAAAGAAAGCATTAATCTAGAATCAAATGAACCTTTTAAGAGTGCAAGTGACACCTCTCTTATTAAGGACAAGGTGTCAATTTATAGGAACTCAGATGCTCCCATCATTGAGGATTGGGAATCTGATGATGAAGATCAGGTTGTAGCTAAACCTGATGTGGTAAAGTTAGAAGGAACCAATGTTCCTAAGGTGGTTAGTGATAAAACTGTTAAGCCTACAATAAATGTAAAACCAGTTAGGAAAACAGTTAGATATTCTGAAATATACAGGTCCACAGGCAAGCCAAGAGGTAACCAGAGAAACTGGAATGACTTCAAGTCCCATCAACTAGGAAGTGACTTTGTCATGTATAAAAAAGCTTGTTTTACTTGTGGTAGCTTTGACCACCTAGAGGCTTTTTGTCAAAACCATCATGGGAGAAAGATGGTTACTGGGAACAATAGGTTTCTTGGGAACACAAGTCATAGGGTGAACTCAAACAGGTCTCAAACTCACCCTAATTCTAATAGAATGACTCCCAGGGCACTTTTATCGAAATCTGGCCTCAAACCAATTAGTACTGCTCGACCAGCAGTTAGTACTGCCAGACCATTTAAAACGTTTTACCCTAAACTAGCAGTTTCAAGTGCAAAATCAACTTTTAAATATGCACAACAAACTGTTAAAAGGCCTTTTCACAAGAAAGCATTGGTTCAAAACAAATTTTGGAACTCAAAGGTTCAAACTGTCAGGCCAACAGTTCTTACTGCTAGACCAGTAGTTAGTACTGGTGAGCCTAAAAACACTGCTAGGGATAAGAGGGCAAATGTTGTTAAGGCCTCAGCATGTTGGGTATGGAGACCAATCAAACCCAATGGTGCATCAATTATATTAAATAGATTTGACTATATTGATGCACGAGGCAAACCCAAGTAAGTGATGGCTTGGGTACCCCAAGGAAACTAATTTCCTTCTTTCATGTGCAGGGACATTCACAGGATGATGAGGAAGATCAAGGTTATGCAGACAGTGGATATTTCAGGCACATGACATGCAACATGTCCTATCTTTCAGACTTTTAACTAATAGATGGAGGATATGTTACATTTGGGGGAAGAATAAGAGGAAGAATTACTGGTAAAAGCACATTGAAAACCGGTAAATTAGACATTGAAGATGTGTATTTTGTGCAAGAGCTAAAGTATAACCTTTTCAGTGTCTCACAAATGTGTGACAAAAAGAACAAGGTTCTTTTTACTGACACTGAATGTCTTGTGCTTTCCCCAGACTTTAAGCTGCCTGATGAAAGTCAGGTGCTACTTAAAGTTCCAAGAAAGGGCAACATGTACAGTGTTGATATGAAGAAGATTGTTCCTAAAGAGGCTCTTACTTGTCTTGTTGCAAAAGCCACATTGGATGAGTCCATGTTATGGCATAGAAGACTTTGTCATATAAATTTTAAAACCATTAATAAAATTGTTAAAGATGGTTTGGTGAGAGGCTTGCCTCAAAAACCTTTTGAAAATGACCAGACTTGTGTTGCCTGTCTCAAAGGCAAACAAAACAAGGCTTCTTGTAAGCCCAAGACCCACAATTCTATTAATCAACCTTTGTTTATGCTACATATGGATTTGTTTAGTCCAACATCTGTGAGTAGTATTATGCATAAAAGGTACTGTCTTGTAGTTACTGATGACTATAGTAGATTCACATGGGTTTTCTTTTTAGGATCTAAGGATGAGACACCTAGCATTCTTAAGACATTTATAACTGAGATAGAAAACTTAGTGGATAAGAAAGTAAAAGTCATTAGGTGTGACAATGGGACAGAGTTCAAAAATAGAGTTATGGATGAGTTATGTAAGGAAAAAGGTATTAGAAGAGAGTTTAGCGTAGCTAGAACTCCTCAGCAGAATGGGGTTGCTGAAAGGAGAAATAGAACACTAATAGAAGCTGCTAGAACCATGTTAGCTGACTCTAAGCTGCCCATCACTTTCTGGGCTGAAGCAGTTAATACTGCTTGTTATGTGCAAAACAGGGTTTTGGTAGTTAAACCTCACAACAAGACACCATATGAGCTGTTTAGGGGTAGAACTTCTGCATTAGGATTTCTAAGACCTTTTGGGTGTCATGTAACTATTCTAAATACCTTAGACCATCTAGGAAAATTTGATGGCAAATCAGATGAAGGATTCTTGGTTGGGTACTCACTAAATAGCAAAGCTTTTAGAGTATACAACACAAGAACAAGGAAAGTTGAGGAAAACCTGCATGTTTAGTTTCTAGAAAATAAATCTAATGCTGCAGGTGAAGATCCAAAATGGCTTTTTGACCTTGATACTCTAACCCAGTCCATGAACTATGTTCCAGTTGTTGCAGGAACATTTTCTAATGATTTTGCAGGTTCAGAAGATGATATTGCAACAAATGAAGCAAGCTTGGGAAAGGAGAAAGATCAAGATCATATATTGATGCCAATATGGAACAGTGTGGATACATCTTCAAAGAATGGTGAGCCTTCTACTGATGAAGCCAAAGAAGGTATTGAAGATGAAAACAATGGAGATAGAGCTGAAGATCAAGAGAATCAAGAAAACAGTACGAATGGAGATTGTACTGTTGAGCCCCAAGTTAGTACTGCTGGGCAAAATGTTCATACAGCTGGCCCATCAGATACTTATACTGCTGATTTCTCAGAAGATGGGGTGGATATCAACAATCTACCACCCACCTATCCAGTTCCCAAAACTCCAAACACAAGGATACACAGAGATCACTCCCTAGAAAATGTGATTGGAGACATACAGTCTGGTGTGAAGACAAGAAGATAGACCATGACTTCAGATCAACAAGGTTTTCTTAGTGCTGTTTATGAAGAAAAGAAGCATGAAGATGCCAACACATATCTATTTGTATGTTTCCGTTCACAATCTGAGCCCAAAAATGTCCTTAAAGCCTTAGAAGACTCAAGCTGGGTAGAAGCCATGCAAGAGGAACTTCTCCAATTCAAGATTCAAAAGGTTTGGGTATTGGTTGACTTACCCAAGGGTATGAGGGTAATTGGAACCAAATGGGTTTTCAGAAACAAGAGAGATGAAAGGGTGATTGTGATCAGAAACAAGGCAAGGCTTGTAGCCCAGGGGTATACACAAGAAGAAGGGATAGACTATGAAGAAGTTTTTGCACCTGTAGCTAGGATTGAAGCCATAAGACTGTTCTTAGCTTATGCTTCTTTCATGGGCTTTACTGTTTACCAAATGGATGTCAATAGTGCCTTTCTGTATGGTACTATTGAAGAGGAGGTATATGTCTCTCAACCTCCAGGTTTTGTAGATCCAGAACATCCTGACAAGGTGTACAAGGTAGTGAAAGCTCTGTATGGTCTACATCAAGCTCCAAGGGCCTGGTATGAAACATTGGCTTCATATTTGTTAGAGAATGGATTTCAAAGGGGCAAGATTGATCAGACTCTATTCAACAAGAAGAACAAGAAGGATATCTTGCTGGTACAGATTTATGTGGATGATATCATATTTGGATCCACAAGGAAGGAAATGTGCTTGAAATTTGAGAAACTTATGCATGATAAGTTTCAGATGAGTTCTATAGGGGAACTTACCTTCTTTTTGGGGTTGCAAGTGAAGCAATCAACTGGAGGCATACTTATCAGTCAGGATAAATATGTGACAGAGATTCTAAGGAAGTTTCAATTTACCGATGCTAAAGTGGCAAGCACACCAGTTGATCCAGAGAAACCTTTGCTTAAAGATGCTGATGGAGAAAGTGTTGATGTACACACCTACATATCAATGATCGGGTCTTTATTGTACCATACCTCATCAAGACCAGATATCATGTTTGTTGTATGTGCCCGTGCAAGGTTTCAAGTCAATCCCAAGGCTTCCCATTTAACTGTAGTCAAGAGAATCTTTAGATACCTTAAGGGTCAACCTAAGTTGGGTCTGTGGTATCCTAGGGAATCACTTTTTGACTTGGTGGCATATTCAGACAGTGATTATGCTGGTGCAAGCCTGGATAGGAAGTCAACAACTGGTGGTTTTCAGTTCCTTGGTTGCAGACTTATATCATGGCAATGTAAAAAGCAGACAATTGTGGCAACTTCTACAACTAAAGCTGAGTATGTAGCTGCTGCAAGTTGCTGTGGTTAAGTGTTTTAGATCCAAAATCAACTGCTTGACTATGGGTATAATTTTATGAATACCATGATATATATTGACAATAGCAGTACAATATGCATTATTAAAAATCCAGTGCAACATTCTAAAATAAAACACAAAGAAATTAGGCATCATTTTATAAGAGACTGCAATGAGAAAAAGTTAGTTCAAGTTGTTAAAATTGATACTAATCAAAACTTTGCAGATCTTCTCACAAAAGCCTTTGATGTTGAAAGGTTTCAATACTTTGTAGCAAGTATTGGAATACTTAATCCTTAAAGGTTTTAACCTGTGTGTTTTTGTAGATGAAATTGGATTTGTACTGCTAGGTTTGTCAATAGGTACTGCTTTGTATAATTTGCACTGCTAGTACAAATTAGGACTGTTTGTTAGAACTGTTAGTCATTTGTTTATACTGCTATGAAGCAAATGCTTTGCAATTTGTTTTCTTGGTTTTGGACTAACATTTGCAGGTCATGGAGTTGATAATGACAAAATCAATCATGAACTTCCCCTGAAGTTGTAATGTATGAAAGATCTAGACTTCCCCTTCTATCTTGATCTTGGAGTTTAAGCACAAAGGAATTACTAGTGCATTGTGTGAGCAGCAAATGGTGGAATAGTTGCTGACATAATAGATTAATGATGGACAGAATTTGGGGATCCATTAACAAAGGTTTTATACCTAAGTTAACTGATTCTTTAAAATTTCTTTCTTGAAATCTTATTATGATGTTTTGCATTGGAATTGATGGCATAGTTAGTCAGATAGTCACTGACCTAACTCACTCTCTACCATTTTATACTTTTAGTATAATGTGTTAGTCCAAGGACATCTGGTAGAGAGAACAGCGAGCAAACGTGAATCTAGCACATTTGTGTTCGAGGCAACACCTGCCACGAGCTGGAAACCCTGTCAAGAAAGCTCTTTGAATGAGTTTATCTGATCACAGGCTGTTATTTATAACTGAAATCATTGGTTCTCACACAACCAGAGGTTTTATTAAACCGAAATTATGATTAAGTGTCTGTCTTTACACTTAATCCCTTCAAAATGGTTGTAAGCAGTATTGTTTTTAATCGAAATTGAGTTCATACTGCTAGTTCAAAATTGTTCCAAAAAGTTAGTACTGTCAGGCAAAATGTTAGTACTGGTAGGCTTAAGTTTGTACTGCTGAATAACCGTTAGTACTGGTGCGAGATAAAAGCTTTTTGAAAATAGCCGTTGAGAGTTTGTTGCAATTTTTACTGATCAATATCTTATCTTAAGGGTGTTTCTTTTTGGATATTTTTACTTTTAATCTATTATATTCACCTTTCTTCAATCAAAAGTTATCTTTTAATTGAATTCGGTCCAATAGAAACCCTTATAAGTCTTTCAAAATATCTCAATTCACTTTGTGGAAACCGTAGAGGGGGGGAGGGTGAATACGTTTCCATTTAAAAACTTAAATACTTTTTGTATCAAACACCCGATCAAGTGTGACGTAATATGAAAAGTGTCAACAATGATTATATAACATCTAGAGATGGTATAAAGTAAACTACAACACAAGCACAATCAAACCATGACATAAACATAATCAACATAACGTAAGCAACAAGCAACGCAAACACAAACGCAATGCAAATATAAATATAAAGCGATAAAGACTAAAATAAAAGTAAAGAGATAAGTAAGAAAGCGCAAACCAGACACGATGATTTATAGTGGTTCGGTAACGAAGGTCCTCTTCGCCGTACTCCACTCCCCGAGTACCCAACTCAAGAGTTACTTCACTAATCAACAAGCTCCCTTTAGGCGGAGAAAATCGTACAACGTCGCTTATCCTTATTTCCGACACTAAGCTAAATGTCGAGTACTAATCTTAGCTAGTACCAATCTACCACGATCCACATGATCTACTCACAATCTACCCAATCTACCCTTGATCCACTTGATCAATACACAAGCCCACAAGCTACAAGAGATCTCCAAGATCTCAACAAGATCACAATGATCTACTCCCACTTGACTCGATCTACCCTTGATCTTCTTGATCAATCACACAAGCCCACAAGCTTCAAGAGATCTCCAAGATATCGACAAGATCACAATGATCAACCCTCACTTGACTCAATCTACCCTATCTACCCTTGATCAACTTGATCAACACACTAACTCACAAGCTACAAGTGATATTCAATATCTCTATAAGATCACAATGATCTTCTCTCACAACCTCTCAAAAGAAAAATGAACTTGATGTATACAAGATACAACAAGTATGTAACAAGTGTTACAAGTGCCCTAACTACAACTACAACACTTTGTATCTTTGTGATACTATATGTTCTTCTCTTGCACTAGAAGAGGAATGAAGGTGATCACTTGGTGGGATGAAAGGATCACTCTTAAACAAACTAAGACTCTTTAAATGATCAAAGAAAGTGATCTAAGTGAGGAGGGATTAGACCAGAGAAAACTGACTGGAAAAATCAAGTTGGAAGTGTAAAATGGTCCACTATTTATAGGCAAAGAAAAAACTAGCCGTTACAGAGGGACGGCACCACTAATTGTCAAACGGCACCACTAAATTTAGTGGTACCGTCGGTACTTTAGTGGTACCGTGGACGCTCATCCGTTTGTTTTTAGTGGGGAAGGTTTATTTGGGAATGTTTGGAGCTGTTTTGGGGGGAAAGATGACTGTTGGGATTTTTAAACTTATTTTTTAAAATAAAACATTTCTTTTTAATTCAAAAATAATTTGTAAAATGTATTTTTGAGAAAATGTTTTGTCACATTAAAAATGTGAAGTTTAGAGAAAAATAGAATCCTTTGATCATTTGTCAAGTAATAGATTTGTTTGTCCATACCTTGATTGATTTACGTCAGGATGGAAATCTACGACTTTGTTGAAGCATACTTGAGACGTCGGGAGGTGTTGATGTAAGTATGCATTGATGATTTGTGTTTACAAGTAACTTGCACATTTTACATTATGTATTACAAGTTACATGTTTGTCATTATTAAAACCGAAGAAACCGTTTAGTTTAAATATCGTAATATTTGCACTAACACACTTTCTTCATCTACTTTCTCACCTAAAATTACTCTAATCCCAGCAGTCGAATCTCGCTTTTACTGACAAATAATGGCATCTCTATCTTTTGTTGACAAGCTCAACATGGTCGCGTATTTGGAAAAAGCACCGGATGACACACAATTTCATCAGATAGTGGATTTTTTAAATATTTCCCACATAAGGTATTCTTTAGCATTAAATCACGCTATCTATGTCTCCCAAATCAAAGAGTTTTGGCAGACTGCTACTGTCAGAACATTTGACAATGGAGATAAAGAGCTAAATGCAACAGTGGACGAAAAATATATCATTCTTACTGAATCATCTCTCAGGAGGCATCTCCATCTGAATGATGGCAATGGTATTAGTGCTATGCCAAACACTGAAATCTTTGAAACTTTAACCAGGATGGGGTACAACATCCAATCACAATCTTTAACTTTTCAAAAAGGTTATTTTGTCCCACAATGGAGGTTTTTTATCCACACCATCCTTCACTATCTCAGTCCTAAGAAAACCTCCTGGGAACAGTTCAGTAGCAATATTGCAACTGCTCTCATATGCTTAGCTACTGACAGAACTTTTAATTTTTCAAAACTCATCTTTAAAGGAATGGTCAAAAATGTTGAAAGCAAATCAAAGTTTTTTATGTATCCCAGGTTCATCCAAGCTATTTTGAACATGAGGAAACATCAACTTCTTCCTCACAAAAATGTTTATCCAACACCGAAACTTACCCAAAAAATTTTCAGTAATATGAGGATGGCCTCAAAAGGGTACAGTGGGGAAGAAGTTCCTTTATTAGATTCAATGCTACAGGTACAGGGTGAAGGGTCAACAAGCCCAGTTGACTCCCTACACACACCTACAAGTTCAGAATATTTAGCCTCACAACCAACCTCTATATCCAGAGAGGGCTCTATTGTTCCTTTGCACAAAGACCCTACCCCTCCACATGTAGTAGATGAGGCTGACTTTGTCAGTATAGGAAGGGCTACTTCTACTGTCTCAGGCTTAGAAGCTGGACAGGACATAAGTAACATACGTAAGACCCAACCTATGGCAACACCAACAGTACCAAGTTCTTTTGAACCCAGTACTATTGGTGGAATCCCAAGCCAACCGGAAATATTGGGTGGCTCAGAGGATCACCATGTGGTGGAGTCTGAGTCTTTGCCCCATGATGCACCTCTCCCTGAAGGTCACACATCAGGAAGTGTTGAGGGCAGTAAGACACTTAATGAATTGATGGAAATATGTACAACATTGTCTGATAAGGTTTCAACCTTGGAAGCTAATCTCAAAAGTCATAAACAGGTCTTTGGAAGAGTATACACCAAGCTAGTTCTGAAGGTGAAGAAGTTGGAAAAGACAGTTAAGACTCTTCAAAGGAAAAGATCAGCCCACTTGGTAGAATCAACTGAATCATCTTCTTCATCAAGTTCATCAGATGGTCAGAGTGAAGATAAAGGTGAGGAATCTTCCAAACAGGGGAGGAAGATTGCTCAACTAGATGAAGATCCTTATGTTACTTTGGTCCAAGAAGAATCTGGCAATCAGGGGAGGCCAGATGCACAGCATGAAGAAGGTACTACCAGTCAAGTGGAAGGTACTGGTGGTATATCACAAGGTACTGCTAGTGGTTCTCAAGGTACTGCTGGTGCAGTATATACAAGAAGGCCAAAGAGATCAAGATCAGACAAGGGTAAAGGTATAATGACAGAAGATGAATCATCTGAGAAGACAACCAAGAAAAGTCAAGCTCAGATTGCTTTAGATGAAGAATTAGCTCAAAGAATTCATGAAGAAGAATTAGCAAGAGTAGCTGAAGAAGAGAAGATTGCTCAATTACTGACTGAGCAAAAGCTATTGACTGAAGTACAAGAATTAGCTGCTCAAGAAGCTGCTGATAGGGAGTTAGCTGCTAAGCTTCAAGAAGAAGAAAGGTCACAATTCACAAAAGAAGAACAAGATCAAGTCATTGATGACCTTTTGGAGCAGATCAGAAAAAGCCAAAGCAAGAAGAAAGTTGCTCAGAAGAAACCTCCCACCAAAAAAGAACAATTAAGCTATATGAAGACTTATCTGAAGCACCAAGATACTTGGAAAGAACATCACTTCAAGGGAGGATCTTTTGAAGAAATTGAAAAGATTTACATTGATACTCATAGGAGAATGCAGATGTTCCTGAGAGGTGATCTAGAAAAAGGTAAAGGAAGAGGAGAGAAAAGAGCAGCAGACCAATTGGAATCAGGAGAATCCAAGAAACAAAGAACTGAAGAAGAAACAGTTCAAGAAGAACCAGTTGAAGAAAAGGGAGAAAAAGAGAAATTGACTGATGAACAGATCCATGGAATGATGGTGGTAGTTCCAGAAGCTCTTAATGTTGATCCTATTCAAGCGAAACATCCCATCATTGATTGGGAGGTTTATTCAGATGGAATGATCAAGGGATGGAAGATTATCAGAGTAGGAGGAAAATTTGAAGTCTACAAGTTCTTTGAAGACATGGTCAAAGCTTTTGACAGAGATGATTTGGATAAGCTTTGGAGCTTAGTTCAAGAGAGATTCAAGACTACAGATCCTACTGATGATAAAGATAAAGAGCTATGGGTAAAGCTAAAAAGACTGTATGAACCAGACTCAGACTATCTACTAAAGCAGGAGTGGAGATTTATATGTTTGTTGAGAAAGATTATCCACTTTGAGCAAATGTACTAATGATCATGCTTGCATCAAGACTCAAAGTTGAAGAAGATTCAGAGATGGCAAGAGAGTTGATAAGGAAGATATTCCAACTACATGAACAAATGAAAGCCAGAAGACTAAGGTTGACAATGTAGTGTTTGGAAGAGTCCTCAAAATCCTCACAAGGTATGCATTTAATTCATAAAACTTGATGATTTAGGATAAATCACAAGTTTTGGGGAGGATTGTTGGGAATTAAATGATTGAAGATTAGTACTGCTGGAAGATTACAACTAACAGTACAAACTGCTAGTGTAATATTGAAGACTGCTGAAGAGTAACTAACAGTACAAACTGTCAAGTTAGTACTGCTAGTATATAACAGAAGGTACTGCTGCATGATAAGGTTTTAGAAGACGTGTCAAGGATAAGTATGGTATAGATTGTATGTATATCACAATTAGTTAGAATTATACGGGTAGATAATTATCTTGTAAAGGACTCCTTATGTCTATAAAAGGAGGTCCTAGGTTAAGCCAAAAAGAGAGAAGTCGATATACTTTTGATATAAGTTTTGTGAAGATTCAAGGTCTTTATAACCCTAGTGATATTGAGATCACTCGTATTATTTCCTGAATAATATTGAATCATTTGAAGTTATACACCGTGTTCATTATTCATATTGTGTTACTATTACATCAAACAAAATCTTTCAAGTATTCTTAAGTAGATTCTGCGTACTTAACAATAGAACCTCAAAGTATCCTAAACACATTATAAAGGAGTTACATCCTCAGTGTTTGATCCTCTCATAAATAAAACACATAAAATACTAACCTTTAATTAATCAATAAAGATTAATAAATAATAGATCTTGATTCTTGAAACCGTTAGTGGTTAAATTACCACCTCTAACGAATACACACACTACACGTCAAACGAAGCACGTTAGGATGCTAGTGCTTGCTTCACGGAAATCACCACAAACAAACTAGGGTTTGGTGTTCTTGATTAAACATGATCGAATCCCATAAGGGATTAAACAGTCGATCACATCTAAAAGGTAAAAGAGGTCACTTTACATGTATACCACATTAACAAGCATAAATGCGTATGCATGGTTTTGACATACATGATTCATGCAAATAGAAAACAGGTTATATGCATGTATTAATGAATGTGTATGATCATAAGCATGCATGTACGAATGGATGTGTGTGATCATTAGCCTGCATGTACGAATATGTAGTAGGAATAACATATTCAGTGTTTCAACCGTATGACTTTTAGGGTTATGATATGTGTGTCGATTGAAGGTTAAATGAAACATCAAGGGGTTGCTTTTTAGCAACCCAACTTGTCCACCAAGACAACTTGGCCACCAAGTCTTGTCTTTCACCTCCTCAATTTAACCAAAGTCGACACTTTAGTTCCTCTCTTTATATTTAACATATATTAGTTAGTTATTGCGTCTAACGGTAAACTAACAACCATTAAATAATTATTCCGTGAAACATATTATATATTTAATAAATATACACGACATATATTTATTAAATACACAATAAACGTGTTCTTCGTGTATACGTGTGTGCCCCGATAGGTCACGTATTTCTTAGCCGTATAAATGACTACGCTAACGAGCACAAACCAACAGCTCCCACTTGGGAGTTAGCGTAGCTCATTAATTTATACTATCAATGGAAAGCGTCTAGCAACACTCCATTGCTCCCAAGAAATACCTGAGTTGTGGTTCCAAGAAACATCTTAGTTTATGGTTAATTATTAACATCTCTTTATTTCAGATACTGTTAAACCATGGACATGGATCCTAACTGATTCCATATAGTTTAACTATTTAGTTCTCGTTATAGATATTAATTCAGATTACCAAATGTAATTAAGTGTCATCTTAATTTACACTTTGGGCACGGCCATGCAAACATCTGATTAATTCAGCGAGAGGCGCCATAGTATCTTTCTGCACAAGACATGTGGAGGAAACAAATTCTGTATTGACTACAAGTGTCGTGGATGTGCTTCACATCACTTCCAATAATAGCTTTTATAACTACCCAGTTACGGATAGCGTTTGACTAAAATCAAAAAGTAATATCCACACATGCAAGATTGACTTGCATCTCATGTCTAAGGACGATTAATAAAACCACCCTGCGAGTTTATTCATGACATGGATCCATAAAGTAAATACTTAACGGTTAGGGAAGTACAATATGCATCCCTTATGAATAACATATGAGTTTGGCGGGAAGACAATCCACAGATTCAAAATGCATAACCAACACTCACATTTGTCTTAATTTAACAATATTCCCATATTATCAATCGACAATGGACAAATTTATAATAATTAAATTATTCAAGGATTAAACTTGCAAATAAAGAACACAGTAGTATAAATGAAAATGATCATACCAGGTATATCAATTCATTATTTAATACAACTGCTTACAGTTCCATTATCCAAATACTAATAAACAGATATGCATAAGACCACTTAGTAAGTTGAAATCCAATGTTTCCAACATTCTCAACTCTTTCGGTACAAGACATCTAAATAGTCATCTGAGTGAACTTTCCGAATACTTGTTTCAAATTCACAAATTGTGATGGATTTGAATAATATGATGAGTGTCATATTGTACGTGTGCATATTATTAAAAGTATGGTATTACCACAGTACTCTTCATAGGATATTTGAAGCCAGCAGCATACCTATCTGAGACAATCATCATAACAGTTTCTCAAAATGTAAAGTAATCTTATTCTTTAATGTGTATTGCAACAATACTCTTAGCCGAGCATATCTTGTCAGCAGGTTCATCATAAATGATGAAATCCTACCTTAACTAGGATTAAGTATCCTCTAGCATCAGTGTAAACAAACAACACTATGCCTTATATAATTCGTAAACGATTTAACATTTCTTTGGTAATGTTTGGCGCCATTCTGAACTCCAAGTTCGTTGGCTATGATTATTGCGTCAGATTCGTCGCAATAACTATCCATAGGTTCTTCATTACTTGGCATGGTTCCAAACTTAGTAATGAATTTTCCTAATCCAAACAACTTCCAATAGAAAGTTTGTTTTATCAGTTATCAAAATACTGTCAATTAGATACTGATGTTGTTAGCTCATCTTTCAATCGTGCAAAAGTAACAACTAGCCCCATACACAATATAATGTACATGATGAATCCTTAGTAAAACACAAGGTTTCCATTCATGTATCAAATTATCGCAAATGGAATATATCCTTTAAGACTTGCTTCAATGATATATTGCCATGTGTTGGACTTAATTACCGCATATGTCAATTTCAATACACATTTATTCCAAGGTCGTATATTTAATTTCCTAAACTCTCAAGGTGAAGTTTCACTCCAAGCTAAGGGATTAACATCTAGCTTAGATGGAATGATGCTTTTAATATGTTATGCAACATATGAGATTTAAAGAAACAAATATAGTGCTCCCACTTGATGTCAGATATACTCAGTAAGGAAATGAGACTTGATTTGTCTTTTCACTTAAAAAGCACCCCACATAGTTGTCAAAATCGCGATCCTAATCGTAGGATCGTACGATCCTGCGATCCTGATCGTAGGATCGTACGATCCTACGATCCTACACACACAAAACGATCAGGATCTTCAAAAGATCGTAATTCGATTTAGATCGTATCAGAATCGTAGGATCGCCCGTAGGATCGGATCGTGGGATCGCCTAATTTTTAATTTTATTTTTTTATTTTTTGCTATATTAACATATTAAGCATAAGTCCATGTCTTAAAGCCCAATGACTAAGAATTCTTCATGAAAGCTATTATTTTGATGCTATTAATTGATTGTCTTTTGCAAGATTAATAAGTATCAAATCATTATGTTGTTATTGACTATTTAGAAATAGTTTATATGTGTCTTTTTGAGTTTATTAAGAAAAACGATTTCGTGCTTTGTAACATGTCATAAGCTTGTTTTTTAAGTAAACCATCGAGATAACCCAAATTTGTTCATAATTTATTTTAAGTTTCATATAAAAGCATGAACTACATGTTAAAAAATTTCAGTAATATTATCAGAATATCCTAATTTAATTTATTTGACATCAAGAAAAAAGAATATTGTGTTGACCTCTATTATAAATTATGTCGTTTTATTTTCAAATACAATCCATTTATCTTTTTGCATTAATCTACATACTGTAATAAAAAAGTCACATAATCACGTACCAATAAATTAACACTATATTTTTGTATTAATCTAAATGTTATCATGAAAAACCTATAATAAAAAACATTGAACAAGAAGTAGGTGCACGTATGTAGTAACTTTGTGCAAGTGAGCATTGCAATATATCTAATATTCTACTACTACGGTAGTTGAACATATAACTTTTTCTTTTATCATCTATTTAGATTCGTTTATCATATGAAATATTATATACAAACATAAAACTACAACCCCTATACAAAAATATATACATTTTTATAGGATCTTACAATCCTGATCCGATCCTACGATCACGATCTTGCAAAACCGAAAACGATCCTAGGTAGGATCCCGATCTTGACAACCTTGGTACCCCATTTTCTTATATATGAATCATCAAACGTACCCCATATATCGTAGAAAAGACCCGTACAAGAACTAACGTATTCATTAAATTCTCTCTTTTGATACTATAGGGGAAAGTTCACACAAAAACCAATGCATCTGTATAAGAATGAACGCACATTGCATTGATTCATACATGTCGTAATATGTCAAATAAATGAAACTGCATCTTAAAACTTGTTGGTTTATAACTTTATATGTAAAGGATCGGCTATTGGATGAAAATTGATTTTGGATCGTGGATGATTGGTGGCTCAAGAAACGCGAACAGTAACATGCATTTGAGCACAAAAGAAGGAATTGCCTTCCTTTTTTTATGTCTAAAAGTCAGCAATACTCATAAATGTCATTTACTCTTTTTCATTGCTTCTAGAAATCTAGCTGCCTTTGGTACTCTTTTCCTACAATCTGTAAACAAAAATTGGTTATTTTTCTTTTACTGAAATATCTCTCGGCTGTGATGTGCTTTTCATTTTCCTTAGCAAGAAGTAGTTCTCTTCTTCCGCCCATAAAACACACATAACACGTGGTATATGGGGATAAATTTTGTACTTTAAGAGGTTATTAAGCAATAAGGGCAAATATGTAATTTCAGCTCCTAACTTAACTTTGCACCGTTAGTCCATATCTTTAAATCCTTGGCATCGTTAGTCTTTTTTCGTTAACTATTTGCACCCGAGGTCCTTAATTCATTGGAAACTTAACTAACTATTATTCTAATATTCTATGCTTAATATTATAATATTTATAAGGCCTAATTCTTTAAAAAAACACCATACTTGTCAAAAATGACAGTTCTGCGTAGCGAACAAAAAAAAAATACTCTTGTAAACACTAATGTTGACACTTTTATCTTTCTTTAAGTAGCATGACCATTTTACCCTTTCAAATTACATAAATGGTCCATGTGGGTTTGGGAAAATTGCATCCACCGTCCCTAGGCTAAATTACATAAATGGTCCATGTCGTTTGGAGAAAATTGCGTCCAATGTCCCTATTTTTTCTCGAATTTTTTTTTTCCAAATTTTTTTTTGAAATTCTTTTCTTTTCTGAATTCTCTTTTCAAAATTATCGGTTTTACTTAAAAAAATTCTGAAATAATTTCTTTTAGAAATTTATTTTCGTGACATGGGAAAAAAAATTTTGATTTTTTTTCGTAATATTTTCAAATAAAATTTTTTTTCGATAAAAAAAATTTCACTTGTGACAAAAAAAATTCAAGAGTAAATAAAAAAACATGTGAAAACGTATAAAAACGTAGATTAAATTGTAGAAAAAACGTATATAAAAACGTAACGGATCCAAAAAAATATTAGGGACTGTGGACGCAATTTTCGCTAAACCACTTGGACCATTTATGTAATTTACCCTAGGGACGGTGGATGCAATTTTTAAAAATTCAAGGGTAAAATGGTCATCACATAATTTTTTTATCTTAATTACTCACATGAAGACAAAAATGTCAATATTAGTGTTCACAAGAAGTTTTTTTTTTTTGTTCGCTACGCAGAACTGCCATTTTTGACAACTATGGTACTTTTTTAGAGAATTAGCCCTATTTATAACTAAACCGTAGAATTTGAGGTGTTACATGGTCCCCTTAAACTTATCGAACTTAACTTCATCATTAACACACAACGTGCATTCCATACAATGTTTGATCTTGAGATTGGCTTCACCATCTAGATTTATCGTCTCCACATAACATATGTCGTCTTCATTGCTTGAAGACAATAACAGAAGATCACTCGGAAAGTACTCGTCTTTTTGTACTTTTACCACATCACCAACACGAAGCTCCTTCCACGCCCGATCAGCAAGAACTCCATTCGCTATATGAACCTTAATTTTTCTAGGACTTACTTTCCTGTCCTGAATAAACCAACGCCAGTCTTCAACTCCCTCTTTTACAATACTTGCTCCCACTACGAGTAACAAGTGAGCTATACAACTACGGGGGCGGAAATGGAGCTAAGGGAGTAAGTAATGTCACCGCAACCAACAAAAATATTAGTTTGTCACCTTCCTTAACTGTTTGAATAGTGATTTAGGAAGGAAGGTGACCACATTATAATTTGTTGTAGAAATTTTTTTATTAGGGTACTGATAGGGTTTGGGTTTATGCTTTTGTGACTCATTACAGAACACTACTCTAGATAATGAACTTTGATTGGTGATGCTTGTTGGGATTTAACATACTAGTAAACCATTTACTTCGAGTACGCAGCGGATGAATCTAGTTTAGTGTTGTGGATTAACAAATAAATAAAACACATAAAATACTAACCTTTAATTAATCAATAAATATTAATAAATAGTAGATCTTGATTCTTGAAACCGTTAGTGGTTAAATTACCACTTCTAACGAATACACACACTACACGTCAAATAAAGCACGTTAGGATGCTAGTGCTTGCTTCACGGAAATCACAACAAACAAACTAGGGTTTGGTGTTCTTGATTAAACATGATCGAATCCCATAAGGGATTAAACAGTCGATCACATCTAAAAGGTAAAAGAGATCACTTTACATGTATACCACATTAACATGCATGCATTTGTATGCATGGTTTTGACATACATGATTCATGCAAGTAGAAAACAGGTTATATGCATGTATTAATGAATGTGTATGATCATAAGCATGCATGTACGAATGGATGTGTGTGATCATTAGCATGCATGTACGAATATATAGTAGGAATAACATATTCAGTGTTTCAAACGTATGACTTTTAGGGTTATGATATGTGTATCGATTGAAGGTTAAATGAAACATCAAGGGTTTGCTTTTATAGCAACCCAACTTGTCCACCAAGACAACTTGGCCACCAAGTCTTGTCTTTCACCTCCTCAATTTAACCAAAGTTGACACTTTAGTTCCTCTCTTTTTATTTAACATATATTAGTTAGTTATTGCGTCTAACGGTAAACTAACAACCGTTAAATAATTATTCCGTGAAACATATTATATATTTAATAAATATACATGACATATATTTATTAAATACATAATAAACGTGTTCTTCGTGTATACGTGTGTGCCCCGATAGGTCACGTATTTCTTAGCCGTATAAATGACTACGCTAACGAGCACAAACCAGCAGCTCCCACTTGGGAGTTAGCGTAGCTCATTAATTTATACTATCAATGGAAAGCGTCTAGCAACACTCCATAGCTCCCAAGAAATACCTGAGTTGTGGTCCCAAGAAACATCTCAGTTTATGGTTAATTATTAACATCCCTTTATTTCAGATACTGTTAAACCATGGACATGGATCCTAACTCATTCCATATAGTTTAACTATTTAATTCTCGTTATAGATATTAATTCAGATTACCAAATGTAATTAAGTATCATCTTAATTTACACTTTGGGCACGGCTATGCAAACATCTGATTAATTCAGCGAGAGGCGCCATAGTATCTTTCTACACAAGACATGCGGAGGAAACAAATTCTGTATTGACTACAAGTTCTGTGGATGTGCTTCACATCACTTCCAATAATAGCTTTTATAACTACCTAGTTACGGATAGCGTTTGACTAAAATCAAAAAGTCATATCCACACATGCAAGATTGACTTGCATCTCAAGTCTAAGGACGATTAATAAAACCACCCTGCGAGTTTATTCATGACATGGATCCATAAAGTAAATACTCGACGGTTGGGGAAGTACAATATGCATCACTTACGAATACCATATGAGTTTTGCGGGAAGACAATCCACAAATTCAAAATGCATAACTAACACTCACATTTGTCTTAATTTAACAATATTCCCATATTGTCAATCGACAATGGACAAATTTAGAATAATTAAATTATTCAAGGATTAAACATGCAAACAAAGAATACAGTAGTATAAATGAAAATGATCATACCAGGTATATCAATTCATTATTTAATACAACTGCTTACTGTTCTATTATCCAAATACTAATAAACAGATATGCATAAGACCACTTAGTAAGTTGAAATCCAATGTTTCCAACATTCTCAACTCTTTCGGTACAAGACATCTAAATAGTCATCTGAGTGAACTTTCCGAATACTTGTTTCAAATTCACAAATTGTGAAGGATTTGAATAATATGATGAGTGTCATATTGTACGTGTGCATACTATTATAAGTATGGTATTACCATAGTACTCTTCATAGGATATTTGAAGCCGGTAGCATACCTATCTGAGACAATCATCTTAACAGTTTCTCAAAATGTAAAGTAATCTTATTCTTTAATGTGTATTGCAACAATACTCTTAGCCGAGCATATCTTGTCAACAGGTTCATCATAAATGATGAAATCCTACCTTAACTAGGATTAAGTATCCTCTAACATCAGTGTAACCAAACAACACTATGCCTTATATAATTCGTAAACGATTTTACATTTCTTTGGTAATGTTTGGCGCCATTCTGAACTCCAAGTTTGTTGGCTATGATTATTGCGTCAGATTCATCGCAATAACTATCCATAGGTTCTTCATTACTTGGCATGGTTCCAAACTTAGTAATGAATTTTCCTAATCCAAACAACTTCCAATAGAAAGTTTGTTTTATCAATTATCTAAATACTGTCAATTAGATACTGATGTTGTTAGCTCATCTAGCAATCGTGCAAAAGTAACAACCAGCCCCATACTCAATATAATGTACATGATGAATCCTTAGTAAAACACAAGGTTTCCATTCATGTATCAAATTATCCCAAGTGGAATATATCCTTTAAGACTTGCTTCAATGATATATTGCCATGTGTTGGACTTAATTACCGCATATGTCTATTTCAATACACATTTATTCCAAGGTCATATATTTAATTTCATAAACTCTCTAGGTGAAGTTTCATTCCAAGCTAAGGGATTAACATCTAGCTTAGATGGAATGATGCTTTCAATATGTTATGCAACATACGAAGGAAACAAATATAGTGCTCCCACTTGATGTCAGGTGTACTCAGTAAGAAAATGAGACTTGGTTTAACCAATACATGATGTCAAGCAAGGAAAAGCGATAGGTGTGAGTCTCGCTCTTTCTTTCAAGGAAATGAGACTTGGTTTGTCTTTTCAAGAAAAAAAAACTTTCGTTTACGATTTATGTTGCAATAAAACCATTAATTAGAATGTAAAAAGTTCAATTTTATTATTTTAGATAATTAATTCTTAAAGAAATTAACTACCCAATTAATTACTAAAAGACTAAGATCCTTACTTGAACTCTCACTCATTACAGAAGGTCTGACCAACTAGTACTGAATGGGGCAAGAGGTAAACGGCGTGCGTTAATTGCATTACAAGTGCAACTCTTAGATTTATGAGACTCGCGGCATTTGAGTAACAAGCTACAATGTCATTTCATGTTTAGTATCATCTTATGCCTCGGGTGGAAAGGTCTGACCAATCACACTCGATTAATTCATCCAAAGTGAGAGCTTGCAAAAATTAACCAAAGGTCTGACCAATGAGAAAAAGTTTGCCTTGGGTTGGAATTAACCTGAGGTCTGACCAGAGAGAAAAAAACAATTGCAAGTGCTCTTAGTTTGGACGGCATAGACTTAAATTTAACACATAGGGTATCACATAAGTTTTCTTGATAAAACATGTATCAAAAGAGTGTTCAAAGAGGCATGAATTCATATTTTGAAACACAAGTTAAGAAATTCCATTTGTTAACCTTTTTAGGTGCACTTTTATCGCGGTATTGGTTAAACCAATTAAAGAATTACCAACTAATTATCATCTACTATATCCTACTGCTGCATGAGTCAAAATAGTCAAAAGACCCTTAAAATGTTTTTGTCAATAAAGTCAAAAGACCTCGGTAGCTCCGTTTGACACACAAAGAAGCGGAGAAGCGGGTCAGCGCGAAGCTTATAAAAAACCTTCTTCTTTAGGGAGCAAAGAAACCCTCCTTATACCTCTCTTATAGTTTGTCACAATGGGTGAGCCGATTTATCAATTGACTAATGATATAAATAACATCAATCGAATAAAAGTTTAAAACTTTATTATAATAAATCAAATTTCACCAGTTTATAGTCCGTTTAAGTGTCTAAAAAACATTTATTTATTTATTTACACATAACACATAACTGGTCACAAGTAATAAGTATGTATTACTAACAGACAAGAATTAAATCACACGATATCCAGCAAGCTATATCCTTGTAGCTTCGAGAGAGACCCACACCATCAATAGCTTGATGGAATCAACGATTTAATTAAAACAAGTTTCGATATAAGTTTATGTCCGTTTTAATATTTCAAAAATCTTTGCAAACATTATAATACAATGAAACACGTAAGCAAATAAAACAGACATAAGAGGGTAGAATCAAAAGACAGACTCTTATATTGCGATAAAATAAATAAAGCAATAACACATAAAATCCGAGAACTCAATCCTCATTAAAATGAAGGAGTCTTCCCCAATTGGAGAATCAAAAGGCTCCCACTTGATTTTCGAGCTAGGTATCAAGTGGACCACATACATCAACAAGATAACGTGAGCCTTAAGACCATAAAATTAAAATGCCGTATTCAATTAACAATTTAATAGATCTAGCCCTTTATACTTTATTAACCATTAATAAATTAATCAAGATCAAAATAATTATTCATGACAAGAATGCATGTTACTGTCATGATTTTATAATAAAACAATTAATTAATGTGTTAAACGTAGCGGATCTAGCGTTTTTTATGGTTGTAACCCATAACACTAAACGAGTTGGCTCGTGATGCCACTGTTGGGATTTAATATACTAGTAAACCATTTACTACGAGTACGCAGCGGATGGATTTAGTTTAGTGTTGTGGATTAACAAATAAATAAAACACATAAAATACTAACCTTTAATTAATCAATAAAGATTAATAAATAGTAGATCTTGATTCTTGAAACCGTTAGTGGTTAAATTACCACCTCTAACGAATACATACACTACACGTCAAACGAAGCACGTTAGGATGCTAGTGCTTGCTTTACGGAAATCACCACAAACAAACTAGGGTTTGGTGTTCTTGATTAAACATGATCGAATCCCATAGGGGATTAACCAGTCGAAAACATCTAAAATGTAAAAGAGATCACTTTACATGTATACCACATTAACATGCATGCATGCGTATGCATGGTTTTGACATACATGATTCATGCAAATAGAAAAGGGATAATTACCAAAATAGACCGGGCAACCAAGTGGTTGGCGGTTTCCACCCCAAAATCGGAAACTTCTGATATTAGACCAGGGCAACCTGTACTTTTTGGGCAATTGAAATCTGCAAGTGACAAGTGTCACTTTTCTGACTATTTTTTGGGCAACTTGTGTATTTTTTGGGCAACTGGAGGACACTTGTCATCGTATGGGTCGAGATGCCCAGTTGCCTGGTCTAATATCAGAAGTTTCTAATTTCGGGGCGGAAACCGCCAGCCACTTGGTTGCCCGGTCTATTTTGGTAATTATCCCAATAGAAAACAGGTTATATGCATGTATTAATGAATGTGTATGATCATAAGCATGCATGTACGAATGGATGTGTGTGATCATTAGCATGCATGTACGAATATGTTGTAGGAACAACATATTCATTGTTTCAACCGTATGACTTTTAGGGTTATGATATGTGTGTCGATTGAAGGTTAAATGACACATCAAGGGGTTGCTTTTATAGCAACCCAACTTGGCCACCAAGTCTTGTCTTTCACCTCCTCAATTTAACCAAAGTCGACACTTTAGTTCCCCTCTTTATATTTAACATATATTAGTTAGTTATTGCGTCTAACGGTAAACTAACAACCGTTAAATAATTATTCCGTGAAACATATTATATATTTAATAAATATACACGACTGGTATGTATTAAATTACACATACCTTTTACCTAATAAAATGGACCAAATAGACCAAAAACTAACCAAATATGCCAAATATATTGTGTTTTTGTGTTTATGCATGTGCAGGTACGGATATTGAGGAAATGGACAAAAATCAAGAGAAAACGACAAAACGAGCACGAGAATGAAAGAGGAAGAAAAGCCGAGGCCGGGGACATGATTTGCAAGATTTCATCAATCTAAAACCCAAAAACCTCAAAACCAAGCCTAAACGATTTATCATTTTCATTTAAAAGTCCAAAACCTTTTTCATCATTAGTCCTTAGACTTTGCAAAGTTAGTCCTAAAACTAACTTTTGTTAAGTTTAAAGCTAATATAACTAAAACCTTATAAAACCAAACCGGATCACAAGCCCAGCCCAACATATCAAACCCGGATCCTTACCACCCAACCCATCCCATTAACCCGGTCAAATACCAGTCAAACCCCAAAGTTTATCCCTGACCTCCAATTACCCGCCATTAATCACTATTCAACCTTCCCTGTCCCATTCTTCTTTCCAACTCATCTCACTCCAGTCCAAATGAATCACATGTCCATGTTCCCCCCCCCCCCCTTGCCACCTTGGCAATCCAAGGATTAGAATTCCATCAGACGGCTGAGATCTTTTGAAGTGGTGACCAAGAAATATCCAAGGGCTGTTATGAAGCTAAGAAAGCACAAAGTGGAATCCTCTCACAGAAGAAACACAGAGAGAAAAGAAAACCCTAGCTTAGAGTAGTATAAATAGAATATGATGTAGCCAAATATGAGGCAGTAGGATATAGCTTAATTTTTAGGTAATTTTAATTCCTTTAAGCTTTTTGTTATTGAATGTTTTTAAGTTTTCTAGTATTGTAATTTCACTTTTGGTTTCACAAAATTTCTAGCTTTTTAGTCTCAATCTTCAAAAATCCAAAAATAGTACTTTTAGCTTATTGCTTATTTACTGCTTAGTTAGGGGTAATTTATGCTTATTTAGTGCCTTCAAACTTAGTCAGCCTTCTGTCTTTTAGAATCATAGCTTAAAAAGTCCTTATTAGCTTTAAAAATCTCAAAAACAGCCCCTGAAAGGAGTGTTTGGATCATGGGTTAAAATGGGTCAAAACTAGGTCCACTGTTCATTGGCATTTTGGTTAAGTTTGATTTAGATTATCCTAGTCTAGTTAAGCAGTTTGTGGTTCCTGATACGCTTAATTTATGTATGTATATATATATACATATGCAACAACAAGAATCACGTGAGCGTTTTTGTATAAGAAATAAATAATAACAAGTGATATACTTGTTGGTTTATTAAAAACAAAACTAAGGTTTTATAATAAATGAGTTATTAAAAGTTTCGAGGGCACGCAAATCTAAGAATGCTATTTATGAGGAATATTTATGTTTTGTTGTTCTAGTGCCAAGTCTCGGATCAGTTGACGTTAATAACCTCAACCTACATGGTTATCGGACTTGTTGGGCTGACGAGTCCAATAAGAGCCCCATAAGCATGTCGGGAGAGATTTATTAATGGGCAATTCATCCTCATGACTTACCTAGTATGACTATTGAGTTTCGGGATAATAAATTACTCGAAAGAATTACGAGACCTATCGAGTTGACGAACTCGATAAGAACTCGACAATTCGTTCGCATAATTTATCAAATCAAAACTTAGTCATACGTCCTTGATTTCGAGTCGTTTCGATCTTAGTTACTATGTGGCGTGAGTACACTTGAGTCATGTCATGTCACCACTACACACCCGTCGATACCAAACGCTAATAACAGATATGAGAAAGAAGATTTTGGAATTTAAAACGGAATCTACTTGGGATGGTTTACTTTTGGAAGCTTTTACGTTTGAAGATGATGTTAAGGTTAGTTTACGTTATTAGGTTGTGCCGAGTCCGTGAGTGCTGATACTTGAGAGTTGCCGATTACTTTGCTTCAGTAGATCTTGTTTTTGCTTGCGTGCTTGAGGTGAGTTTCATAGCCCCACTTTTACTCTTTTAAAACGTTTATTTAACTTGGGGGAGAAAACATGCAACTCTTTTCTGGACCTGCAACTACTTTTTGATTTCTTATGTGTTGACTAGTTAAGGGTTAGATTTGCGGTAGATGTTGACTTAGTCTAGGGTAGCAATCCCTTGCTATAATCGTGATGCCTAGCTAAGAATAGATATCTGCTTACGACCTAGACCACGGTAGCAATCTCTTGCTATAGCCATGTTGCCTGGCTAGAGTCGCTTAGGGCCCTACTTGAGATCTCGTTAAGATATTGGAATGATTGGTTTTGGAATGATTTGGTTTTGGAATGATTGATGGAAGTATGAAATCTATCTGCCCTTAGTCCCACATAGCAAATAACTCTAACAGGTCTACTATTAAACTCGTGATTAAACCTATGAACTCACCAGCGTTAGCTGACCTTTTTAGCATGTTTTTCTTAGGTAATTGATGAGGTTTACTTTGCTTATTACTTTGGAGGCTTGGCGTATGGCATGGCTAAGGATCAACTTTCACTCTGATAATGTTATGGGGACCTAACTCATATGTTTTCTTTTTGGGCCTTTCTTTAAATACTTTTGGTTGAAATGTAAACTCGAGATATGGATTTTGGAATGTTTTACGTAACAGATAATTCTATCATGTTTTTCTATGCTTGTGTCTTATACCAATTTCGTAGCACCCCAAAAACTTGTTTTGTCTTCCGCTGAACCGAATTTTGGGGGTGTTACAGATTGGTATCAGAGCTCAAGGTTATAGAGAACTGGGTTTATTTTCTAAAACCTAGACTATAACCATTTTCAAAAATTGATCCTTGACCAAAACATGCCAGCCTGCCAAGCCGAAGCCACATGATTCGAAAACTGGAATGCTATGATTGGTTTATATTTGAGAACTGGGATATTATGGTTATATGATTGGTTTATATTTGGTATTTATATGCGGTAATTGTTTGAACATGTTAGTATAATGCGGTATTTCTTATTGATTATTTTTGGTTATGACTTTGGTTTTTGAGACTGGCTATTTCACATGCTTATACATACCCTATGACTGTTGTCACAGACGATGCCTTCTTTAGCTCATGATGTCCATGAGGAGATTCCTACTCCTACATCCCGCTTTGGGCTTGATCGTGTATAGTATCCCCGGATCCTAGCACATTGGGCCGGGCATGACTAACGTCCTATACCACGGCACATTCTAATCCCGCAATCCGGACAAGATCGTCCCCGGCCTCTCAAGTCCGGGGATCTAATCCGATGTCGACAGCTATCCTGCCGCGACTAGCTAAAGCCAGATCTTGTGGGATTGTGTCTTCCACTTGGTCTGACATTTACCTACTAAGGTATGGTGCAGCCATGCGCTGCTCTGACAATTACCTACTCAGTAATTAATGCGCAGAGTTTCGAGGTAGCTACAGTAAGTATATGGGTAGTATAAATACTCCCATCTCATTTATTACCACACCTAACTGCATTTACTACTCCTAGTCCGCACTTAAATTACCTCTCTAAATAAATATACTTACTCTCACACCGGAGGCCAACCGCGGAACCCCCATTCCGCGGTAAGACTAACGGTGCTACTTTTATCTTAGCAGTGAACAAGAAGTAATCGGTGCAAGATCTACCCTCCAAGAGCTAGTCTAACCTAGGTCTGGGAGTGTGCCAAAGATTTGTACTAACATTTGGCGCCATCCGTGGGACCAGTTACACAAACTGCGTTTCAAAAGGAAGAAAAATCTACCATGAGCAATCAAGGAAACAATCCTTCTCCTTCCCAGGAACCGTCCACCGTGCGTAACACTCGTGAAAAGGGAAAAAACAAGGAGCAGGAACTCCATGCGGAATCCCTCCCGGATGAAGCAATCAGGAAGTTTTGCGATCAGCACTACGACCGATTGCTGCCACTAATGTCCGAAAAGGTTCACGCAGAAAAGCTAAACCAAGTAAGGACCCGCCTTGAGTTCGAGGATGAGTCGCGGGAAGACCCTTCCCCGCAAGGACTATCCAGAAACTCCCAGTCAAGATCCCTATGGGAACGAAAGAATAAGAAGAGGCGGAAATCCAGTCCTAGTTACAAGTCAGGGCCCTCTGAAAGCTCTTACTCCAGAAGCGTTTTTTCTAGGCTCAGCAAGGAACCTAGGGGTGGTGACAAAGAAATGGAATATCCCCGATCTACCGTTTTCACCCATTTGGGAGAAAGAAGGGGGGATGTTAAGTCACGCCTAGGAGAGAAGAAGGCGGACGTATTCTCTAGACTTAAAACAAAAAGCCGTTCAAGAAGAGAGCGCGGAGCTGAAGCAGAGCGTTACAGACAAGAGGGGCGTCCTCGTGAGGAAAGATACCCAGAAAGCAGCAGGAAAAGTTCACCCAGCCCCACCCTTAGCCGCGTCCCTCGTTCTAGGGAACATAGAACCAGAAGCAGGTCCACGTACTCAAGACACGAACGACCGCGGAAGCAAACACCTGTAGAAAGTGAGGACAGTGCAGGGGAATACTGGGGGGCAAGGTCTGGAAGGAGTAAAGGGGAAGAGGATGATCTTTATCATCCCTACGACGTTGAAGACGCTAATCCGTTCACATTAAGGATTCGGTGTTTCAAATTCCCAAAAAGAACCAGAATGCCTAATAATGTCAAGACTTACGATGGGACCGGAGATCCGGAGGACCACATGAAAAGCTTCTGCACCGCGGCAAAAGTAGAGCGATGGGCCATGCCCACATGGTGTCACATGTTCAACTCCACTCTCATGGGGCATGCTCGAATGTGGTTTGACGACTTGCCGGCGGAAAGCATTGACAACTTTGAGGACCTCAAGAATTACTTCCTGTCTTATTTTCTCCAACAAAAGAAGTATACTAAAGACCCGGTGGAGCTCCATCATATCAAACAAAAAGAAGGGGAAACAACCACGGCATTCGTTGATCGGTTCAAGACAGAAAGCATGCAAGTGAAGGGTGCCCCGGAATGCATGAGAGTCTCAGGGTTCATGCACGGTATTAACAACCCGGAGTTAATCAAAAGGCTTAATGACAGAATTCCAAAGACCATGGATGAAATGTGGAAGATTACCACTGCCTTCGTCCGTGGGGAAACTGCCGCGGCAAACTTATCTAAGAAAAAACATGACCGTTCCGCATGGAAATCCGGTGAAGGAGGATCCCGGACAACCAATACCCAGCCTTTTGACAGGAAGACGGAATTCAAACAACGCTCTAGGGCAGATCGAAGGCGGAGCGATAGATTCACACCCCTCACAAAAACACCAAAAGAAATTCTGGCAATGGATTCAGTCAAATTTACGGCCCCACCGCCAATGTCAAGTCCGGCCGAGTTCAGAAACAAAGACAAATACTGTGATTTTCACAGAGAAAAAGGCCACCACACTGACGAGTGTTTTCAATTGAAGAGACAAATTGAGGAAGCAGTCAGATCAGGACAGCTGGCGCATCTGGTAAAAGAGATCAAGAGCGGAACCCAAAAAGGCGGAACCTCCAAGGGAGGAAAGAAGGAAACCGCGGCTAAAGATAAAGCTCCGGCCATATTCATGATACAGGCCTGGCCGCGGAATGTGAAGCAAAAAACAACCTCCAACGCCTACCCCAATATGGAAATATCTTTCCCTCCCATACGGGAGGATGATTGGGAAGATCATCCGCTGGTGATAAAGGCAGAAGTAGGCGGACATCATGTACACCGAATGTATGTGGATAATGGAAGCGCCTCAGAGGTTTTGTACGAACATTGCTTCAATCGTTTGAGTCCAGAAGTCAAGAAAAGAATGATCCCTGCTGCGACCCCCCTGCTTGGATTCAGTGGAGAGTTGTCGTGGCCTTTAGGGCAAATTCTGCTGGAAGTAACCTTAGCAGATGAAGAGAACTCCTCAAGTGCTTGGATGAACTTCATGGTTGTCAGATCGCCCTCCCAATACAACGGCATAATAGGCCGACCGGGGATAAGACAGCTTAAGCTCATTCCCTCCACGGCCCACGGTATGATTAAATTTCCCACGAAAGGTGGAGTGGTAACAATACATAGTGACAAAATAGTGCCCATAGAATGCCGGACGATAGCAGAATCGTCATCGCAGCAGAATTTCGAAGAAGTTCCAGTTAAAGACGGCGTAAAAGTTGCTATACATCCCGAGTTCGCGGACCAAACAGTCACACTAGGGGGAAGTTTGACAAATCAAGGGAAGAAAGACCTATGTGATTTGCTGAGGAATAACTTGGATATTTTCGCTTGGCAACCGTCGGATATGACGGGCGTGCCGCGGAACGCAGCGGAGCATAGGCTCAATATTCGGGAGGGATACGCGCCAATAAAGCAAAAGAAGCGCGGACAAGCTCCTGAAAGAAACAGGGCCATCAATGAAGATGTGGCAAAGTTGGTAGAGGCAGACATAATGCGAGAGGTCCATTATCACGACTGGGTGTCAAATCCGGTCTTGGTCAAAAAAAGTGATGGGACTTGGAGAATGTGTGTGGATTTCAAAGATTTAAACAAGGCATGTCCAAAAGACTGCTACCCCCTACCGGAGATTGACCACAAAGTTGAATCCCTATGCGGTTACACCTTCAAATGCTTCCTAGACGCGTACAAAGGGTATCACCAAATTCAAATGGCCGTGGAAGACGAGGAAAAAACCGCCTTTCACACGAACCAGGGTATATTTTGCTATAAAAAAATGCCTTTCGGATTAAAGAATGCAGGAGCTACCTATCAACGACTGGTGGACAAGGCTTTCAAGAAGCAGATTGGGAGGAACCTAGAAGTATATGTGGACGATTTAGTAATTAAAAGCCATTCGGAGACGGAGATACTAAGAGATATAGAAGAAACCTTCAAAACGTTGAGAAAAATTAACATGAAGCTAAACCCAAAGAAGTGTACCTTTGGGGCAGAGGAAGGAATGTTTTTAGGACATTTGATCAACAAAAACGGGATTGGGGCATGCCCGGATAAATCCGCGGCGGTTGCCCAGTTGCCCTCTCCCCGCACACTTAAAGAAGTGCAGAGCCTAAATGGTAAATTGGCAAGTCTCAATCGTTTCCTATCGAAGTCAGCGGAAAAGTCCTTGCCGTTCTTCAAGACATTGAAGAAATGCATCAAAAAAAGTGACTTTCATTGGACACCAGCAGCGGAGCAAGCATTCAAGGAAATGAAGAACCACATAGCCAACCTTCCCACCCTAGCGGCCCCACAACCACGGGAAGAACTACTTATGTACCTCTCCGCGGCACGTGAAGCCATTAGTGCAGTCTTGCTAGTGGAGAGAGGGCCGGTCCAGCAACCCATCTACTTCATCAGCCGCACATTGCAACCTCCGGAGGTAAATTACGACCCAATGGAGAAGTTGGTTCTAGCACTGATTCATGCAGTCAGAAGATTGAAGAGATACTTCCAGGCGCATCCAATAGTTGTCATCACGGACCAGCCCATCAAACAAATGCTCGCAAAAACAGAAAAAACTGGGAGATTGGCTAAGTGGGCTATAGAACTGGGAGAACATGACATCAACTTCAGGCCACGGAAATCAATAAGGGGACAGGTACTAGCTGACTTTATTGCGGAAATCCCAGAAGAAAAGACTCCGGCAACCGTAGAATCCGCGGAAGAACATCCATATGTTGAGCCTTGGAGTTTATATACTGACGGATCATCTTGCCAAGAAGGGTCCGGAGCAGGCCTGATCCTCACAAACCCTGAAGGTGTGGAATTTACTTATGCATTAAGATTTGAGTTTGACACCTCTAACAATGAAGCGGAGTATGAAGCACTAATAGCAGGTTTAAGGATAGCTGAGCAAATGGGAGTCCAACACTTATCCGCGAATGTTGATTCCCGGCTGGTCGCAAACCAGATTAATGGGGCTTACGAAGCCAAGGAAGAGAGTATGGCCTCGTATCTAGCAAAAGCTAAGGCCTTGATACAAAGCTTCCGCACGTTCTCCATCAGACAGGTGCCGCGCAGCCAGAACAAACAGGCGGATGCTCTGAGCAAAATAGCCTCCACCAGTTTCGCTCATTTGTCAAAACAAGTCCTTGTCGAAACATTGAAAGTAAAATCAATAGAAGAAAAGGAAGTAATGGCCGTAGTAGAAGAAGAAGAGGAGACGTGGATGACCCCCCTTATAGCCTACATAAAGGACGAAGTACTCCCGGCAAATCAAAAAGAAGCTAGGAAATTGAAAATTAAGGCACGACAATACTCTGTTATCGATGGGGTATTATTCCGCAAGTCCTTTCTAGAACCGTGGTTGCGATGCGTAGGTCCGGCGCAGGCGGACTACGTAATCAGAGAAATCCATGAGGGCTCATGCAGCATGCACTCAGGACCGCGGTCTATTGTGGCCAAAGCAATCAGATCCGGCTACTACTGGCCTACAATGCACAAGGACGCAAGGGAAATCATAGATAAATGTCAAGACTGCCAGGTACACCGACCGGTTCCCAGGAACCCTCAACAAAAGTTAAATCCGATCACCTCTCCCTGGCCATTTTACAAATGGGGAATAGACATCTGCGGCCCATTCCCAGAAGCCCCAGGAAGGATCAAATACCTGATAGTCGCAATAGATTATTTTACCAAGTGGATAGAAGCGAAAGCCCTCGCCACAATCACCGGCAATCAGGTCAAGAAGTTTGTGTGGGATAACATTGTATGCAGGTTCGGACTTCCGGGAGAAATAGTCGCGGACAACGCAAAGCAATTTCGGGACAACCCCTTCAAGGATTGGTGTGACAAGCTCAACATCAAACAAAGATTTGCATCGGTCAAGCACCCCCAGGCAAATGGACTTGTAGAAAGAGCAAACCGGAGCTTAGGCGAAGGGATCAAAGCACGGATTGACCAAGGAAGCCGGGACTGGCTGGAAGAAGTTCCGCATGTGCTATGGGCGCATAGAACTATGATCAAATCAAGCAATGGGGATACCCCGTTCTCTCTGACCTATGGGACGGAGGCTGTCATCCCAGTCGAGATCGGAATGCCATCTTTAAGATGCGCCTTGTTTGACCCAATAACAAATGATGAAGACCTACAGCTAAATCTAGATTTAGTTGAAGAAAGAAGAGAGGTCGCGGCAATCCAGGAAGCAAAAAGTAAAACCCAAATGGAGAAGTATTACAATGCTAAAGTCCGCGGCACGAGCTTTAAGCCAGGAGATTTCGTCTACCGCAGCAATGATGCAAGCCTTGTGGAAAACACCGGCAAGCTGGGCCCCAAATGGGAAGGCCCATATGAAGTCGTGGAAGCCTTGGGGAAAGGAGCTTATACGCTCAGAGGGCAAGATGGTAGGGATATACCCCGCACTTGGAACATCCGGCACCTTAAGAAATGCTATTTGTAATTAAGTATAAGCACTCCTATCTTTTGTACCCGGTCACGGTTCAATCCGGCCGCGGGAGCTCATACCAAGTTCTATATCTTTTGTAAGTACTTCTAACTTTTGTAACCTTTGTATCCGGTCACAATTCCATTTGACCACGGAAGTTCATTACATCTTTAAATGATATGCGGGGTCTGATCAACTCCGCAACACTTTCTAAAAATTTACGTGTCATCTTTTACATTATTTCTATTGCATGCATAACCCGGACCTCAAATCCGGACGCGTAAGTGGCCTCATAAGCCCGGCATGAGGACATTGTACCTCAAATTATTAAAGGCATATAAGTGGTATTGCAAACCCATTGACCAGTTAAACCCATCCCCGGAAATCCTAAGTACGGGTGCACAAAGATGGTAAAATAAAGTACGGACATACAAGTCCCGGCAACAACAAGAAAATAAAACCCAAGTGTTATTACACGTCCAAAAAGTCTAAGTTATATTCACCAACGATAACAAGATACGCGGATACATTCATCCGGGAAAAAAAAAAACTACTACAAAATACACGGATGCATTCATCCGGGGTACACTTACCAAAAAAGGTGATGTTTAAAAGCTTCACAAGATTGCGGCAAGGCAGATATAGTCAAAATATCCCCTAAAGAACAGCCGCAGAAAACTAATTCTCAGGATTCTGAGAGTCAAGAATGGAAGAATCAAACATGTCATCATGTTTAACCCCATCATCCCCGGGAACAATGGTCTCTGGTCCGGAAGTCGCAACAACATTCGAAGGCCCAACTGGCCCAGCACCGGAGGAAGGCTGAGAAGAAACGGGGGTAGGAAGTACAATGGCAAGACCTTTGTCGGTGTAATCAAACTCTACCCCATACTTCTTGTTCTTGAATTCCTTATAAGCCGCAATAGCCCGCGGACGACGTGTAACAAACCGAAGCACAGACTCCGGCAGAACTGTCTCCTCCACGACCGGGGGTTTAAAGGTCAACTCCCCCGAACCAGGGTGACGATGCTCCTCCAACACTAATCTCGCCATCAAATACTCAAGCGGAGCATCCCGACACTCCTCCAAAGAATCCAACAAAGGAAAGGGAACTTTAGACAGCCTGACCACGGACTCCTCATAGCGTTGCTTGGCTTCCGGGTCGTAGGCCTCTATCTAATCAAGCTTTATGCCCTACGACCCATGCACAACCCCGGCCTCCAACCCCTGACGTACCCCGTCCTTGATGGCCGCGGAAATGCAACCACCTAGCCTCAACTTCAGATCCTCGGACTCTTTAAATTTTTCAATAACATACCTAAATTCGTGGCCAATGACCCACCGGCGGCCCTCAACAGCCCTCAGAGTCTGGGGAAAGAGATCTGTGTCAAATTCTTCGTTGATCGCGACCAACCTTTTATCCATCTCCGTAAGATGATTCTCAAAAGTGGCATGGGCCGCCCTCATACTATCCTCGACAATCTTCTCCGTCTCGGTTTTAAACTGCTGCTGGAGAGTGTCACAAAGAACTTCTAGGCCGGACACTTTTTCCGCCAGCCCCTGCTTTTCACCACGAAGTTCTACAACTTCCGCAGCCAGCCCTGCATTTTTCCCAATCAAAGTTTCAACTTCCGGAGATAACCTTTTAACCTCAGCCCGGAGCTCTGCCAACTCCTTATCCTTATCATCCACCACTGATTGCAAAGAAGACACTTGGTCACGGATAGCCATGACCCCGGCATTCTCACTCTCCAGCTCCGACAACTTAGCCTTCAACTCAACCACCATCTTCTTCTTCCCTTCCAGCTGCTTCCTAAACCTGCCATTTTGGTACAAGGTGTTTTCCAACCGCAGTCGCACCTCAGAATTAACACAGATCTGGTGAGCAGATAACTTATTGAAGTCATTCATCAAGTCTTCGTTAGACATATCCCTCATAGCAAACGCAAACACCGGAGTTGCAACATTGTCAACAATACTGCGGCAGACCCAGGGATCATCCATCTTGAAGCCATTAGTAGACAACCATTTGGGGACATAAGTAGAAGAAGTATCCGCGGTCTCAACAGATGCAGACTTATCAAAATCATCAGACCCACCCGCATCCTCTTCTTCATTGACCGCATGACTAGACGAAGCGATCACACCCTCAACATGTCCGGAAGGTTTGTCCTGCTCAGATACCTCAAGATTTGGCATTTTGGACTCCACATTCTCAGACTCATTAATATCCGCATGAGGAGTCTCCGAATTCCCCTCTGATCGCTCTTGAGTAGGTGTGTGGGACGAAGAAGAAATGAAAGTTGTGTTCTTCGTAATTCCCTCATCCGTCTGAGGACCGGAGCGGTCCAAGCCTGACCCCGATTCATCTTCCAGATCAACAATAATATGACCTTCCGCGGAAGGATCAGCTGAAAAACGCAAACGTGTAAGTACGGATACAAAACAACAAGAGAAGAAAACAGCACACAAGGGCATTATAAGCAACTCATACCAGATCCAGCCACAGCATCCTTGCGGACCAGCCTTTTCTTCTTTCTGGGTGGCTCAGGCACATCAATAACCACCCTCTTCTTCCCGGCTTTTCTTCCCCTCCTTAGCCGCAGCAATCTCATCAACGACCGTATGTTGTACCACCTTTACTGTACCCTCCTGCGGTCGAAGAACACGTGTAGCGGTCTCAGCCCGCAAGGACTTCTCGTCCTTTTCCAAAGTGCGTTCCCGACCTTCACCTTAAAGACGTCAGGCTGGTTGATATAAGAAAACAAGTCCATCTCTGCAAACCAAAGTAAAATGAAATTAGACGCGGAAGAACACAAATAGAAGACAAAAATACATGCAAGTCTATTCAACCCACCCGTTTCATCCGGCCGTAGAAACGTGGGGCGGGCACTATCATCATCCCAAGTTTGGCTCAAACCTATGACATTCAGAAACTCCTCCGGATATTTCTTAAACGGAGCCCTATTAGCATCCAGGCGCCGCAACAACTCTAGATCCACACCCACATCGGAAGGCGGAGGGTCACGGTCCACAGACGTTCCCTCAAACCACGGAATATCCAAAGGGAAGATAGTCTTTTTAATAAAAAAGAAATGGTCCTTCCAGTTCTTAACTGAATCTAGGGCACTAGTATAACAGACGGGGACAACCAAAGACTTTGGGCCTTTCCTCTTCTCTAACGACATCCAACCAGAATTAACACCCGCATAATAGAAATGCCTAAACAAGTCTACAGTCGGTACACCACCATGTACGCGGCAAAGTATCTCAAAATGGCTAACCCTACAAGCCGCTAAAACGGACAGCTGTGACAGATGAATCTGAAAATACTCCAATACGCGGAGCAAAAACAATGAAAGGGGAATCCTAAAGTTACCAAACTCAAAAAACCTAGTATATACACCTATCATTCCGTCCGGAGCATCTCTAATAGTATCCCTAGGTCCGGGCGCTGTCGGTAAAAGATACCCAGGAATCTTATACTTATCACAAAATGCGTTTACATCTTCCTGACTAAGTTTGGAGGTTACCGTACTTATATGAGCCATTTTAAATGGTAAATGAAGAACAAATATAACAGAAATCTAACCTGAAGATACTAAAGTCCGGAAATAAAAAGGGCAAGAGAAACAAAGGCGGAAGGAATTCTTGTTTCTAGGGGAGAGGAAAAATTTTAACTGTGTGTAAAAAGTTTAAAAGTGGTGTAAATCTCAGTATTTATAGCTACACACGCACGTGTTATCAGATCAAATCGCAAGGCCACAAAATTGCCACGTCTCCGGACGTTTATTGAACGGTCACAGATCTGGACAGATGGAGAAAATCAACGGCCAGCCGCAGAAACGTCACATCAGTTAGTAATTACGTGGGTGAAAACACTTCGTTGTTCCCCATGACAGCCTGTCACCATCAACCACATGGAAAGTGGAATGTCCAGTCAGCAACATTGGACACACTCCAAACCAACCGCGGATACCTCCACGGCCCGCACAATGCCGCAACCTCTAAATGGCCGCGGAAAATAAATATAAAGTCTAGCACACTTGCTCTTCAAATTAAACAAGTATACTAGACTGGGGGGACTTGATCGTGTATAGTATCCCCGGATCCTAGCACATTGGGCCGGGCATGACTAACGTCCTATACCACGGCACATTCTAATCCCGCAATCCGGACAAGATCGTCCCCGGCCTCTCAAGTCCGGGGATCTAATCCGATGTCGACAGCTATCCTGCCGCGACTAGCTAAAGCCAGATCTTGTGGGATTGTGTCTTCCACTTGGTCTGACATTTACCTACTAAGGTATGGCGCAGCCATGCGCTGCTCTGACAATTACCTACTCAGTAATTAATGCGCAGAGTTTCGAGGTAGCTACAGTAAGTATATGGGTAGTATAAATACTCCCATCTCATTTATTACCACACCTAACTGCATTTACTACTCCTAGTCCACACTTAAATTACCTCTCTAAATAAATATACTTACTCTCACACCGGAGGCCAACCGCGGAACCCCCATTCCGCGGTAAGACTAACGGTGCTACTTTTATCTTAGCAGTGAACAAGAAGTAATCGGTGCAAGATCTACCCTCCAAGAGCTAGTCTAACCTAGGTATGGGAGTGTGCCAAAGATTTGTACTAACAGGGCTGACTATGATGACATCTGATCAGGACGATCCCTATGAGATCGTTCGACATTCGGCTTTCACTTCATCATCATCAGTTGCTCCTATGCCACATGTTTCACCTACTACCCAGCCATCTTCACCAGCTGGTCGCTCTAGCTCCTTGCGACAGCTTACTCTACACCAGGCTTTAGCCAGAGCCCAGACTCTTTGACTCACCAGCAGCACCACTCACCTGATGAGGCGATCACCATCACCACCTATGCGTGTCACAGCTCACTCTTTTCTGTCATCATCACTTGCATCATTATCTCGTAGACGACCTCGCTCACCCACTCCATCATCCCACGACTCACCGACTCCTCAGCGACGTCGTGTCAGTGACTCATACTCAGAGGGTGATGACGATGATGAGGATGAGGAGGAGGAGGATGTTGCTCCAGATGAGGCCGCTCCACCAGATCAGGGACTTGCACCCTTAGTGCACTCGCCCAAGCCAGACTCTCCCGATCACATACTTGAGCCCGATTCTCCTGAGCATTCTTTCGAGCTAGCATCACCACCTCATTCACCAGTGCCCGATAGGCTACTAGCCCTAGATACTTCATCGGAGGTTGCTTCAGAGACGGCAGCCCATGGAGAGACGGGTCAGATTTGGGGACAGATCACCGCCCTTGAGCAGAGGATCAGTCAGATATCTGATCGACTAGTGGGGGTCTCTGCAGCTAGGTTCGGAGAGATTGAGAGAGACATGGGAGTGTTGTTTGGTAGGACCACATCTCTGAGGCGTGATCTAGTGGACTGGCGTGATGCATTCAAAGACTTACAAAGAGGACTCTTGACTGCCCGTGACACCGACAGAGCCCTTTGGCGTAGGGTCGCCGCGCAGCAGACTTTGATTGATTAGCTTAGGAGTGATCGTGAGGCAGACCGCATTGAGATTACGTCCATGTGGACACAGATGGCAGACCTAGAGGCTGCTTTGAGAGAGATTCGCCATGCTCATGGCTAGTTATGCTTAGATTTATGATGGTTGTACTATCTCTAAACTAAGGAGTCCTTAGTTAGAGATATTAGTGTTGTTGGCTATCTTTGTTACTTTTTGTTATCAGTATCGTCTTTGAACGATCAGTTATCTTTATCTTCCGTTGTACTTCGAGAAATTTGTTTCGTTATCAGTATTATTATGGATGGAAATTTTTGAGAAATATCGTTTTGAGCATAAATTGTTTATGATGTGAAAGGAATTGTATTCTTATTGTTATGATTAGTATTCGTGTTGGTATTCAACCTTGTGATGACCACTTTCTGGTACGATGTTACATATTTCTTGAAATCTCATGACTCTTATATCTTATTATTCATATCAATGGCTCCAAGACGATACCCCGTTAGGTCTACCCGTACAAGACCTACTGTTGTCAACACTGGTCGTCGAGGCCGTCGCCCAACTCAAAATCCTCATGGTCAGAATACTGACAATCAGAATACCAACAATCCAACTAATGAGGAACAAAATGTGAATGATCAGGGTGTCGATGATCACACTCCACCAAACATCCCTCCTGATAATCAAGCTCTAATTGAACAACTCGTGGCTCAGCGTGTTGTTGAAATCTTAGCTGAGTCTAATCACTCAAATACCTCTGCTGGAACTCCACCACCTGCTAGGAACCGTGGTTGCACCTATAAAGAATTTCGCACTTGTGGGCCAACTGAGTTTGGCGGAACCGAAGGGGTTGTAGTGCTCATGAGGTGGATGGAGAAAATTGAATCTGTGTTCGTTGTTAGTAACTGTGAGGAAAACACCAAGGTTAAGTATGCTACCTTCTGTTTAAAAGACGAAGCATTAACTTGGTGGAACAACTACCTCAAGTCTATTGGGAGTGAAGTGGCTTATGCTATGACATGGGATCAGTTCAAGGCCTTGTTGATTAAGACCTACTGTCCAAGGAATGAGGTTAAGAAACTGGAAATCGAATTCTGGAATCATAAGGTGAAGGGTACTGACATGAAAACTTACAACCGTCGTTTCCAGGAATTTTCACTACTTTGCCCCGAAATGGTTTGTACTGAGGCACTCAAGATTGAACGCTACACTGATGGGTTGCCACTAGCTACTAGGAACGATGTGATTGCTGCAAATCCGACTAACCTTCATGAAGCTGTTACCACAGCTCAACGTTTGATGGATTCACTAGTTCTTGAATGTTCTGAAAAGGGGAAGACGGATAAGAGGAAAAGGGAGGATCAGCCTAAGGGTAATGACCACCCGAACAAGAGACAAGAAGTTGCCAAGGTTTATGCCATTACTGATGGGGAAAAGAAGGGGTATAGTGGAGACAAACCATACTGCAACCGTTGTAAGCGTCATCATCACGGGCAATGCAGTATTGTGTGCCGAAATTGCTCAAAGATTGGACACATAGCTAAGGATTGCAAATCCAGATCCCTGAACCTGGTGCAATTAACTCAGGGAATAGACTGGAAGGAAAATGTCACTTGTTATGGATGTGGGAAGAAGGGACACTATAAGAATGAGTGTCGTGGACAGTGGAACCAAGGAAATCAGGGAAACCCAGGAAATGGAGGAAATCAGGGAAATCAAAGAACTGAAGGAAATCGGGGAAATCAAGGCACTGGAAATCAGCAGGGAAATGTGGGAGTAGCCCAAGGAAGGGTGTATGTTTTTGGAAAGGAGATCAAGGAGGACCCGAATGTTGTTACTGGTACGTTTCTTCTCAACAACCGTTATGCTTCTATATTGTTTGATACTGGTGCCGATAGGAGTATTGTATCTAGTACATTTATGCCCTTGCTCGAAAATCCCTCGACAACCTTAGGTATTGAGTACAATGTTGAGTTAGCAAATGGGAATCTTGAAAGGATAGACACTATTATTCGCGGTTGTACGTTGAATTTCTTAAACCATCCATTCAACATCGATCTCTTACCTGTTACCTTAGGAAGTTTCGATGTCACCATCAGCATGGATTGGTTATCCAAGTATCATGCTAATATCATCTGCGATGAGAAGATAGTTCGGGTGCCCTACGGAAAAGAAGTCTTGATCATACAAGGGGATAGGAGTGATCGTGGAGGTCCCTCCCGATTGAACATCATCTCCTGTACAAAGGCTCAGAAGTACGTAGAAAAAGGAGGTTACCTTTTCTTGGCCCGGATTTCTGAAAATAAAGGAAAGGAGAAGAACGAGAAAAAGATTGAAGACGTACCCATCGTCAGAGATTTCCCGGAAGTATTCCCAGATGACTTACCCGGAATCCCACCGGCAAGACAAGTCGAATTTCAGATTGAACTGATACCTGGAGCTGCACCCGTAGCTCGAGCACCCTTCCGCCTTGCTCCTACCGAGTTAGAAGAGCTATCAAAACAGCTGGCAGAACTGTCTGAAAAAGGATTCATACGACCAAGTTCATCACCTTGGGGAGCTCTAGTATTGTTTGTAAAGAAGAAGGATGGATCCTTCCGCATGTGTATTGACTATAGAGAACTGAACAAATTGACAGTGAAGAACCGATATCCTCTACCCAGGATCGACGATCTGTTTGATCAACTTCAAGGATCGAGTGTTTACTCGAAGATCGATTTACGATCTGGGTATCATCAGCTTAGAGTTCGAGAAGAAGATATTCCAAAGACCGCGTTCAGAACTCGTTATGGACATTACGAGTTCCAAGTGATGCCGTTCGGTTTAACCAACGCCCCAGCGGTATTCATGGATCTCATGAACCGCGTGTGCAAGCTCTATTTAGATAAGTTCGTGATAGTATTCATTGATGATATTCTGATATATTCCAAGAGTAAAGAGGAGCATGAAGAGCATCTAAGACTCATCTTGGAATTACTGAAGCAAAAACAACTGTACGCAAAATTCTCAAAGTGTGAGTTTTGGATCTCTACCGTACAATTTTTGGGTCACGTGATCGACAGTCAAGGAATTCACGTGGATCCCGCAAAGATCGAGTCCATTAAAGAATGGGCCGCCCCTCAAACCCCAACTGAAGTTCGTTAATTTTTGGGTTTAGCTAGCTATTACCGAAGATTCATCGAGGGATTTTCTAAAATAGCCAAACCCCTAACTAAGCTAACCCAGAAGAACGTAAAGTACGAATGGGGAGACGATGAAGAAGAAGCTTTTCAAATGTTGAAAGAAAAGTTGTGTAGTGCACCCATCCTAGCCTTACCTGAGGGAAGCGAAGACTTCGTCGTGTACTGCGACGCTTCGCACAAAGGTTTAGGAGCTGTCCTGATGCAACGGGAGAAAGTGATAGCATATGTTTCGCGATAGCTTAAGACCCATGAGAAAAACTACACAACTCATGATTTGGAACTGGGTGCAGTGGTATTCGCACTCATAATATGGATACATTATCTGTACGACACAAAGTGCATTGTGTATACCGACCATAAGAGTTTGCAACACATCTTGGACCAGAAAGAGCTAAACATGAGACAGCGTCGCTGGTTAGAGTTACTCAGTGATTATGATTGCGAAATTCGCTATCATCCCGGTAAAGCTAATGTAGTTGCTGATGCTCTTAGTCAGAAAGAACGAATACCACCATTGCAAGTCAGATCCTTGGGAATGACTATCAGTTCGCCATTACCATCTCAGATTCTTGCAGCCCAAGCTGAAGCATTAAGAGAAGAAAATCGACCGCACGAAAATCTCCCTGGAATGATAGAAAACGAAAATGGCTTCGTAAGGCGTTCTGACGGAACCTTATGTTTTGGAGACAGAAGCTGGATACCACTTTATGGGGGAATTCGCGAGTTGATTATGCATGAGTCGCACAAATCAAAATACTCAATCCATCCCGGATCTGATAAAATGTACCAAGACCTGAAGAAACTGTATTGGTGGCCTAACATGAAGGCCGAAATAGCCCTGTATGTCAGCAAGTGCTTAACGTGTGCGAGAGTGAAGGCTGAACATCAGAGACCGTCAGGGTTATTGATACAACCTGAACTCCCTGTTTGGAAATGGGAGCGAATCACCATGGAGTTTATCACTAAACTACCAAGAACCGCCAGTGGTTGTGATACTATTTGGGTAATCGTAGTCCGACTCACTAAATCCGCTCACTTTCTTGAAATCAAAGAGAACGACAGTATGGATAACCTTGCTCGACTATATCTGAAAGAAGTCATTTCTCGACATGGTGTGCCAATATCGATTATTTCAGATCGAGACAGTCGTTTCACTTCAAATTTTTGGAGGTCCCTCTAAACGGCCATGGGAGTAAAACTCAATATGAGTACTGCCTATCATCCCCAAATAGACGGCCAGAGCGAGAGGACTATCCAGACATTGGAAGATATGCTACAAGCTTGTGTTATCAATTTTGGAAAAGGCTGGGAGAGATACTTGCCTTTGGCCGAATTTTCCTACAACAATAGCTATCATGCCAGCATTAAGGCCGCACCTTTTGAGGCATTGTATGGCCGAAAATGCCGATCCCCGATCTGTTGGGCTGAAGTTGGCGACAGTCAACTTACTGGTCCCGAACTTGTTAGAGAAACTACTGAGAAGATAGTTCACATTCGTGACCGTTTGTAAGCTGCACAAGACCGAAAAAAGAGCTATGCCGATAAGAGACGTAAACCTCTCGAATTCCAGGTCGGAGACAGAGTCATGTTGAAAGTCTCACCATGGAAAGGGGTGATACGTTTTGGCAAGCGCGGAAAGCTCAATCCTCGTTACATCGGACCATTCCAAATTCTTGAAAGAATTGGACCGGTAGCCTACAGACTCGAATTACCACCAGAACTAAGTAACGTGCACAACGTGTTCCATTTATGTAACTTGAAGAAGTGTCTTTCTGATGAAACCCCCGTTGTTCCTTTGAGGGAAATCCGGATAGACAAGAACTTGAACTTTACCGAGGAGCCAGTGGAAGTTATGGACCGTGAAGTTAAACGACTGAAGCACAGTCGCATTCCTATTATCAAAGTTCGTTGGAACTCCCGACATGGACCAGAATTCACCTGGGAACGAGAAGATGAGTTCCAGAAAAAGTATCCTCAACTCTTTGAGCCAACATCGAACAATTCTAAGTGAAACCCGGGACGGGTTTCCTCTGAGGCTGGGAGGCTGTGACAACTGGTAATTTAGGGAGCCATTTTATTACCTCATTTCTAAAAATTTAACGACGTAAACATTTTGAACGTGACCTTTTGGAATTATGTTGAGTTTGACTCGTATTTTGGATTATTTATATGGATTATTTTGTCGTTAAATTATTTGCGTGGCATTAATTTAGGCACTACTCCGACTCCGGCACTAGGAAACCTAATAAGTCGAGTTTAAACGAGAAACGATCACGTTTTATTTTATAAACGTATTTATTATCAAACTTTATGGAAAAACATTTTTAAGACGAATGGTAACGGTTTAAAAATTTATTCGGTGACGTTTAGTATTTTTCGGGAATAAAAACTAGTAACCTCGGGAAAGTATCTTAAAAATTTCTCCGCTAGTCCTTGCACCGACTCCTCAAGTGAAATTAAATAATACATAAGGACTCCCTTGCAATTTCCGGTTTATATAACCCCAAAACCCTAACCCTATTCTTATTATTATTTCATTATTTCATCTTCAACCTCTCTCCCTCTCCTCTCTCTTTTAGCCGTTGCCGGCCACCCCTATAACACCACCACCGCCTTTCCTACAAAGACACCACCACCACCAACATAACCTTCACACTCTCCTCTCTCTTTTGGTGTAGTTCACGCGCCACCCAAACACCCCAAACCTCTCGTTATTTTGCTCCACCGCCGCCAAAACCCACCCACTATCATTTCTATACTTTAAAAACATAGATCGAGTGAAGACACGGTAAGAAATCGCGTTTTTACGCGTAGGTTGACTCACCACCGAGTCAACTCGTGGTTTTTATTGATTTTCGGGTTAAAAACAAATGGGTTTTGATATTTTCTTATGTTTTGAACAAGTAAAAATCGGTTGGTATCGATATAGGGTCGTGTGTGTCGAGTATACTCGAACCATGAGCTAAGACTCACGGCATCTTGATGTTCTTGATGTTGTTCAGTTCTTGTTGTTACTCTCTTGTTATTACTCTTTTGTTGTTGCGAAAATGATGGACCAAGGGTCCATTTTGGTTGACTGCCGACGAGGGAAGGTAAGCCGAGACCATGGAGGTCTCGGCAATGGCTTGGTATTATTTTGTTACGTGGTATTCTTTTCATTTGATTCGTGTTCATATTGTTTTGTTATCATAATCGTGGAACCGAGACCCTCTTGGGTTCGTGTGTTTTGTTGCGGCAATGGTTGTATAGTTATTTTTGTTGTTGAGCCGTGTCGAGGGAAAAGAGAGTCGAGACATTGTCTCGGCCGATTATTATTATTATTATTTGATTTTTGATTGTTTAGTTGGTATTATGGCCGTGAGGAAGAAAAACCGTGAAAACATTGAAAGTATTGGTTAATGAAATATGGGAATCGATTGTGTGACGATTATTAGTTGACGGGGAATAGGTTAGACGTGAGTCGTAGTCGACCACGAGAGATTGAAGTTGATTGCGATAATGAGGCTTAATTTATGATATGTGGTTACTTGTGAGTTTTGTGCCACGTCGGCGCCACGTTGACTTTTAGTCCTCGTTGACTCCGACGATGCCACAAAATGGACATTATTATATATTGTTGGACTTGGATTGATATAATAAGTTGGGAGGTCATGACTCGACTTGTGACTCGAAACAAATAGTAACTCAAAATAAAAATAAGCTTGAAACGTATGTATATATATATACATATGCAACAACAAGAATCACGTGAGCGTTTTTGTATAAGAAATAAATAATAACAAGTGATATACTTGTTGGTTTATTAAAAACAAAACTAAGGTTTTATAATAAATGAGTTATTAAAAGTTTCGAGGGCACGCAAATCTAAGAATGCTATTTATGAGGAATATTTATGTTTTGTGGTTCTAGTGCCAAGTCTCGGATCAGTTGACGTTAATAACCTCAACCCACATGGTTATCGGACTTGTTGGGCTGACGAGTCCAATAAGAGCCCCATAAGCATGTCGGGAGAGATTTATTAATGGGCAATTCATCCTCATGACTTACCTAGTATGATTATTGAGTTTCGGGATAATAAATTACTCGAAAGAATTACGAGACCTATCGAGTTGACGAACTCGATAAGAACTCGACAATTCGTTCGCATAATTTATCAAATCAAAACTTAGTCATACGTCCTTGATTTCGAGTCATTTCGATCTTAGTTGCTACGTGGCGTGAGTACACTTGAGTCATGTCATGTCACCACTACACACCCGTCGATACCAAACGCTAATAACGGATATGAGAAAGAAGATTTTGGAATTTAAAACGGAATCTACTTGGGATGGTTTACTTTTGGAAGCTTTTACGTTTGAAGATGATGTTAATGTTAGTTTACGTTATTAGGTTGTGCCGAGTCCGTGAGTGCTGATACTTGAGAGTTGCCGATTACTTTGCTTCAGTAGATCTTGTTTGTGCTTGCGTGCTTGAGGTGAGTTTCATAGCCCCACTTTTACTCTTTTAAAACGTTTATTTAACTTGGGGGAGAAAACATGCAACTCTTTTCTGGACCTGCAACTACTTTTTGATTTGCTTATGTGTTGACTAGTTAAGGGTTAGATTTGCGGTAGATGTTGACTTAGTCTAGGGTAGCAATCCCTTGCTATAATCGTGATGCCTAGCTAAGAATAGATATCTGCTTACGACCTAGACCAGGGTAGCAATCTCTTGCTATAGCCATGTTGCCTGGCTAGAGTCGCTTAGGGCCCTACTTGAGATCTCGTTAAGATATTGGAATGATTGGTTTTGGAATGATTTGGTTTTGGAATGATTGATGGAAGTATGAAATCTATCTGCCCTTAGTCCCACATAGCAAATAACTCTAACATGTCTACTATTAAACTCGTGATTAAACCTATGAACTCACCAGCGTTAGCTGACCTTTTTAGCATGTTTTTCTCAGGTAATTGATGAGGTTTACTTTGCTTATTACTTTGGAGGCTTGGCGTATGGCATGGCTAAGGATCAACTTTTACTCTGATAATGTTATGGGGACCTAACTCATATGTTTTCTTTTTGGGCCTTTCTTTAAATACTTTTGGTTGAAATGTAAACTCGAGATATGGATTTTGGAATGTTTTACGTAACAGATAATTCTATCCTGTTTTTCTATGCTTGTGTCTCATACCAATTTCGTAGCACCCCAAAAACTTGTTTTGTCTTCCGCTGAACCGAATTTAGGGGGTGTTACACTATAAGTTGATTCAGCCTTTGTATCTGAGATTCATGTGTTCATTTAGGCTTATCAAATTGATATTGAAAGGTCTGGAAATAGTGGACTAGATGTTGAGGGGTTTTGGTCTCATCAGTACAACAATGCATTAGTAGCTTATTTGCTAGATTAGCTTATGCTTTTCATTTTTCATTTGATCAATACACGCTCTTTTAATCTGAAAGTTGGTATACATAATATTTGGCAGCTTGTCTTCTTGTTCCATATTTTCAGAATTTTTCTAGTAGCTTTTTAATAGCTTTTTAGCTGCTTATAATTGCCCTTGTTGGACTGAGATGCCCTGCACACCACAGACCCTCACTGTTTACCCTTTGTGCTTATTGGCTTTTGATTATAGCTTATTCTGAGTTTGTTGGCTAGTTTAGATTGTGCTTAGTAGATGTAGTTTTTTTCAGTTTTAATTTAGCTTAATATCAGCTTAACAGTCATTGGCTTATTCCCTTTTTGCTAGTTTCCTTTAAACAACCTATTATTTCCATTAGTATTGCTTATTCAGAGCTTATTGCTCATGGTTTAAGGCTTATTCAGTTGCCTAGTTTCATTTCAGCTTGTTCTTAGTCAATAGCTTATTTAGTTTTAATTTAGCTCCTAAAATATAGCTTAAATAGTCATCCCCCAATAGCCTAGCTTATTTCCCCTTTTTATAGCCCACTGATCTGACTCCCATGAGCTTATTCTGGGCTTATTCTAAGTTTTTAAATATGGTTGTTTTTGTAAAAAGAGCTTATTCTAGTGTGCTTATTTAGATAAGAAAAAAAAATAGTTTAAAAAAAATGCAAGACCAGGGATTCGAACCCTGGTTTGCACACTCACACCTCAACACAAACACTCTTACCATCTGTGCCCTTGGGTCTTTTCTGCCCAAGGGTGTTTACCATTTCCTTTTAAGCAGTTTTCTCTAGTTTGCTTATCAGCCACCTTGAGATTAATCCCAGCTTATCTGGATAAGCTGGGGTAGTGAAATTATTTTTCCTAGATTCATTTTATCTTTTAGTAGTTTCCTGTAAATTTTCGTAATTTTCCAATTTCATTTAGTATTTTTAATGTATTTTTATTTTAAATTTAGTTTTTAATTCATAAAAAATTAAATAAAAGTAAAAAAAATATAATTCTTTTTTCTAAAATTTTCTTTTATCATTTAGGAGCTAGGAAAAATAGTTTTGCATTCCTAGAGTTAATATTTCTTAGATTTCACTTTTAAAGCTCGGGATTAACCCAGGTTTTGCGCGTTTTTAGGATTCCATTTTCTTTGCTTATTTAATTGTTTTTAGATTATATTTCATATTTATAGATTAAAAACCAAAAATCTCACACTTATTTACCATTCACTACACGTTTCACGATCCCGATTTCACAAATTCCATTCACACCTTCGTCGGGACAACGAACCGGGGTTACACATATTTCCTTTGTCTTTCCTTTGGAATTAAATCGACATAATCAATTTTTGGCGCCGCTGCCGGGGAAGGTTTAAAGCGAATTTTTATTCCCGTTCGTCGATTCGTGTTTTGAAGACCCTTCCTCGTAAAGTTATCGTTTCATTTGTAATTATTTTCCTAAAGTTAAAAAACCAACAAAAATCCAAAAATATTTGTTTTTCGATTTTTCTAAATATAAAAACCCAAAAAGATTTTCTTTTCAAATTTATTTTCCTTTTTCTTTTGTGTTTTTCAATGATTCTAAATTATAAAAATCCAAAAATATTCTTCTTTATCCTCTTAACCGTTTAATTCTATCCTCTTATCCCTCTTCATTGTTTCATTTTTATGGCGGACACACGTACTATGATGGAATTGCTGCAAATACCTATCGTAGGTATTGAAAAAGCCATCGTTGTTCCACCCATTCTAGCAGATGATTTTGAATTGAAAGTCGAGTTAATTAATTTCATAAGTAACGATCATTTCTATGGTTTTGAGAATGACGATCCTTATTCACACATCAGAAGATTTTCCCAAATAACTCGAACTTTCAAAATCAATCAAATGCCTCAAGATGTGGTGAATTTGATCTTGTTTCCATTTTCACTCAAAGGAGCAGCCGAGACATGGCTTGATTATGAACCTCCTAATTCCATCACAACTTGGGATGATCTAGTATCGAAGTTCTTAAATAGATTTTATCCTCATTCTAAAATAATTGAGCTCAGAAAAGAAATCATGAATTTTCAACAATGTTTTGATGAGACTTTTGCCGAGGCTTGGCAGAGATTCAAAGATTTAAAATGGAAATGCCACATCACGGTTTTTCGGAATTGCAACAAGTTGATATATTCTATAATGCTTTAACTCAATCCGATCAAGATTCGTTTAATACAGCCGCCGGTGGCAATATCTTGTATCGAACTCCGAAGGACCTCATGACGATTATCGAAAACAAATCGAAAGTTCGCACTGCACAAAACAAACCGGTAGTAAGTTCCCAATTTCGCAATGAAGAATCAATTGGAGAATTACTAGCCGAAGAACAAGTAGCTAAAGTGAGTGCCCAATTTTGCAAGACTTTCGTTCACAATGACGATGATGATGAGGATTCTATCCAAATGAGGGAGTATTATGAGAATTCGTCAGCTGCAATCACACCCGTCTTACCGACTATGGACCCAGAGGACTCTCTCATAATGGGGGACGAGCATCTTAGCACTATTCCGGAAACGGAATCGGACAAAGTAATAAAGTCTAGTGTTGAGGACCTTGTCCCAATCCAAAGTGAGTCCGAGGGTATTTCCGACAAAATATGTGATTTGCCTCCTCTTGATACTTTTGAGACTTCCTCCGATGATTGTACCACAAGTGATAACGATTCTTTATCTTATGAAAACATCGATTATGTTGAGGCATCACCTCCCCATTTTGAGCTCGTGATGGATTCTGACCCAGATGATGGAGAGATTGACACTGATATTCTTCTGACGATCAAGGATGATATACTTCGTGAAAGATTATTGAATATCAATCTTCTAATTTCTAAGATCGAATCATTGAATGACAATCCAACTCCATCTACTAATTCTGTGCTCAATTCTCCCTCCTCATCTCCTATCCCCGTTGAGGATAGTGACTTTTTCTCGGTTAAATCTTTGAGTGGCAATCCCACTCCGACTTCTGAACCAATCATTTCTAACTCTTCCCCTTCTCTCACACCGGTTGAGGGAAGTGATTTCACTTTGGAAGAGATCGAGGTTTTTCTTGAGAATGATTCAATTTCGCCGGAAATTGATCCGAGGGGAGATATTCTTTTACTTGAGAAAATGTTGAACAATGAACCATCACTTTCTCTCCCCCCGAAGGAAGTAAAAGAAATTAAGCCGTCAGATCCTCTCGAGCTCGAGCTCGAGGATTCTTTTCCCGATTATGAGAGTTTTATCTTTGATACGGCAGAGGAGAGTAGTGGCAATCCCACTTCTCATCCTAATTATTCTCTCCCGGCTTATGAAGCCTTTTGCTTTGATATCTATCTTTCGGAAGAGACGAGTAGTGGCAGTACCACTTATCATGCTTATATCTCTCTTCCCGAGTTTGACTCGTTTCTCTTTGATAAAGATGATCCAGTTATCTTTGAAGAGTTCTCCGGTGAACTATCTCATCCAGAGTATGATCATTTTTATTTTAATCTTGAGAAAGATTTTAGTCTGGGGGGAGGTGTACTTGATCAGAAGAATTTGCTTATTGATGATGTCACCCTAACCCTCCCTCCCGAGGCTTTTGTTGCAAATGACCAAAAGAGCTTTAATAATGATATTCAAATTAAGGAAAATGAAAAATTTGCTTTTGAGGATGAAGAATTGATCTTAATTGTTATAAAAATATTTCTTCCCTTCATCACATATGATGTGACTTCTCCTCTCCTTCACTCCTTCGGGAGTGAGGATACCATCTTTGACCCCGGTATCACCGTTTATGGTTGCTATTCTTTTGAACCGTGGGTATCTCGTCGGTGTGGAACTTTCGTTTGTTTCAATGTTTATCCAAACATCTTGAACGAAAGTCCGATGGAGATTTTCTTTTCCACATGCTCCCCCAAGAACAATTAAATTTGGGGCGGGTCAAGCTATACGACTCGATAAATAAACAAGCGCTTCGTGGGAGGCACCCCATGCTTATCCTTCTATCTTATTTCTATTTTCTAATAAGTGTAACGTGAGGAGGTCTACCTCTTCCATTTCTCGTGTTTCGTGGTTGTTTGTGATGTGTCCAGGATTTGCCCGAATTATGAAGACTCTCGTGCTCGTGGTTTTGTCTTCTCTCCACTCGAGTTTCATCATTCGTTGCTCATCCGATATCCTTATCTTATCGACTAACATTTATCTTTTGGCATAATTAATAAACGGCCTTAGATTTATGTAGGAGAACCCTTACCTTTAAGACATTGGGGACAATGTCTCGTTTTAGTCTGGGGGGTCATCTTTCGATTTGATTTTGCCTTGCATTTTTTGCCGTTTACTCTCGCAACCCCGTTTTTCCACAAAAAAAATGAAAAATTTTAAAAAATGAGAAAATTTAAAAAAAATTGCAAAAATATAATAAGTGTTTTGACACTTTGTTGACTTTCCGCTGGTGAGAGTAGGAATAAAATTTTGACTTGACCGGGCGTGTTGAGCCCTAGCTTGTCCCCTTAACCTTTATAATCTATAAGCTTTTGCTAGTCTTTTATACAAGGAGCTAGAAAACGCGAATTCTTTCTAAGAGTTTGCAAGTTCCCATAATTGACTTTATATATGCATGGCTTGATTATTTGGCTAAGCATTCGCGGATCTTATTATTTAAGATTTTAAATTTACGAAGAACGAGAAATGATAGAGTTATTTATAAGTTAGATTGCTAAACGTGGAGTAGTTGGATCTCTTTAGAGCTCATCGAAGTTAATTGTGGCTTTTTGTTCCCATAAGATTGTTTCACCCAAAAATAGTAATATAAGAATAATTAAAGGTATTTTGGTTTTGGCAATAATTAGTTTTTACTTATTCCTTAGAGAATCCTTGCTTATGAAAGTTGGGTACACATCAAGGTACTGCCAGTGTTACGGTGTAATAGGCAACTGATTCCTAATAGTACGTGCTATTGTTTCTATTGCTATAAAAGCCATAGGACTCGGGATTTGGCAAAATATATAATAAATAATAATAATAATAATAATCCAAACCGATAAAAGTTTTCTGTTTCCTGACGGTTCGCTCCCGTTGACTCAGACTTCAAAAAGGCAGAGGAAAAATATCCAAGGTCAAAATAAGACTCCCGATTCTTGACGGTTCGCTGCCATTGTCTAGGTTGTTTAAAAGGCCGAGGAATAATTATACGTGCTTAATAATGTTAAAAATGCCAAATTTAGACTCCGGGGATATCCTAATAAAAGCTTCTGTCTCTGGACTCGTAGATGAGTTGTTTCGGTCGTATATAAAAGGGATATCCTCAAAATCATGTTAAATCAGAGACCTTGATGTGGACCTCATTTTTGTATGCAACGGTTTTCGAGGGAAGGATTGGAAACTACTTAGCGTCTAAACTTAGGTGCCTTTATCGGATTAAAAATTATCAAAACAAGAATATGAAGAAATTCATTTCTCACCAAAAATAAAATAAATAGAGGAAAATAGGAATTTGGGAGCAAGGAGTCCACAATTAGCTTTTATGGGTAGTGTTGGCAATCTAACTTGTAATTAACAACGATTTCATTTTTAAGCTTAGTTTGGGGACTCGTGAAAAATCAGGAACGATGAATTTTATCCGTATGGTCACTTCTTTATGAGTTGTGTTTCCTACTCCGTGATCCTAAAAATTATTGTGAGATAATGAAAGTTAACATCCCGTCACATGAAAATGAGAAAAATACAAAAAGAGTAGTAAGTGTGAATAAATTGGAAAAACGGGGCGTTTTTAGAACTTTTGATTTCTTAATCTCTTTTGAATATTTTGCTACTTTTCAAAGTTAGTAAAAAGAGGTTGGAAATTTTTGGTTTTGAAAATGTGAGTTGATGACATTGCGTGAAGACACGACAATACCTTAGTCTGGGGGATTTTGGTATGTGTTAAATTACACATACATTTTACCTAATAAAACGGACCAAATAGACCAAAAACTAACCAAATATGCCAAATATATTGTGTTTTTGTATTTATGCATGTGCAGGTACGGATATTGAGGAAATGGACAAAAATCAAGAGAAAACGACAAAACGAGCACGAGAATGAAAGAGGAAGAAAAGCCGAGGCCGGGGACATGATTTGCAAGATTTCATCAATCTAAAACCTCAAAACCAAGCCTAAACGATTTATCATTTTCATTTAAAAGTCCAAAACCTTTTTCATCATTAGTCCTTAGACTTTGCAAAGTTAGTCCTAAAACTAACTTTTGTTAAGTTTAAAGCTAATATAACAAAAACCTTATAAAACCAAACCGGATCACAAGCCCAACCCAACATATCAAACCCGGATCCTTACCACCCAACCCATCCCATTAACCCGGTCAAATACCAGTCAAACCCCAAAGTTTATCCCTAACCTCCAATTACCGGCCATTAATCACTATTCAACCTTCCCTGTCCCTTTTTTCTTTCCAACTCATCTCACTCCAGTCCAAATCAATCACATGGCCATGTTTCCCCCCCCCCCTCCTTGCCACCTTGGCAATCCAAGGATTAGAATTCCATCAGACGGCTGAGATATTTTGAAGTGGTGACCAAGAAATATCCAAGGGCTGTTATGAAGCTAAGAAAGCACAAAGTGGAATCCTCTCACAAAAGAAACACAGAGAGAAAGGAAAACCCTAGCTTAGAGTAGTATAAATAGAATATGATGTAGCCAAATATGAGGCAGTAGGATATAGCTTAATTTTTAGGTAATTTTAATTCCTTTAAGCTTTTTGTTATTGAATGTTTTTAAGTTTTCTAGTATTGTAATTTCACTTTTGGTTTTACAAAATTTTCAGCTTTTTAGTCTCAATCTTCAAAAATCCAAAAATAGTACTTTTAGCTTATTGCTTATTTACTGCTTAGTTAGGGGTAATTTATGCTTATTTAGTGCCTTCAAACTTAGTTAGCCTTCTGTCTTTTAGAATCATAGTTTAAAAAGTCCTTATTAGCTTTAAAAATCTCAAAACAGCCCCTGAAAGGAGTGTTTGGATCATGGGTTAAAATGGGTCAAAACTAGGTCCACTGTTCATTGGCATTTTGGTTAAGTTTGATTTAGATTATCCTAGTCTAGTTAAGCAGTTTGTGGTTCCTGATACGCTTAATTTAAGGATTTCATAGGTTTTATAGATTTAGAGTTGAAGTGTAGGACTAGATTGTTCATAAGAGCTTAATATAGCTATAAGTTGATTCAGCCTTTGTATATGAGATTCTTGTTTTCATTTAGGCTTATCAAGTTGATATTGAAAGGTCTGGAAATAGTGGACTAGATGTTGAGGAGTTTTGGTCTCATCAATACAACAATGCATCAGTAGCTTATTTGCTAGATCAGCTTATGCTTTTCATTTTTCATTTAATCAATACAAGCTCTTTTAATCTGAAAGTTGGTATACATAATATTTGGCAGCTTGTCTTCTTGTTCCATATTTTTCAGAAATTTTCTAGTAGCTTTTTAATAGCTTTTTAGCTGCTTATAATTGCCCTTGTTGGACTGAGATGCCCTGCACACCATAGACCCTCACTGTTTACCCTTTGTGCTTATTGGCTTTTGATTATAGCTTATTCTGAGTTTGTTGGCTAGTTTAGATTGTGCTTAGTAGATGTAGTTTTTTTTCAGTTTTAATTTAGCTTAATATCAGCTTAACAGTCATTGGCTTATTCCCTTTTTGCTAGTTTCCTTTAAACAACCTATTATTTCCATTAGTATTGCTTATTCAGAGCTTATTGCTCATGGTTTGTGGCTTATTCAGTTGCCTAGTTTCATTTCAGCTTGTTCTTAGTCAATAGCTTATTTAGTTTTAATTTAGCTCTTAAAATATAGCTTAAACGGTCATCCCCCAATAGCCTAGCTTATTTCCCCTTTTTATAGCCCACTAATCTGATTCCCATGAGCTTATTCTGGGCTTATTCTTAGTTTTTAAATATGGTTGTTTTTGTAAAAAGAGCTTATTCTAGTGTGCTTATTTAGATAAGAAAAATAAAAAATAGTTTTAAAAAAACGCAAGACCAGGGATTCGAACCCTGGTCTACCTGTAACACCCCGCCTTATAGACCACAATATTGTCCGCTTTGCCCGTAGGCTCACGGTTTTGCTTTTGTGGCCCTCATGTGAAGACTTCCCGGCAGGTCACCCAAGCCAATACTACTCTCACATGAGCACGCTTAACCGTATGGGCGATTAACCGTTAGACCACAAAACGCGTTGTTGTCATATAAGGCGAATGTTAACATATGTCCCAGCATCACTCCAAGTCACGACCAATGTAGGATTTGCCTAGGGTGTTACATTCACCCCCCCTTAGGGACTCATCGTCCTCGATGAGGTTTGCCCCACATCTCGAACGACTTGGAGTGGCTCTGATACCACCTGTAACACCCCGCCTTATAGACCACAATATTGTCCGCTTTGCCCGTAGGCTCACGGTTTTGCTTTTGTGGCCCTCATGTGAAGACTTCCCGGCAGGTCACCCAAGCCAGTACTACTCTCACATGAGCACGCTTAACCGTATGGGCGATTAACCGTTAGACCACAAAACGCGTTGTTGTCATATAAGGCGAATGTTAACATATGTCCCAGCATCACTCCAAGTCACGACCAATGTAGGATTTGCCTAGGGTGTTACATAAATTGGTATGACAATGCATCAATATACTTTTAAGTATATTCTACCAATACTCAGATTTGTCTTAATTTAATGATATTCCCATATCATTAACTGACAACGGACAGTTTAGAATAACATAAGTTATTCAACACAATTTATTATTAATGAAAATAAACGTACCAAGTACTTTAATTCATTGTAAATAATAATTGCTTTACATCCCTTATCCAAATACTAAATAGATCAATGCATGATAATTCCCATTAATGTATTATGCCTCAAGTCATGTCAAACATACTTGTTGACAAGGCATAAATCAACTAATTTTGATCTATCGGAATTTTGAGAATACTTATTTCAAGAATTCAATTAATGAAGTTCTTGTATGTGTGCATTCAACTATCTTGATAATGCCACATAATGTTTCATAAAATGCGTGACATCCTCAACCACGAATTTATGACAATTAACTATCAAACCTTTTATAGTTAAAGTATTCTAATTCTTTAATGTATAATGCAACTATGCTTACAGTTAAGCATAACTAGTACACATGGCCATAAACAAGGATGAAATCCTACCATGACTAGTATTGAGTGTCATCTCAATCTTATCAACATCATTGTATGCAAACAACAATATGCTCTTTAAAATCCCGTAAACTTTAATACCCAATGTGTAATGTTTGATACCTTCCAATCTTACAAGACTTGTCAGCTATATCAATTACGCAACAATTGCCATATGGTTCATACTTAGAATTTAGGAGCAATTCCAGGATGAGGATGTTAATTCTAAATTCAACCATATCCATTACACTTAGTTATCTAATAACCTTTAATTAGATATTAATGTTGTCAAATCATCTTTCATCAAGCATGATACAACAAACAACATGATGTACATGAAAAATCCTTGTGTCAAACTTAGATTTTATTCATGTCATATCTTTACAAAGATATGTATCTATCTAGACTTTCTAATAGTACAATCATGTTTATTAGAATCAATAATTTTACCGCTTATGTTTATAACAATAAACATATATTCCAAGGCTGTATGTTTATTTTCTAAATTTTCATAATGAAGTTTCATTCCAAACTAAGACTTAACATTTAATGCTTATGTAATGTTACTTCCTATATGTTATGCAACATATATGAAATAGGAAAATAAATTTAACACTCCCACTAGCTTTTAGGAATATTAAGAGATTGCCTTATTTTAATTATAAATCAAAATATGGATTTAATAACTAAACATAAGTATATCCCCAGATGCATGCATTAATCCATTCATAAATGATTTGCACTTTGTATACTTACAAAGATTATTTGAATTCAAATACTCCTTTCAATTACTTATCGTCCTCGCACAAGTAATTACCCAAGAAAGAGTTTTGATTATTCCATTGTTAATTTCATGTAATGAAACTAAGAATGACAATCATAATCTTTATACATTTAATGTGCTTAGAAAGAATTTCAATCACAGTCAATTGCTTAAGTGTGTTTGATAATCTTTTCACACATTAAATATGTATACAAATTTGTCCATATGATTTCTACACAGGAATTTAAATCTCTAGGATTTTCATTCCTTTTGAAGAAACTCATCTTCATTCTATATTGTAACTATAGAGTTCAAGATTAATTAAGTTTCCAAAACTAATTATCTTTATGGACTGCATCTAATCATTCATAGTATGAGTAACTTGCCAAATTCAATATTTGCAATTCATCAACAGGTTTACCATAATCCTGTAACTCATAATCCTCAACATATTATACAAATAATACAAATATTTGAGATATCCTTGCGGATCTATGAATGAGAATTCCATCATCTTGAGATTTAACATTAATATGTTTAATCCTCCTTATGACTTTACTAGTGTATTTTAGAATATCATGTATCTTGTAATTTTATCTTTTCAAGATAAAACTCCCACTTGCCTTTTGTAATTTATAGACTATCTATAAATACTTAGCAAGTAGAGCAACACAAAATTGTTCTCTTTTGGGACATTACAAATACACATTGACAGTTCCTCACATTAGTTTGTTAATAACCTACTCAAAAGCAGTTTAACAAATTCTGAACTTCAATTTTTAAGACTTAATGTGATTCATCACATTCCATAATAAATGGTGTCTTATTAATCTTCTAGGTTGGAGTCTAATTGAGTATATATACTACTCAATTTCCTAACCTTGATAACTTTTGGAAGAACAGAAGATATAGTTATCTTTAATCAAACAATATAACAAGAGTTTGATTTTCCTAAATGAATGTACCATAAACATTATGTATTTCATTAGGATTAATATTGTAAGACAGTCTTACAATATGTAAGATAAATATATTTCGTTTGGCTTACCTATTTACCAACTAAGTCAAGTTAATGGTGAAATAGATTTTCCAAGCCAATTGCATGCTATATAACTTAAGTACCTTTTGACCAAGTCACTTCATGTCCATGTCTTAACAAAAGGACATAAACAGTTATAATCCCAATTTACGTTATAAATCATTGATCAACTCAATGACTTCTTGTATATGTTTTAATTAAAAACATAACAAGTTAACGTCTTACTTTATTATGAGTCTTGTAACAATTAAAAGACTTCATAATTATATCTTTACAATAAAATATAAATATGCATAACTAAAGTAATCATGAACACCACAATTTGGTTTCAATAGTATTTCAAGTTAATTTATTACTTCATATATTTATGACATTCCAAGAATACATAAACATTCAAATTTGAAGTAGTATAAGATTACTTCATTTATTTATGTCATTTCAATAATAAATAAATATTTAGTTTGAAGTAGTCTCATTTATCATATTGACACTAGTTCTAATAATAATCTAATTTAGAACTTGCAAATTAACATAGTTTCATTACATCAGTTGATCTGCTAGTAATGAAAGTATGTAATTTACCTTGTTATTAATATCTATGTCAAGGTCTCACTTACGCTAGATATTAATTCCAAGTGTTCTATTTATTAGATGTGAATAAAAAACACATTAGAACATTAATCTCTTACCATGCAGTCAAGAGAATTTTTAAATCATATTTCTTTGTGTTGTTGCTTGCACACAATTAAGATTTCTCCCACTTGTGCATGGAACAACATCATGTATCAGATAAACAACACGTCAATCGTTTGTTTATGTGATTAATATGATTGTGTCATAGATATTAGTAGATATAGAATCACCTTGTCAAGTAAGGAAACGTACATGACTATCCTTAAACCACAAGTGTCTATAATTGGAAAGTAATTATCTCAAGACATTCTAGAGATAATCTGGGTTACTACCAAGATAACAAGCTTGTAGCTCCCACTGAATTACAGATCATTACATTAATATATGTTATTCAGTAATTACAACACTATGCTCCCACTGGATTTGACAACATTATAAGTGTTCCATAACCAGTAAAAGCAAATAGTGTGCTATTTACTTTCCTACACATTTGAGTAATCCCATACGTAACAATTACTTAGGTACTAAAGAATGTATTCTACTTTGTAAATGATGAACTATCCATCAATTCAATTAACTTGGAAATAATTGGGCATGCAATTTCTTCCTTAATTTGACTACCATCCCCACAATGGTATGTAGCATCTAAAGGTGGTCAAAAGCACAACAACTAGACAAAGTGTGCTAGTTTGCCTTTTACCAATTTTGCGGTAACTAGTCTAGCTTCTAATTTAATAACTCATAAAATGTGCAATTTCCTTAACTATTAAAATTTTGCTATGAGTTATTTCTTAGAATTTAGACAATTCTAATTTTCCTATCATACCTTTTTCATTCATGAAAAAGAATAGGATTAAGTCTCACTCTTCTCAAAGAAAGTAGACTAGGTTTATTCTTTTAGTAAAGTTGACTCTAGCCAAAAAAACCCTTACGGGTGTAGATCAATTTACTACTAAAAGAATGCCCCACATTTACGGTTTTAACGTTGCATTTATACATTAAAAGAATTTACAAAATTTAATTTTAGTATTTTCAATAATATAATTTTTCAAGAAAAGAAAATTACCCAGGAAATATACATATAACCATTTAGTTTTCTTGAAAACTAGGATCCAACTTTCCATAGTTCCACCACATCAGTTGATCTGCTAGCAGTGAAAGTACAAAAGATGGTAACTTGTCGTACAATAATCGGCAAAACAATTTCCGACTCCTAGATCTTTATGGGAATTACATTTGCCAAACAATTTGCAATGTAAGCATGTTTCTTCCCATCTCATGCTTTAAGTCTCAAGGTCTCATTTATAACTTAATTAAGTCGTCTAATTTAGAAACTTGTAAATTCACATAGATCCATTACATTCAGTTGATCTGCTAGTAATGAAAATATGTAATTTACCTTGTCATTAATATCTATGTCAAGGTCTCACTTACGCTAGATATTAACTCTAAGTGTCTCTTATAATTAGATAGCATGGACTTAAATTTTTAGGGTATTTATTTTGATGTTACAATCAAAATATGTACGAAGAAGCATGCACTCATCTTCGTATCATAAGTTTTCAAAACCATTTTAATTACCAATTCATTAAAAGTTAAATCAACAAAGTTTTAATTTGAGGTATTGGGTTCACCAATCAAAGAATTACTTACAATTATCGCCCACTATATCCTACTGCTGCATGAGTCAAAAGACTCAAGTTATTCGGATAATTACCACAAAAGTGGCACATGGAATTGAGGTCAATTCACCCTTAAGGTGATTTTGCACAAATAATAGTGGTACTTGGTAAGTCCAATTTGACGCACAAGCAAGCGGAGAGACAGAATGGAGTCTCTTTAAGGTCACAATTTAATGCGATACCAACCTTATACCCACCTTATAGTTTGTCAACATTGGGTCCGCCGTTCATCTATTGGTGCAAACAATCATCAATCAAATTAAAAGTTTATGATTCTAAGTCTTATAAAATTATGTTGTAAATTATTAAATTGCTAGTCTCGCCTAGGAGCAAATTACCGTGTGAAGCGAACCAATGTCGGCACATAAGACTTGGCAATAAATAATTTACCACATCAAGGTTTCATAGTTATTAGGTCAATTTATTTTTTATACCAAAAATTACCCTCTTTTTGCTTACAATTCAAGAACAATTTAAACAAAAAAAGACAAGTAATTTAACAAAAAATAAATAAACACTCAATAACGCATATAATCTTAACTATTAAATCATATAGCCACATGCAAACCTTTTGATAAATCCTATTAATAATCTCTATGTGAATTATTATGTATATAATTAATAAAACTCCCATTGGTTTTCGAGCGCATTGTACCCAATGGACCACAGACGCCAACAATTGACCGCGTAAGTTTTAATAATTATATACCACGTTGCACATAACTGATTCATTAATTTAATAGATTAGGTCTTCCCTAATTTTTGATTTATCTAAAACATGTAGCACATAAACTAACCCTAATTCATGAATACCTTGCATGAAGCATCATGAATTTACCAGGAACGTAACCCTTTATTCAAATAAACACATAAACATAACATGTCCTAATTTAGGGTTACAAAACTAACTTTTTAATAAAAAGAAGGGTCGAACCCCCCCCCCCCACCCACCCAAATTATGTACGATTTAGGTTTTATGTTCTAAACCTAAAACAAATCGATTAACATGTAAATCCAAATCAAGATTTGATTTTTATTATGCGTTTAGGTAATAGCAATTACATGTTAAATTGGCTCGTGATGCCACTGTTGGAATTTAAATAACATGACAATCATCTAAATAAATAAATACATCAAAGAGCATATAGCGGAAGCAAGGATCTATAATTTAACACATATAAAGTATTACCAAATAATAAATAGTTAACGTACCTTTTAGATCCTAGCAAGAACAAGGATCAAACTTCTCTTTACTTCACTTGATCAAATAATAGGATTACCGTGAAACCCCTTACCGTTTTGTTTCACAATCCAAGATGGAATAACTAAAGTAAGTTATATCCGAGTTCTTGTACACACGTACTATAACCGATCAAAGGTTGATGCTAGTGAATGAACACGATTATTAAACCAAAACTATTTTGTTCAATAAAACTTGAATCACAAATAAACATCACAACAACTAGGGTTTGATGTTCTTGATCATACACGATAAACAAGCAAAACTGTTTTCTTGTTCTCGGTAGCCCAAAGCAGCACGAATCCCACAAGGGAATAACATACTGTTGGCATGTATAATAGAATGAAAAGTCAACAATGAATTTTCAATTCTTATACAGTATATGTCGAATCATAGAATGAAGGTACACCAGTAGCATGTGTCTGACTAATAAAGATATAATATATCTTAGTCAATCGTCTTGATCTCTTAAAGGGTATTATATATATAGCACTTAATCTTGTCTAACAAGTTATTGCTAAAACCTCCTTAAGTTCCAAAACTCGACACTCAACCTCCTTCTTTTATTTACTTCGTGTCCAAATAATTAAAATATATAACACTTATACATATTAATTATTCTTTTGATCATTCATACGTAAAGTGTGCAATCCCTCAGTCCCGTGTTCGATTCTAGTCATACACGATTTAATATTTTTCCAAAACTCTAACACGTATTTCTTAGCCGTATAAATGACTACGCTAACGAGCACAAACCAACAATGCTTTGATGATCGTAAACATGTAAATGTGTATAAATGGTTCCATTTCAGTTTTCCTGTAGATGGTTGTGTTGCTATTTTAAGATGGATCTCTAAAAAAACATATAAAGAACTTAATTAACTGCTTCAAGCAATTCAAGTTTGTACATGATTATGTATGTAATCGTTTTCCCATGCATTGTAAATTTGATTTACAATGAAATATCACACTCTGTATTTGCTTTGTTTTCAAATAACTAAACTCATGTTTCACATCTCCGGAAACATGAGTTTCATACTTTGGCTTGTTGGCTATATTAGAATTACGATTGGGTTAAAATTCTAGAAATTACAGTGCAAATTATGGGATGTGACATTATAGAAAAATATGATAACTAGTCGAAATGGACATTTCAGGTTATAAAAAATATTTTGTGTTTGGATGTCCGGAATTTTGATTGATATAAATTAGAAAATCTGGATATTTGTATCTTCGAATATAATTGATATTTAATTCTCCAAAATTCTGGATATTCAAATACCCAAATTCCGCACACTCGGATATATACAACAACAATTCGAAAGTTTAAATATCTAATTTTGAACACCACCCATACATGACATAGAGCTCTCAGACCTCTTGATTTCTCTTATACCTTAACTAGATATTAAATTTACTGTATACTGGAATATTGAAGATTGATACTAACTTACTCAGCGATAATAATAACTAATTGATGGTTTAAGAACAATCATTAACTAGGACTAGGCTCTTCTATAGAACTGAAACCCAAACTCTTGTGCTGCTATCAAGAAAGTCACTTCTTCTAGTGACTTTGCCTCGTATGTAAGTTTATTGCTTCCTGATTGTTCTCCAGTGATTGGGATGCTAATATGACATAAAGCCATCAGCCTGAGGAACATCATCATGTCCTAGACATACGCCTCATTTTTCTGCATCCTGGAATCAAAGTCCACCGATTCCAAACAAAACGACTTCATTCAAAGCACACTTAACCTAGGTTCCGTTCTTATCGAAGCCAGTAAGAGAGCCGTTCGTAAACGCTTTTCCCTGCATAATGCAACCGTTTGGCCCTTAGCTTTTGACGTCACAGTTAAGGTTATAGGTGATGACGAATATAAAACCATATTAAAATTAATCAAACGCAGCGGAAAACATCACCTAACAACGAATCCATATAGCCATATGATCAATCACTAATTAATATAATAAATATCACAATTATATACCTTTGAAGCGTGATTCGGGTTTCACCACCAACACCAACGCCACGATTGGATGTAAGAAACAAAAGATCGATAAGGTTGATCTTCCCTTATGTGTGAAACACACTACACGTTACAGATCACCACTTGATGCTAGTCTTTACCTTATAACACGCGATCTAGCTTTGAACTACACTAGAATAAGGTTAGATGGGATCAAAAATCACAAACCCTAATATGGGTGTGTTTAATTTCGTGGTTATTTGGGAGAGGAAGGAGGAGAGAAAGTTGGTAATTTGTTAATGTAATTGATAACAATTTATTGACCAAATCAATGGGAGGTTATATGAAATAATGTTACACTTAACCCCTTGCTCTTTCCCCTCTTGTTTCCCACCATGGCCGGCCACATGGGGGCCCTAAATGGGCTTGCCCCTTTGTTGGTCTAATCCAATAAACTAAGTACTAGCTTAGTTATTAGTAGCCCGTTATTGATCCCGAGTTACGAAGGTTAAATATAACGTAAATACGATAGATACGATATATTAAATGGTGTCTCTGTGTATAAGTGTGTGACCCCATAGGCTCACATATGTCTAGCCATATAATTATTTATTATGACACGAGCATACTCCAACAGCTCCCACTTGCGACGTCATAATAATCAAGTAATTATACAAGCAAAGGTTAGTGTCTAGCAACAATAGTTTCTTAAACGTCTCATTTAAATGGTTTATATGTCATCCATCCTTTTGTTACAGATACCATGTTGAACATTAGACATGGATCAAATGTCATTCTAATAGTTCAACTATTATGTTTCTCGATATAGATATTGAACAAGATTACCAAGTGGATTAAGATTCATCTTAATCTCATTTGGGTACGGCCATACAAACATCTGTCCAATTCATCGAGGGGCCCAATAGTATCTAACTCCATAACATGTGGAGGAACAAATCCTATTTTGACTGCACGTGTCATTCATGTGCTTCATATCACTCCTGAAGATGGTTTTTATAACTACCTTATTCAGGACAGCGTTTAACCATATCAAGGAATGAAATTCCACGCATGCAAGACCTACTTGCATCTCAAGTATAAGGATAAGAGACATAACCATTTACGAGATTCACTATTGACGACGATCCATGTAGTGAATACTCGTAGGTTGGGTCAGTCCAATGTTCATCACAATGAACAACATGTGAGTTTGGTAAATAATCACCAACACGCTCACATTTGCCTTAATTTGATGATACTCCCGTATCGTCAACTGGCAAAGGACAATTTTAGAATAAATAAATTATTCATGGATTAAACATGCAAATATAGAACACAGTAGTATAAATGAAGACGATCATACCAGGTATATCAATTCATTATATAATACGACTGCTTACAGTTCCATTATCCAAATACTAAAAACAGATATGCATAAGACTACTCATAGGTCGGAATCCGATGTTCCCACCATGATCAAATTATGTTGTACAAGATAACAATTAGTCATCTGAGTAAACTTTGAGAATACTTGTTTCAAAACTCATGAAAGGTTTGAATGATGATTGTCCTTTATATGTCTGCATTCAAGTACAAGATGAATATTGCAACAATACATTCCATAGGGTGTTTGAAGCTAGTAAAACACCTACATTAGACAATCATCTGAATAGTTTCTCAAACTGTAAAGTATTCTTATTCTTTTAATGTATAACGCATTAATGCTTTCAGTCGAGCACATCTAGTCAGCAATTTCATCATTCATGATGACATCCTACAACGACTAGGGTTGAGCATCATCTTTGTTAAATAAGCATCAGTATATGCAAACAAAACAGAGCTCCTCAAATATCCGTAAACGTTTGAACACATCTTTGGTACTTTGTAGGTCCATTATAATGTTCGTTTAACAATTATCTAATGACTTTCACTTAGATATTTGTTGTTATCAACTCATCTTGCATTATGCAAATGATGTAAATAGTCCAATGCATAATACGACTTATATAATGAATCCTTCAGTTAAACTTAAGGTTTTCATTCATGTGTTCAATCTCATCAAGTGAGATTGATCATTGAGACTCCCCTCAATAACGTGTCATATTGTGTTTAGACTCAATAACCGCTTATGTTTATTCTAATAAACATATATATAATAAGGTTGTATGTCTTATTTTATAAATCCCTCAAGCGAAACTTCATTCCAAGCTAAGGATTAAAGTCTAGCTTAGATGGAATATTGTTTTTAATATGTTAATGACATATGAGATTTAAGAAAATAAATACAGTGCTCCAACTTGCTCTCAGTGTACTTAGGAGTAATCTTATTAATCAAAATCAAATTAATGATTTTATAATTAACTTAAGATCTCTGCTCCTAGATGCATGATCTAATCCACACATGGATTCTTTTATCTTGTATACGTAATAAAGATTATATGGATTCATAAACCCTTTTGATTACTTATCGTCCTCGCAAAGGTAATCAACAAGAAAAGTGTTTTGATATCCTATTGTCATATTTCATTTACATGAAAACAGGTATGACAGTTAATCATATTTATACATTTAATGTTTTTAGGTAGGAAGATTTAATCATAGTCAATTTCTTGAGTACGAGTAAACTCCTTTTACTACGCGTGCATTAAATGTATGTACAAGTTTCTCCTTTTGAGTCTTCTCATCAAGAAACTCATTCTAAACCTCACAGTCTAACTGATTGGTAAGAGATCAATCAAGCTCCATGAGTGATTGTCTTTCAAGGACTGCATCTTTACATTCATGGTTTTGAGCTGTTTATCAGATTCAAGATCTGATAATGCATCTCTGCAGTTAGCAGGTTCACTATGATCCTCTAACTTATATCCCTTAGCATTGATATAAAAACTATATCATTCAGGTGCAAGAGGAATCCTTGCGGATTTATGAATGAGAGATATCAATCTATGGTTTAACATATGCATGTTCAACCTTAGTATGACATTAGCAAGTGTACTCAGAAGGTTGCTCTTGAATAACTTCAAGATCTAAAGGTGCTCCCACTTGCTTTTGTATGTAGAGACTAATCTCTAGATACTCAGCATCTTGAGTAACAATAAATTGTTTTCAAGTGGGACATCCAGAATACATCGTTAGTTCTTGACTCTAGTTTGTTAATTACTTGCTCTTAGGTAGTTAACAAATTCAGAACTTCAATCAAGACATAATGAGATTCATCCCATGCCATAATACAATGGTGTCTTAAATTCCTTCTGGGTTGGAACCATATTGAGTGTACACATGGTACATCCAATTTCTAACCTTGATAGCTTTGGAGGTAAAACAGTTTAAGTCATCAAAGATCAAACAATATCAATAGTGTTTGATTTTCCATGATGGACATACCATAAAGTTGTGGTATTCCATGAGGACTGATGTTGTGAGACGATCACACAACTCAATAGATGAACTTATACTTTTTGGCTTACATATCTGCCAACCAAGTCAAACCAGATGACATCAATAGTAATTTTAGCCTACTGCATACTTTACTTCATGTGCATGTTTTGACTAGAAAACATAAACATTTATTATACGTCGTAAGTGTACATGTCTTAACAAGAAGACATAACAAATTAACGTCTTACTTTACGTTATAAGTCTTTCAACAATTAACGGAATTGATGTTTGTGTCTTTACAAGAGACCTAAACATATTCAACTAAAGTAATTACGAGCGCCGACTCTTGGCCTCAATAGTAAATTCAAGTTAATTTCATAATCATATTTACTAAACAATTCAGTGAATATGTTGAAGTAGCTTTTCATGTTATCTTGATATTTGTTCTAATTAGGGCAACATACATTTTATGTGTAGAAGTCCTAGTAGAATCTTATTTTATGTGTAGAAGTCCTAGTAGAATCTTAGTTTCTTACCTTGCAGTTAAGAAAAACCATTAGTCATATTGTTATATGTTGTACCTTGCACACAATTAAGATTTCTCCCACTTGTGCATGACACAACATCATGAGAGTATACAGACAACACTATGCTCGTTTGTTTGTATGAGCAATATGACAATGTCTAAGATAACATATGATTTTTAGTCAAAATCAAAATATAGATATATAGAACTTTATCGTTTTAATGATGAATCATGCATAACAAGTTTATAGATAACATTTCAGGAAGCAACATCAGGAACGCGACAAGTTATCTTATAAAATTTATGCAATGGTTCTTATATAAACTATGATGCTTAACATGTGGAAAGTAATGTATTATTTCAAGACAATCTGAAAATAAGATGGGCAACTTGCAAGGTAATAAAGCTTACAGCTCACACTGGATTAGACAACATTACATGTGTTTCATCACCAGTAATATAATCACGTAGCTCCCACTGGATTAGAAAACATTTATAAGTGTTACGTCACTAGTGGAGAGTGAATGGCGATTGAATACTTTCCTTCTTTCTTTGAATATCTACACATTATTGCTAATGTGAGTCACTTTGACTAGTAAACATGTACTTAGGTATTCAAGGAAGTGCATCAAGTTCTAACATATAGATGATGGGCTAGCCATCATTGCTATTTTAACTTGAAAATAGGCATGCATTTCCTCCATAATTGGTCTACTTTACCACTAGGGTATGTAGGACTTTAGTAGGTTTATTGGGTTAAGACAAACTGCTAGGTAATCATGCTAGTAATTGCCTTTACCACTTTGCGGTTTATTGATATTTTCGTCTTCTAATTATTTAAACTCATTTTAGTTTGGTAGCTATAGAAAACGTGTTCTCTAGTTATCCAAATATCTTATATTTCTTCAAGGTTTCAAAACCGAAACTAGGGTTATAAAACAACCTTGAAAGAATAAGATGTGTAACCATACTTAACCGTTTTGACTTTTACAAGACATCACGATTTCTAGAGTAGGTGTTCTTTGAGTTTGATTAGAATTAGGAAAATTCAAGTATTCCTATTATGGCTTTTCCTCATAAAGAAAAAAGATAGGAACAAGTCTCTTTCTTACAAGGAAAGAACGACTTAGTTCGTCCTTTTAACAAGAAAAGAACAAACTCTTGTTTACGGTTGCGTTGCATTAATTCATTAATTGAATTTACAAAGTTCATTTTTAGTATTTTCGATAATTATCCTTTTGTAATTTAACTACCCCTTGTTTACAATTTAAAACAATTAATTTTACAAAAAGGCTAAGATCCACATTGTGCTTCTACTATCACATCAGTTGATCTGCTAGCAATAGTAGATTCAATTGGTAGGCGACGATCACCAATTTTATTACACGTACAACTCTTAGATCCTTATGGGACTCATGGCGTCTAGTGTCAAACAACTAGTGTCATGTGGGCATGTTCAGTCCCATCTTTGCCTCGGGTCAAGGTCTCACTGCTTAACTCGATTAAGTCATCCAATTTGAAAACGTGTGAGAATATATCTAGGTCCCACGCATAGAGAATAGTCACCTTGGGTTACAATTCAACCTAGGTCCCACGCATTGGCAAAAGGTGATTGCAAGTGTTCTCAACAATTGGACGGCATGACATAAATTTTGACGGGTAAAATATTTGATGTGGATCAAAAAGTGTACGAAAGAAGCATGCATTCATTCTTCGTAGCAGAAGTTAAAAACTTTTCTTAACTTAAGTCTAATCATTATTTTAATTTATGTGTGTCAAGTTGTCCATTTTCAAGACTAATATAAATCCTAAGTGGATTATAATTAAGTTTGGACAATACAATAAATAAATAAACAAGCTTAACAAGTTTAAGTGTTATTTAGAAAACAATGATTTTAAGTTTCAAATCCATATTTAAACTTATTTAAACTAAATTATAAGACTTAGTTTTAAAAAAAATGGTTTGTGTTTCGTTTCAAGTTTTTAGAAAACAATTTGCATTTTACATACAATCATATCATATATAAAAGCAAATAAACAAACACACAACCACAATATGCAAAGCCTCAACCGATGAAAATCTTATGCTCGGTCTCGTGAGCCATCACGAGAACCAAGGGTCAACTAGGGACATGATACACAACCACACGGAGGGCTCCCACTTGCTCAAAGACGATCAAGAGCAAGTAAAAGCCCATTATGCACATGAAATATAGATCCTGTCAGCCCAGATTTTCTGTCTTTGGAGGCCTAAAACGTCTAGAAGGAGTCCTCCCCTTGCTTCGGTCCAAACTACAAAGTTGTAGGCCCATGTCTTGTGAACCTGCAAAAAAAAATTTAGCCTAAAACTCCTTACCAATCTCCAGGAAATCGCGTTTTTCTGCAGTGTGTCCAGCAGCCATTCTTCGGTCTTAAGTCTTTCATTCTTTTGCCATTCCATTCCAAGCTTCGGTTACATAATATATGAAGTAAAATACAACTAATCTACTTCCTATCTATTGTAAAAATGCCCAAACAATGGCAAAACCAAAATGAAATACATTACATAAGAGCCGAAACAATGGCAACCCCAAAAACAAGAATTAACGACAAATCACAACAACACACGGCACAAGTGGTCTAGGTTTTCATCGGCTTTGCATATACACATAATAATACAATAATATTATGAACAAAACAAGGTGTTGGCTAACTCCATGGACAAACATGCATGTATTTGCCATGGATACAAAATCAATAACAAGAATTCAATAATTAGCCAACGAAACGAAGAAATTAATTAACTAGAATTAAAAACTCCGTATGGTACTCGTGTCAAATGGCCTTAGGTTCAAAACCCATTGATATTAGGACCTTCTAATTATCATTTTACCATATAAAATTAAGCCATAGGGCCTGTTTTGAAATCGTTTCACAAATCAATCAAAATAATGTGTTTTAGACCATTTTACGCGTACCCAACAAGTAAACCAATTAGCATATACATAACAAATGGCTATGAGGTAAAAAATCACAGATCTTAAGACCTCTTAAGGGTCGACTTTTGTGAGAAAATGGGGCCCTAGGGGCTGTTTTAATTCATGGTTTCATAAATCATCAAAAAATACCCGTTTTAGCCACTTTTATACATACCCGATAATCATATGGCCCATATGATGGCTCATGATACCACTATAGGTGATGACAAATATAAAACCATATTAAAATTAATCAAACACAGCGGAAAACATCACCTAACAACGGATCCATATAGCCATATGATCAATCATTAATTAATATAATAAATATCACAATTATATACCTTTGAAGCGTGATTCGGGTTTCACCACCAACACCAACGCCACAATTGGATGTAAGAAACAAAAGATCAATAAGGTTGATCTTCCTTTATGCGTGAAACACACTACACGTCACGGATCACCACTTGATGCTAGTCTTTACCTTATAACACGCGATCTAGCCTTGAACTACACTAGAATAAGGTTAGATGAGATCAAAAACCACAAACCCTAATATGGGTGTGTTTAATTTCGTGGTTATTGGGGAGAGGAAGGAGGAAAGAAAGTTTGTAAGTTGTTAATGTAATTGATAACAATTTATTGACCAAATCAATGGGAGGTTATATGAAATAATGTTACACTTAACCCCTTGCTCTTTCCCCTCTTGTTTCCCACCATGGCCGGCCACATGGGGGCCCTAAATGGGCTTGCCCCTTTGTTGGTCTAATCCAATAAACTAAGTACTAGCTTAGTTATTAGTAGCCCGTTATTGATCCCGAGTTACGAAGGTTAAATATAACGTAAATACGATAGATACGATATATTAAATGGTGTCTCTGTGTATAAGTGTGTGACCCCATAGGCTCACATATGTCTACATTATATAATTATTTATTATGACACGAGCATACTCCAACAAATGTATTCTTATATATTTAATTATTAAACAAACAAAACTTTTTATATATTATCAGTGAACCTTTTATGGATGTTTTTTGTTTATATTTGTGATATGTGCAGGGTCATCCCGTGAATTTAAGGAGCCTTGTGCCATAATCGCAAGATACATACTTAACAAGGTATAATAGTCATATATTTTGATGTGTTTGTTCAAAGGTTGTCAGGATCGGGATCCTACCTAGGATCGTTTTCGGCTTTGAAAGATCGTGATCGGAGGATCGAATCGGGATCGTAAGATCCTATGAAAATGTATATATTTTTGTATATGGGTTGTAGTTTTATGTTTCTATATAATATTTCATATGATAAACGAATCTAAATGGATGATAAAAGAAAAAGTTATATATTCAACTACCGTAGTAGTAGAATATCAGATATATTGCAATGCTCACTTGCACGAAGTTACTATATACGTGCACCTACTTCTTGTTTAATGTTTTTTATTATAGGTTTTTCGTTATAACATTTAAATTAATGCAAAAATATAATTTTAATTTATTGGTACGTGATTATGTGACTTTTTTATTACAGTATGTAGATTAATGCAAAAAGATAAATGGATTGTATTTGAAAATAAAATGACATAATTTATAATAGAGGATAACAAAATATTTTTTTTTCTTGATATCAAATAAATTAAATTAGGATATTCTGATAATAACTTTATACATCTAAGGTCATGCATTAATTTACAACTCGTAAGTCGTAATATGCATTGTCTCTGTCAATGCGGAATATAACAACGGTATTATTCGCACTCGAACTTCTTTTTTACCACCCATCTTTGAACGAGTACAAACACTAATAGAAGCTGAAATCAAACACAACGTAATAGTTACATTTATCTTAAACACTTACCATAAATATAGATTCAGTAAATTTAACAAAGAATCAACTGTTTAAGGGACATAGTTTTACTCTGTGTTTGTTTATTAAGAGGGTCTGAATCTGAACCGCACGTCTGAATCTGAATCTGAGGCGTAAATGTCTGCATCTGAACGGGAAAAAAAAATTGTGTTTGAACGGGAAATTTTTTTTTTTTTTTTTTTTTTTTTTTTTTTTTGGTTATTTTGTGTCAACAAGAGACATTCAGACGCGTTAAGACACCCCTCTCAAGTCTTGACCATTAAGATCAAATAGTACCGTTCAGACGCTGTTCAGATGCAAAAAAACAAACGGTCTGAACGACAAAATGTCTGACCGATTCAGACATTTGAGTCGTTCAGAGGCATTCAGACGCAAAAAAAAGAAAAACAAACACGCTCTTACTGTTGAAAGATTTACAACGAGACTATTCAGTTCTCAAGATTTCTTAATAAGAAAAAATTATTAAATACTGAATAAATATTTTCAGATCAGTTTTGGGAGAAAACATTTTACTTCGATATTAAATTACCCTTTTTCTCATTCTTTTTTATTTTATTTTCTTTTCCTCCTTAAGTGATAATCGATAAAATAACCTTTTTTGTTTCACTTTTTTTTTTTTTTTTTTTATTTTTAAATGATATTATCTCAGTCTCAAAATAAGTGTCCAGTTTGACTTTTCAGAGTCAAACTGGTTCAACTTTGACCTTATCTATTTTTGCAGGTGTTATATGATATTTGATGCAAAATATATGAATGGATTGGGTTTTAAGTGTATTTTTCATTGGTATAATTTTTCATCAAGTATTATATAACACACAAAAAATATTTTAGGTCAAAGTTGAACCTGTTTGACTATGAAAAGTCACACTTATTTTGGGACGGAAGTACTAAACTGTACGACAAATCCTAATTTAAAGTTATGGTCTTATGAAGGTAAAGGCCCAATCTAAAAATAGTGTATATTGAGGCCCAAATATAAGAAATATCACTAAAGCCCAATAAAAAATACGGGCCATTATACAATATATTTAAATATTAGAACGGTCAACGAAAGTCAATAGGTGAAAAAAATCTGGAAAAGTAATTAGTAGTATCATTAAGGAGCCAATGTGTGGCTGATAGTTAACTGTTAGAGTGCTTAGCACTGTTGCTTGCACTATTTTTTACTATTCACGTACTGTTTTGTGTCATTAAGAGTTGGATTAGCACAAATTATTAAATAACTATTACATACAAAATATCTATTTGTTTGATACATCCAGAAAGATACATCCAGAAAGATGCATAAATAAATAATACATACAAAATATCTATTTGTTTGATACATCCAGAAAGATACATACACTTTCCAGAAAGATACATTGTCCAAAAATTTCACTTTCCCAACTTGGTGATCCAGCTTAAATTTGATAAGTCATAAAGCGTCGACGGCAGCAGCAGATTCCGGCCAGTGCAAATCTGAAAAAAATATATATAAATATACAAAAAGAAATTAGAAATTTATTCCGGCGACCACAATTCACAAAGAGACGTTAACTAGCCCGAGTCAACGCGAGTTGACTCGATGAGTCACACCGAGTCGAGGTTAAATCTTTTAGATCCACACTTTTTTCAATCTTTTACAAAGGTTTTATAAAAGGTTTTATATGAAAATCGGATTAAATAAAAAGTTACAAATTAGGGTTTGAAAAAATAAAAATATAGTGGGGAAGGGGGCGCGTGAGGGGTGTTACCGAAAGAGAAATAGAGCAAGGGTGGCGGTCGCAAGACTGTGGTGGCGAGGCAGCGGCGGTGGAGGTGTTTGGCGCCGCGTCGAGAGCTAATAAGCTCCAGAAAGGTGAAAAATAACCCGATCTACGATTTAGGGTAAAAAAGTGTCTCACCGGAAAATTTTCTGCCGACGGTGGTTGGTCGGCGGTGACGGTAGTTGGCCGGTATAGAGTCGGCCGACGAAGATTTAGTGAGAGAGAAGGGAGAGAGTATTTGTGTGTGTTTATTAGTGAGAAATGAGGGTAGAGAGAGAGAAGGAATGTTTTATATAATAGGGATGGACCAAGGTCTGTTTTGCCAAAGTGACAATTCTTTTGACATATTCGCTACGGGAAGAATTTGACGTACCAAACGGATTCGAAAAATTACGAAACTTGCGCCATTGTTCACGAAACAATTTTTCCAATAAAAACAAGTATAAATTTGCAATACTTTCATAAATCAATATTTTTGACAAATGCGATACATTTCATGTTTTCTAGGTTGTGCCTGCTAAATAACGCATACCGAATCAAACATGTTTTCAATATGTGTTCGCAAAACCACCCGCTGCAAAGCGCGGGCTACCCAGCTCGTTAGGTTTAAAGAGGGGTATATAAGAAGCACAAAACATTACTAGGGTTTCAGTTTCATCATACTCTTCTCTGCCGTTTGTCTCTGAATCTCCAAAATGGTAAAAATTATTTAATCTCATTTTCTATTCTAATTATTTATTGTTGTTAATGATTGTTTTTTAGTTGAATATATGGTGTGATATGATCTGTTTGCTTATGTTTCGTTGCTCATGATCTGTTGTGTCTAATTTAGTAATCAACTCGAATGTTAATAGTATTTTTTCATTTATTTTAATGGGCTTTTTTTAAATATATATATTGTTAGTGTTGATTTTGCTAACAAACAAATATTTTAAAGTGATGGAAATGAAATGAAATTTAGAGATTATTTTTTGGTTTATGGTTCATAAAACCATGTTTTGTGAATGTGTATATGTTGTATGTAATACATGACAGAAAAGGGCTTTTAACTATAAATTTTGTGGTCTGATGTTATTGATAAGCTGAGTTTTTGAATAGATATGCTATGTTGGGGGTGTTTTTCTAAGCTTATTGGGTGAGCTTATGAGCTTATTGACAATTTGGTAAGATCATTAACTCTTCTTTTTGGTCTTGTAAGCTTTATATACTTGAGCCTATGGGCTTTATATGCTCATAGGTTCAAGTGGATAGTGTAAGTACCGAAAATCAAAGTTTTAATAAGCTCCTAATCTCATCAATATGCTTATACTGCATTTGATATCACATGTTGAAGTGTTGACTGATATACATCATTTGTGAAGTGGTAATTGTATTTTTTTGTATTATATGTATCCTTTTAAAGCATTTTTTAGTTTGTATTACTCAATTTTTACTGTTTTTTAGTTAGCACATTGCGTTTCTAGTATTTACCCGAATTTTAAACCGACTTGTTACTAAAACAGCATAGATGTGAGTTTTGTTGCCTTGCAATCTTAAGGGCATTTTCTTACCTGTTTTCGTGATTGTGTCAGCTTCATGAATGTTCATTCTGTTTAGTTTTTGAATATGCGTCAGTGTTTTATTGGTTGTGTTTAGTTTTGTTGATTATCAAAAATAGGGTTGTTGGGCTATTGGCCCTCTGATTTTCACTATAATATGTTTCCTAGTATAGGTTTATTGATTTCTTTATCTTAGCTTTGCGATATAGGCATGCTGCTTACAATTGATCGTTGTTTTGTTTTCAGCCTAAGCAAATTCACGAGATCAAGGATTTCCTTCTTACAGCAAGAAGGAAGGATGCTCGCTCTGTGAAAATCAAGAGAAGCAAGGATGTTGTTAAGTTCAAGGTTCGCTGCTCAAAGTATCTTTACACTTTGTGTGTCTTTGACGCTGAGAAGGCCAACAAGTTGAAGCAATCTCTTCCCCCAGGTTTGTGTACTTTCTTATGATATGATAAAACAACTTTTTATACCCTTTAGTGCTTGCTTTTAAACTTATGCAATTATACTTTGCAGGTTTGAGCGTTCAGGATCTTTAGATGCAGTCTCTTTGTGGTTGAACCAGATTTATTTTGAAGTCCAGAGTTTTGTTTTAAGTAAAAGGATTTTTGGCTGCAATTTAATTATGTTTTGTTATCACTAGCTAAAGTCTTTGTATGAACTTGTTACCGATTATGAGACCTCTTGGTTATGCATTTTGTGTTGCTCCAGTTTTGTCTTCTTTTTTCTTTTTTTTTTTTTTTTTTTTTTTTTTTTTTTTTTTTTTTCATATAATTGATGTGATTTGGTCTGATAACAAAGTTGGCGCCTATTATGCCATACAAACTAAAATCATGTTTCAAATATAATTATCTCATTAAATTAAAACACGGCGACCCGAAATTTTTTTTATTGTTAAACCCGCGACCCGAACATTTTTTTATTATTATTTTTTGGTCCTTATGTTTAGCCCAGTATGTAACCCAATAGCCCATGATCCACCGCCCCAGTTTTCGTTTCTCTACTTTTGCACCGCCCCATTTTTTATTTCTTTCTTCCATAGCCCTCCGACTCACAAAACACACATACAAACAAATGATCGGCTCAAATCTAACTCAAATCGAAAGAAAAAAAAACCACTCATACAATCATCTGGGAAAAAATGATACAATCGTTCAACCGTTGGTTACATCATTTATTTTAGGTTTGAAACCCTAATTTCGAGCTTCAATGCCTATTGCTTTGCCGGGTAACCATAAGTATTCTCTCAATGTTCAGTATCAATATTTTTAATTGCTAATTTGATGTATTAATGAAATACCTAATTTATATCTTATAATTTTTTATTTTTTTTATTATTATTTTTTTTTTTTGCAGTTGTTCTTGATGGCTTCATGGTCGTTCAAATCCAAACGTCTATGTGGTAATTAAATCTGTGTTTCAATGTTTGTTTGTATTAATGAAATTTGTATTAATTAAATTTGTTCTTGATTGCTAATTTCAATGCTAATTTGTGCTAATTTCTATATGTTAATAATTTTTGGGGAGGGTGTTGTTATACTTTGTGGGTTTTGTTAATTTTGTATTTCTTTTATAAATTTTAGGGGTTATAGGGTTGGCTTATTAGTTTCGTTGATTATAGTGCACTTTTTAATTAGGTGGTGGTTATAATTTTAGTGTTTTGTTTGAATTAGGGGTTGGTTTTGCTGGAAATAGGGGTTGGTTATAATGCATTTTTTGATGGGTGTTTGTCACGTGTTTGGGTGGGATTGGGCAAGGATGAGAGTATGAGACTGTTCGTGTCATGACGGGACAAGGTTCCTTTGCCTTTTCTTTCTTTAGCAAAAATGTAATTCTTACAAATGTTTGTGGGTTTGCCATGTTTTCAGGTGCCACCGTGGCGGGGTAGGCTTTCTGACCTTGCAGCCATGGCAATTACCTGTATCTTGGCGGGGCATGACAATGTCGTGTTTGCAGCCATGGCCGGTTGGACGCCATTTTGGTTGTGTACCTTTGCTTTGCTGATGCTGCGACGCAAAATGCAGAAATTTACATGACGCAATTGCTTTGCTATGTGCACAGACATGGTTACCTACGGCTTTGTCATTTATATGACGTGCAGTATAGTCCAAGGGATCATGATATTTTACAGCTTTGTTTGTCTTGGTAAGTGTAGTTTGCCTAAAAACGTAGCTTGGCGGGGTGACCATATGGTTGCAGCCATGGCGTTTTTCGGGTACCACTTCCATTCTCGCTGATCTGAGCCTGCTTAAATTGGAGGCGTTTTTCGGGTTGGTCGTTCTTTATATTTATGATATTTCATTAAAATCGAGTATGCACGATCATGTCTGAAGCATGAAGCTTTGGCCGTCTCATTAACCTTATGTTTCCGAGGCGATGATGAATTTTCCTGCAAATTAACTCTTCCATGAGTGTGGCTGACACATTCCTATATCTTGGCGGGGTAACCACAAACGTTACGTGGGTGCAGCCATGGCGGGTGTGTCAAGTCTCCCAAGTAAAGGCAGATCTGAGCCTCACTTTTACAAATCATTTGAGTCTTTTTTTATTTTTGTCAGCAGGATATTGGACATTCTTAATTTCCATGATCTTTTTATATAAATGTTTGTTATTTAGTATACTAACTGCATTTCTTCATATGGAATAACAAGTTAAAAGCTTACTTAAAATTTTCTAGCCTCGGTTTTGTGGGCTGATGAGCTTATCCGCTTGGGCTTATAAAGTTTTTGGAAAACGTATGATCAGATCATTTTAGAAAAAAGGCTAAAATCATAAGAACACGTATGATTAGATCGGTTTAGAAAAAAAAAGGTGCGTGTTTTACAAAAAAAGTGCGCGTGAATGGTTTACAAAAACCGTTAAAAAAACGTATAACGGGTTCAATGGCGGTCAAACAGTGTTTAGGAAATACTATCGATTTTGAAAACAGGAAAAATGTGTGTTCGATACTGCTGTGAAATAGCAGCAGTAAAGGGGTAAACTGGGTCATTTTTAGCTGATGTTTGGGTAGCTTTCAGTAGGATTTTGGGTGATTTTTGGACCTGCTACAAAACAATAGCAACAAAGTAGTATCCCAGTTGTTTTTGTAACAGGTTTTGGGTGGTATAAATGTGGTTGACGATGGATGCGATTCTCATGGTTATGGATGCCACAACCATCCTCATCACCATGGCAAACTTAAGCACTAAACCTCAAGGTTTGTTTCTTTTTGTATAATTCTTCACTATACACATTTGTAAATAGATGTCTTTCTTTAGTTTGTTGACGATGCTAATAATTATATCACATGAAGTAAGTGACCTTCAATGAGCAAGGAAAAGCTTTTGACAGGGTGTATAGTGAAGACACGTTTGTAGTATATGTTCTCCATATACTTTTCAATCAAGATTTTTTTCTCCAATGCTTCTCCATATACTTTTCAATCAGGATTTTATTTGAAAAGCTTTTGACAAGGTGGTTTTCTGTATTTTCCAATGCTTCTTTTATAAAGAAAAAAATCCTGATTGAAAAGTATATGTTCAGTACGATATATCAAACTATATGTCGAATTCGATATAAATGTGTTTCGACTCTGCAAAAAAAGTATTTTTGATTTCGTTAATAGGTTTCTGAGATTGTTGATATGTATTAACTATTTGATTATTCTTCTTTTTTCAGGTTAACGTGATGTTGGATTGCTTTTCTGCTTCTGTTCCGGGTTAAAGGTGAGTACTGAGGTTTATACTTCTTCTTTTTTTCAAACTTATTAGTTTTACATTAATGAAAAAATAAATAAAGAATCTGAAGAGTTAAAAAAAAAAAGAAAAATAATAAGAGGTTGTGAAGTAGCTATAGGATTTGCTTACTGGATTATGAATCTGTTCTTGCCAATTGTTGTTTGATGCTAATTTTAATTTGTTGCTTATGTGGTATTTGTTGGTTACAAACAAGAAAAACAAAAAGACACTAGCCTGTGTAAGAGATGTTCACTTCATACATTACTTACCACCTTAACATTCCACGAAATTATATAGGTCTCCACGTAGGGATGGCACCCGTGGGCAATGGGCACGGGTATCTCTAACCTGTCACCCGCCTACGTAGTTTTTTTTCTCACCCGCCACCTACCCGTCACCCACCAATGAGTACAACAAGCTATTTTGGTTGCGGATTATTTATTATCTCACTGTATAGGTGAATAATGAGTCTATGTTAGAACAAACCGATGAAACTCAAGCGCCTGCTACACCATCAACACCAAATATTCCTTCAGGTAATGTGCTAATTTGAACTGTTTATTATAAACATGTCAATTTGGATTATAGTACGTTATACACAATAATTTATTTCACATGGGTTTAATCATACATATCGCTAAAAAGAGAGATTGAAGGCAGTCAAATATGTATTTAGAAAAACGCAACATTTCAAATCGTTTCTTCATGAATTCGAGTTATTATAATTGAAACTGAAATGATGGACAAAAAGGTGTTAATGGGTCAACCCAACCTGACTTGACCCACACACCAAAAAAAAAAAGGTGAGATTGTTCATCCTAAGGTCATTTTGACATGTTACTCTACCTGCGAGACTTGCTTATATTATTGCATGTACTAAGTTGGGAAGTTTTGAGCTGATTAAGGTATTAAATGTGTAGGATCTGGATCAAAATCAACACCATCCACAAATGACGCATCTGGAAGCAAATTTGGAGCAACAACTTACCTTATGTTTTTTGTTCTTTTCATTGAGATGAAGCTAACCAAGATTGCAAGGTTGCAGTTGAACTCGCGCTGATGAAGCTTCCTCAATCGGCTCATACAACTGCCAGAGTTTTTTATAAATCTAACGAATAACCTCCCGCAACGCGGGGGGGTCGTCTCCCTCGTTGGTTTATCAAAACTGTGTTTTGTATTGTAAACTATATTTCTGTCATGTGATGTGTACCTTTGCCAAACAGTCGCTTGATGTTGTTTAAATTCAACTTAAGTAATATATGTTTTCACTAAACTAAGATGATCTGTAAAACAATACGAGTCGCCTGGTTCATTGTCTGATGATGTGATCGAATTGTGGATTGACTCAGGTTATGAAAGAACGACTATTTGTATATCCAACTCAAGACTCTTTTTTTTTACATTGTTAAACTTTCACACCATGATCGGTAGCACGACATTGTGAATATTTTTCTGCTAAATAGACATTGTGATTATTTTTCCGCTAAATAATACTAACAGTTTTGTAATTGTTTTTCTTGTACTACCTAATCCAATGAGTTAAGATTTTTTTTTCTTTTTTCTTTCTAAAACAATTAAACAATTTAAACTTGAGATATGAAGCTTTGTAACAAGTGTAAATTTAGCCAAATAAGACTTTGCCATTTTACAAGATCAAAATGATGACCATGCCTCTTCATAAATGACATAGAGCTCTCAGACCTCTTGATTTCTCTTATACCTTAACTAGATATTAAATTTACTGTATACTGGAATATTGAAGATTGATACTAACTTACTAAGCGATAATAATAACTAATTGATGGTTTAAGAACAATCATTAACTAGGACTAGGCTCTTCTATAGAACTGAAACCCAAACTCTTGTGCTATTATCAAGAAAGTCACTTCTTCTAGTGACTTTGCCTCGTATGTGAGTTTATTGCTTCCTGATTGTTCTCCAGTGATTGGGATGCTAATATGACATAAAGCCATCAGCCTGAGGAACATCATCATGTCCTAGACATACGCCTCATTTGTCTGCATCCTGGAATCAAAGTCCACTGATTCCAAACAAAACGACTTCATTCAAAGCACACTTAACCTAGGTTCCGTTCTTATCGAAGCCAGTAAGAGAGCCGTTCGTAAACGCTTTTCCCTGCATAATGCAACCGTTTGGCCCTTAGCTTTTGACGTTACAGTTAAGGTATTCTTATATATTTAATTATTAAACAAACAAAACTTTTTATATATTATCAGTGAACCTTTTATGGATG